>JARQZK010001505.1:67500-145000 GCA_030704885.1 Cynegetis impunctata | reverse complement strand
ATGTGTGTTATTGAATTCAAAGAAATATTTAATCATTTTTATAATTTTCATCGTTTGGATCCTTACGGGTACCGGATAACTTTAATATATGTGGAACGTGGAACTGACGAAGATATACGCAGAGTTGGGAAAAACTCTTTGTCAAGGCTTACCTGGATTTCATGAAATCGCAGGATGTAATTATAATGCTGCATTTTTTAGAAAAGGAAAATTAGAGTCGTATAAATTACTTGAAAAATATGAAGAATACCAGAAAGCTTTTATGAAGTTCGGTGACAGAGAATTAAATGAAAATAATGATGAACAACATAACGTCTTTAATACTATTTAGAAATTTAAATGCATTGTATACAATATTGGGGAGGTAAATGATGTTGATGCTGGTTGGTTTGAAATATACATCGATTCTTATATGGCTTCTGATGTGAACGAAGCTTTTAACCGAAAAAAATTGGGGAAATTCGACGCTAGTAGTCTTCCTTGTGAAAGTGAGCTGTTACAGCAATTTCTGCGAGCAAATTATAAATGTACTATTTGGAACAATGCTCACCTGAAAAATACAACCACGATCAAACCAGAAATAATGATTGGTTACTGGAAAATGACTAATACCATTTCCAATGGTTTGACGGGGATCCGTTACGAAATTATGTCAACGATTTACTTAAATTTCCATCAGATCAGATACTTAATTATTATGAAAAATTCTTATACATTATATTTGCGACTTTTCATAAATATATTAACATTTAATTTATATTAAGATTAAATTATTATATTAAGATTAAATTATTACAGAAACTGGCAATGAAAGCTATACTGACGACGATCTATTCTTGGACTGGGTTAGCAGTGACGAAGATCATGAAGATATCGACGAACAACGATGAAAATTATAAAAATAATTAAATATTTCTTTGAATTCAATTATACACATTCGGAATAATATTTCATTAATTCATATAGAATAGCTAAGCTCACAATAAAACTATTGTTTCATTGGAGTTCTTACTATCAAAATTGTACCCTCCTATAGGAAACAATAAGGTTTTATAAAATACTGAGATTTAAATTGAATCAAATTTTTAAAAAATGTGATACTCCAAAATTTTATTGATTATTTCATCAGAATTTCGCTTTATTTCTTTACTGACATGAAAATTTTCCTCAATTATGTATTTTTGAACATTTAATTCTTAATAAAATTATATATCATTATTTGGAAATAATTCTATACTATGAAATTCTTTCATAAATCTAAAAAACATATAATACTGAATAAATGAAACATGCGCAGTGACAGATCGCACTATATTTCACTCGCGCCCGCTTGCATGTATATACCTCGCTCTCGCACCTACAGGAGACCTTCAATGTGTCTGACAAGGTGTAAGAACCATCGAAACTGTCTGACCACTGGGAAAACATCTTTTGGTAGTTCCGTAAGTAACATACAGAAAACTCAGCCTTTATAATATAACTTAAGTTTAATTATAATTCAATATAATTTAAGTGTGTCTGACCAACAACACCGAGAATATAAGGACTGAGGACTCTGACGTCAGAGTGGCGTGACGTAAGCACAGCGAGGTATAAGCGAATTCAGCTTCACCGCTTAACCCTACTTTTTCAGTGTTTGTTTACTTCCTCAAAAGAGCAACGTGGGTGTTTCTCCCTTGTTTTTTTTTTGTGATTTGTTGTATCAGGATTAATTATTGGTGTGCTATTTTTGTGTAGTGGTAGTGGTGTGTCACCGAAACGAAATATTTGAAATGCCATATAGTTGCTGTGTACCGGGATGCCGCGGTAACTATAAAAATGGACGAAAAGTACACCTTTTCCGTTTTCAAACGGATGAAGTGATGTCTGCTAAATGGGTGGCAGCTATTCACCGGGAAAATTTTTCTCCATCGAAGTTCTCTAGGGTCTGTGAATTACATTTTGCCAAGGGAAATATAATCACTTGTTCTACTGCAACGGATTCTAGAACCGACGAGTATATAACTGTTAGTTTAATATTCCTAGACTAAAACACGATGCTGTGCCCACCAAACTCCCAACTTGTCCTTCTTATTTATCAAAAACAATTAAATTTCGCCTTAGTCGTGATGAAAAACTACGCGAATTAGAAAATAAAAGTTTTGCGAATACAATTAGAAATAGTAAGATGGAATTTGAAGCTTGTGAAAAAAGATCTTCATATTATGATTTTGAACAGTTTCTTAATGTTCTAAACTCATTTCAACTGCCTAAAGGCTGGTTCAAAATAAATTATACTAGTAAAGTCACATTATTCAGATTGAAATATTTTCCCGGGCCTGTAATGATGTGTTCATTGTTCAATGATGAGTTCATTGTCGAAGATAATTTCAACCTTATTAAAAGTTTCAGTCGCGGAAAATTGCTTTATCCCAAAGACGTTATCGTACGAATAGTTTTATATGCATACTTATATAATATTTAACAAAATTTTAGATGATTTCGAGGAATCTTTTTTAACAGTTCATAATAAACTGGCATTTCTTACTCAATATATTTTGAAATTTCTCTCAGAAAACGACCATCTACATAATGATAGTAAATGTAATATTTATACAATTCATGAGATTGCAAAAATTGTGATTACCTGTACAGTAAATACATTCGTTAAAAATTACTGTGGAAAATTAAACGACCGATTGGCGTCATGCAAAATTCGCAAATTGAATACTTTGATTACATAAGTTTTGATAGTAATAGTATTTGCTTTGAAATTTAGTTTTTCCATAATAAAATCGAATGGGGTACAAAGAAGGGCTCAGTTGACGACTGGTACCCTCTTTAAATCAAAAGCCATTCAAAAATTTCAAAAAACCTATTGCTTTTGCGGTTCGCGTTATCCAACGCACAACGCGAAGACTTCGGGTTTGCCTGCCTGTTGTGACGTCACTCGGCAGCCTCGAGTCCTTTAGATCTCAGTGTTGTTGGTCTGACAGGGGGTTGCAACTATACTAAGTGTCTGACAATGGACGACGTGACTTCTGATATTAGTCCAAATAAAATATATGAAAACTGGGCTTTATACTTTAACGAAAGTAAGGTGCAATTTTTTACAACTTTGCTACGTGACTAATATATATGCAACATAGCCTACCCACTAAAAACACCTCTGTTCTTTCGGTTTCCGGGCATAAGCCTACTAAACCTCCAATCTCGCAGTTAGATTATGACTCACGTGTTGCGGTCAGCACTAGAACCTGTTCTCTTCCTTGTGTCTATATTTCAAGACCCAAGTGTATGCTGCGTCTGTCTCTCGCTGCGTCCTTATATATCCCCCTCCTTCGTTGTAATTTGTGGTTCTCGGCGGCTCCGGCTTCGCGTGATTGGTCCTGCGTGTTCCGCTCGCTGTTCCTCCTCGTGATTGGCTGCTTGACTGGAACGTGTACGATATGTGGTATGAGTTCTCAATTCTGGTTTCCAAATAGCCGAGATTCGCTGCGCGTCATTTCGGGTGTTCAAACAACTTCTGGCTTTCTCTATCTTGATCGCATCTCTCGCGATTCTGGTGTGTAGGCGCTGGCAGTTGGCAATCATGCTAGTGTTGGAGAAGTTGATTTTATGTTCTGTGTCAAGTATATGTGATGTGAGGGACGACGTGAGATCTCGTTGCTCCACTGCATTTTGGTGTTCGGAGCTCCTTACACTAATTCGTCGGTTAGTTTGACCAATGTATGTGATGTGACAATTATTGCTTGGAATCTCGTAAAATCCCTGTCATTCTAATATAATTTTTTCCTTTGGATTCCTCAAAAGTTGACTTCTTGTGCGTCGTGAATATAGTAACGATGTTGTTCCGGCGCAATAATCGGTATATTCGGTCTGTGGTTCCTTTGATGTACGGTAGGAGAACTCTGCTGACTGTGGGATTCCCATCAGATGTAGTCTTTGTTCTATTTTCTTGTTTTACTCTTCTGATGATTTTTTTTTTGAATAACCATTGGCTTTCAATGCTCCCTCGATGGTGGCCATTTCACTTTTCTGGTCATCCGAATCAGAAATGGTTTTTGAACGACAAATGAGTGTTTCTGCAGTTGAAAACAGTTGTCCTGGGTGATGGTGTGAGTAAGCCTGAAGGTATCTATTGGTGTGGGTTTTCTTTCGATACACAGTGTGGTCAAGTTTTCCGTTAGTTTTCTTCATTATCAGAACATCAAGGAAGAGAAGCTGGTTGGTTTCTTCTACCTCCATGGTGAACTGAATACGTTCGTGTTGACTGTTGAGGTGATTGAGGAACTCCGACCGAGAAGAGCTACCTCAAAATGGCAAATGTGAGTTCGCCGAAGCGTCGAGCAGACTTCAACGACGACAAAGCCCATACGCGGATACAAACCCGGGAAACCAGAGGGCCAGATCTTCTCCGCGAGAACCTCAACATACGTGACCTTTACGGGGAGAACGACAACCAGCAGATCAAGAAATTTGAGAAGCTACACGTAACGAGGAGTAAGTTATTGTGGAACTTAACGTTCTTGTGTCGTTGCCGTGTTGAGAAGATACTTCCAAACTGTGTGAGGCTGTCATACTATATGAAGGATCACAATACACAGAGGATTCTACGAACGAAGAACAGGTTTTGCTCTACTGCGACACAACATCCACCAAACCAGAGGCCTAGCAAGTAATGTAGATGCCGAACTATGGAACCTATACCGGACACTGAGCAACAGAATCCTCAGTGTACTTTGGGATGAAGTCATGCAGCTGATCATTTACCGAAGGGATACGACGACAGAACTCACGAGGGAACGACAGAAGAAGAAGAAGTTCGAACACTTGAAGAAAAAGCAAATTCCAGAAATCGCTGAGGCCCGATTGCAACCAGAGAAGGTGGTCTACAATTTCTCCAATCAACAACTAGATGATGATTGCAAGAAAGCTATGGGACTCATTTCGCTATTGCCGCATCCCACATACCAACCGAAGACATAATTTGCGAAGTTGAAGAGGCCATCAAAAAAGTTGGCAATCCCACCGCAGATGATTTTTGGCAAGATGTATCTAGAATTCTTCGAACAACAAAACCACCAAAGAGGAATATTACTGCTGCAGAACAAGCAGCTTTGAAGAGAATCCGAGAAAACTAACAAATCATCGTACTACCCGCTGATAGAGGGAATGCCACAATGGTGATGAACTCGGAGGATTACCAGAAGAAGATGAAGGATATACTCGCTGACGAAACCTCATACAAACCCATCGAAACGGACCCTACCACCTATCTATAGAAGACAACGAAGCCAAGATACAAACCTGCCCATTAGACCCAGAAGTACAGAAACAACTCATAACGCGAGTAAAATCATCGAAATGTCCGAAACTGTATGACTTTCCAAAAGCACACAAACCTGACTTGCCACTCAGACCTATCGTTAGTTGTATGGGTTCAGCTTTACATCCACTATCAGGATACCTAGCCAAACAACTGCAGCCACTTGTTGAGGATGCCGAATCTAATGTTAAGAATTCGCAGCATTTCCTAGAGATTATCCAATAAGTAGAAGAAGAACCGAACGATGTTCTGGTGAGTTTCGACGTAGTGTCCTTATTCACCCAGATTCCAGTGGAGGAAGGCATAGAAATGTTGGAACAGAAAAAGAAGCTAGAGCCACATCATTGAACTCCTCAAGCATTGTTTCAAAAGTACCTATTTTACCTTCGGAGGTCAGAAATACAGAAAAATCGACGGTGCACCAATGGGATCGCGAGTTTCACCACCTTTCGCCAATATATTCATGAAATGAGAATAAATGCCAAATCATGTTTGATGCTACTGTGTCCACTCAAAAATGCTTTTTCTGCGGCATAATAGACACTCTCGCTCTATTTGTCCTGCTAAGGAACAAATATGTTCATTCTGTGAAAAATGGGTCATTTCTCGAAGTTGAAAAACCAAAAGAATAATAAATCAACTGCTTATACATTCGTTATTGCTACAGATTCATGTACTTTTACATGTAGTTTATCAAAAGCAGTAGTCCATGCAAGAATAAACAATATGCCTGTGAAATCTTCGATAGATTCTGGAAGTTCTGATAGCTATATAAGCTACAAATTTGCTACTTCAAATCGAGTGTCAGTGGCTACAACGTCATTATCATTATCTTTGAAAAGTTTCTGTATAGTGGCTCTTGATTTATGGTAATAACCATCGAGAAGTCTTCAGAAGTTGAGCTCCATTCACTATATGGCTATTTAACTGACAATTGTAAACCCGTAGCAAAAAAAATACGTCACTGTGAGGAAGATGAAAATTTCTTAAAGGCATTCGTAAAGGAATTGTTGAAAAATAATATCAAAGAAGAAAGTTTTTCACCGTGGCGAGCTCAAGTTTTATTAACAAGAAATGAAATTCACAAAAAACATATGGTTGTGGACTATTCACAGACTGTCAGCAAATTTACATTACTTGATGCTTATCCCCTTCAGATATGAGGTGTTCAATACTATTGACCTAAAAAGTGCCTACCATCAAATACCAATTTGTGATTCTTATAAATTTTTACTGCATTTAAGGCTAGTGGACGTTTATATCAGTTTCGTCGTATACCATTTCGCGTCAAAAACGACGTACTATTCTTTCAGAGAGTTATAGTTGATATAGTTAAAGAAGACTTGCAGGGAGTGATTGCTTATCTTGATGATATAACAGTTTTTGGAGTGAATCAGGAATCACATTACAAGAATCTACAAGACTTCAGGTTGTGACTGGTCAGACTATGAGAATAATGTATCAGTAGATTCTGGATTAGAATCAGGCTTGAGATACAGATCCATTTGAATGAATACAAATATTAGATGGATCAAAATGATCAGAACATATTTCAGGATGTTTTGGTAAACGCCTGTTCACATCTATAGCTTCAAGGGAAAACCACGGATTCCTTCTTTCGAGATTAGCCGGAAATCTGAAACAGATTTGGATTATACGATCTTAAAAAAATGATTCACAATAAGTGTTTATGTAAACTCTAACATTATTTTGTCAAAAATAATAAATCTAAATACAAAATACTACACAAACTCACGCCACTCAGAGAACGAAACTACAAAAAAATGACGATTAGAAATAACCTCAAAAAAACTTACTTGTGAAATGACAATTCAGAATGAAACGAGTCCAATTTTCCACAAACTTGGCATTGGCGAACCATCGTCAATTGTATATAATTGTTGTTTTATAATAATACTTCAGAAAGAAGCGCAAAAACTGGAAAAATATCACAACTCAAAGTTTAACGTAATTCTGCTAGTACGCTACACAGAAAACTACGATTTTCCGATCGTCGGCAACAGGACTTGAAATCTATTTAAGTAGTACGAAATACTACGAGTTGTAAAAATGAATGGAGGACAATCAAATGCTGCCACTTCTTATGTGAAATTAGCATAAGAACAACACACAACGACTTGAAATTACGATATTCGAAACCATAAAATATTATTATAAAACGTTTTAAATGAGAAATTAGTTAAATAACTGACAGGCTTGGCAAAACCAATTATCCTCAACAAAGTATTTCATAGATTGGATTACGATGTTGTCATTTCTTTTAGATAGCAAATGTGATCTCTGATTTCATTAAAATGTACACAATTCAGTCTATCCGTTGTAAGGTCTTCGAATTAAACCAACATTTTTAAAGAATGCTGATGGGACATTTGATTAAAGCAACTTCTCCTTTGGAGCGTATAAATATAGATTTCAAAGGGCCTCTACCTAGTACATCACAAAATGAAAATCTTCTCACAAAGTAGAGGAGTACTCACGATTTCTATTCGCTTTTCCATGTCCAGGCATGAGTTCCCACATGATAATCAATTGTCTTAGTCAACGCTTCGCTATTTTCGGAATGCCCTCTTATATCTATTCCGATAGAGGGTCATCTTTCATTTCAGCGGATCATATCAATTTACTTCATTCTACAGGAATAGCCACCAGCACAACAATACATTATAACCGTGAAGGAAATGTTTAAGTATAGCGATACAATGGAATAATATGGAAAGCGGTATCACTTGCTTTGAGAACTAGAGACCTAAAAACATCTAAATGGAAAATTGTGTTATGTGATGCATGGCATTCTGTACGATGTTTACTTTGCACCTCTATCAATTGTATATCGCATGAACGTAATTGCAACCATCAACGCCGATCCATTTATGGAACATCACTACTTTCTTAGTTAATAAATTCAAAAACAGTATTTCTTTAACAAAAATGTAAGACAAACAAAGAATGATCCCTTACTGGAGGAGGCGAAACTCATTGAAGCTAATCCAGAATATGCTCTGGTGCGTCATCAAAGTCGACGAATCTACCGTTTCTCTGAAGTATCTAGCACCCCGAGGGGATATGACATATTGGGTCCTAATATAGAAGACCAACAAGACGAATCTAGTACTGAAGGTTGGGCATGAATCCTCTCAAGAATCCCTTGAATTTAATCTAGATAATCACTCTAAAAAACGAAGTATCACTCTTAAGATCGTCGATAGTAAAAACAAAGAATATATATAGAATATGAGCCATACACCTCGTAGGTCTACAATAAATCGACATCCACCGAAATATTTCAGCGTCTTACAAAGGGGAATAAAGTGGAGGAGAATTTGATATACTTTTGTTATCAACATACCATTTATCATATTAATATAGGTCATACACTTCGTAGGTCTACAATAAATCGACATCCACTGATATATTTCAGCGTGTTACAAAGGGAATAAAGTGAGGGAGAATTTAATATACTTTTGTTATCAACATACCGTTTGTCATATTAATATCAGTTAACAGGTTTATTTATTTTAAAGCTGTGAAAAAGACAAAATGAAAGAAATAATACAAATCTAGTTTGTTTTAAATAACTAACTTTGATAGTGAGATCATTAAATAAAATTTGAATTCAGAAACAATTTGCGGCATAAACGGCTGTATTCACAGCTCCAAGGGACAGTAGACCTGAGTATTTGATGTAAATTCCAGCTTGATACCTCCACGCGTTCCTGAGAAAAGGGTCTTGACAGACAGACAGACGGACGGACAGACAAGAAAGTGATCCTGTAAGGGTTCCGTTTTTTCCTTTCGAGGTACGGTACCCTAAAAATAAATAGAACTAAACCAAGTCCTAAAAAGTTTATAGATATGGTATCTTTATGTACTTATAAAAACTGATGGGCACGGACACATAGATACGCACATACGGCACATACCCACGATAGGTAAACAAGGAAATTTAAATTAAGCTTCTGATCCAAACTCATCTCCAAAAATAAACCATAAATTTCATTACATGTTATCGTCATTTTCTTCAGGACTTTGAGAAGCCGTTTGAGCTTTTAAAGGCGGCAACCTGACTGCAAACTTGTTTGGGGCATTCAAAACATACTTCTATGTGCCTTTTCATTTTAGTAGCATTTAACACTTTATAAACAGTTTCACAAAATTTGCACTCATCCATGTTATTATTGATATTGCAACACTTCTTAATCTCATTTAAATCATTTTTTTTTATAGTTGATTGCACGAAAATAAAGAGATACCGATAAAAAATTTTAACGTTAACGATAGGTACTATAAGCCAAATACAGAAAGATATTCGAATTATAAGTGCATGAAATTTCGATATATATTTCTTAACTCAAAGATATTAGAGTTTTTAGAGGTTTAGATTTCCGAAGAAAAAAAATGAAAATAATTTTTATTCCGAAAACGGTAACATATAGGTATAAGGAAATATTATGAAAAGTTGTTGGGAAATTGTTGGAGATTCTGAAAATAATATTATATGCAGGCTGTTCCATTTGAAAAATCAAAGTTGCTACATTGAATTTTCGAAGTGATCCGTTGTATGGTTCACCAGAAACGCCTATTGTGCCATTCATCGTGAATCACCATGCATATATATATATATATATATATATATATATATATATATATATATATATATATATATATATATATATATATATATATATATATATATATATATATATATATATACAGGGTCACTCTCGGTGGATGGTAGGTTAGACGTTTACGGAGAACGGGGCATGGGATTATTCTGAAAATTTGGTTTCATGGGTAACATGAAACAGCAATTGTGAAATTTCAAATGAGATACCCTATATATTATTCCATTTTTTGCTTCTCTACTATTTTCCAATTGTTTTTGTATGATACTTTCCTATACCTATCTCCAGAGGTTTTCGAAAAATTAAATGGTTTCCTCATTTTTTTGTGCAAAACATAGCATCAATTAAATGTTCATAACTAAGGTATTTAGATTCGTAGGACGCTGAAATTTTAGGTGTAGTTTACCAAGTTCCGACGTATTAGTAATATTCATAAGAATTTTTCCATTATACAGGGTCTTTCAAAGTTTGCGATTTTAACGATAAATACAAAAATGGTGAAAAGTGCATTTTTTCAAATGTAATACCCTGTATATTATTGAATATCTCGAAAGAAAATTGAAATTTCTTTCAAATGTATCATGTTCCTATACCTAAAAAGTCACGTTTCCGAAATAAAAGCAAGTTTCTATAATTGTGAAAATTTGACAATTACTGCATCAACAATAAAACGTTCGCGCGTTCATTAACGAAAATTTGATTTGCAAACAATCAAAATGACTATTCTCATAAGTTTTGATGAAGTTATTTATTGTACATGGTCAATGTGACCAAATAATAGAAAGAGTATGCAGAAGATTCAATGAAATGTATACCTATTGACAACCAATAAACGAGAGAAAACTTGTACGTTTAAAAAATAATTGTATCTCATATGGGGGTCAATACTGAAAGCGTAATGAAATTTACTAAACTAATAAAAAACAATTTGCATTAAGTAAAATAACAAAATGGCATAACGGGAATACACAATGTTAATACAATGACATAAGTATTTAGGTAAGTTAAGAAAACGATCATAATAAGTGTTCAAAATGACTGCCGTTGGTTTTCAAACATTTCAAAATTCGGTTACTTGTTGAATGATTTGTCCTCCTTATCTCATTGCCATTTAGCTCCTCGATGGAATCGATCACTCGTTGGCGCTGGTCTTGTTTACTGACTACTGATGTAATGTAAACTTTCCTTCTCAAATTACCCCACAAGTAAAAATCAAGTGGCGTTAGGTCGGGTGATCTCGCGGGCCAATTCCATGATCCTAAACGTCTAAACCAGCGATCATCGAACATTTGAAACAACTCCGTTGTTATTTTCCCAGTGCAATGAGCTGGCCCCATCCAGTTTAAACTAGCAGGTACGATATTCCTCTATTGACAGATTATCCAGAAAATCATTCACCACTGACCTTAGAATTTGGAGATATTTTTTCGAATTTAACGGTTCATCGTAAATGAGTAATTTTATTTGGTTATATTTCAGAAGGCAAAATACGTTGAAACGGAACTTTTCCTGAAATCCCATTTCCTTGACAATATGTGGATTGTTGTCCGCCCAGAAATGCTTGTTTCTTTTATTAAAAATGCCTTCCCTATTAAATTTAGCTTCTTATGTCCAAATTATTTTCTTCAAAAAGTTAGGATCTTCTTGGATGCGCATCAGAATATTTTCACAAAACTGTATCCTAGATTGATGATCTTCTGGTTTCAGGGATTGAACTTTCGTAAACATGTATGGGTGCATGTTATGTTATGAAGGACACTTTTGATGGAAGTTCGGGGATATGCGTGAAAATAGGCTAACACATTTATAATGTTGCCTTCTTTTGAAGTAGCAGGCTTTGGTAAATTTCGTTTCGCTTTCAGTATTGACACATAAGTGATAAAATTATTTTGTAAACGTACAAATTTTCTCTCGTTCATTGGTTGTAAATAGGGATACATTTCATTGAATCTTCTGCATGTTCTTGCTATTATTTGATCACATTGACCATGTACAATAAATAACTACATTAAAACTTCATAAGAATAGTTATTGCCTTCCATTTTGATTGTTTTCAAATCAAATTTTCGTTAATGAATGCGCGAACGTTTTATTGTTGATGCACTAATTGTCAAATTTTCATAATGACATCTTTCTTGACATTTCAAAGCTACCTAATACAAAATATGTCAAAATAATCCGATTTTTATAGAAACTTGCTTTTATTTCGGAAACCTGACTTTTCAGGTATGTAAATATGATACATCATTTGAAAGAAATTTCCATTTTCTGTCGAGATATTCAATAATATACAGGGTATTACCTTTGAAAAAATGCATTTTTCCATTTTTGTATTTATCGTTGAAATCGCAAATTTTGAAGGACCCTGTATAATGAAGAACAAATTCCTTTGAACATTACTAATACGTCGGAACTTGGTAAACTACACCTAAAATTTCAGCGTCCTACGAATCTGAATACCTTAGCAATGAACATTTAATTGAAGCTATGTTTTGCACAAAAAAGTAAGGGAAGCATTTAATTTCTCGAAAACCTCTGGAGATAGGTATAGGGAAGTATCATACAAAAAACAATTGGAAAATGGTAGAGAAACAAAAAATGGAATAATATATAGGGTGTCTCATTTGAAATTTCACAGTTGCTGCTACTTTTCAGTATTAGCGGCTATTATTTTAGATCGATAGAGCAACATCAATTACAGATTAAACCAAATTTTCAGAATAATCTCATGTCCCGTTCTCCGTAAACGTCTAACCTACCATCGACCGTGAGTGACCCTGTATATATATATATATATATATATATATATATATATATATATATATATATATATATATATATATATATATATAATGGTGATTTAAGGTGAAAACAAACTGTGAATAAAGTTTTGATCAACATTATTGGAATCGACTTGACATAGCGGACTCAAATACATAATTAGATTTTCAAATAAATCAAATCATCACGTAATAACAACCGATTCCGTTGGCACTAGCATCATAATCTTAAATATGAAATAGGAAAAAAAGTGGTGATAAGCTATAAGAAGAATACATTTTTTTGCGAACAATACGTGAAAAACCGATGAGAGCAAAAGAAAGGAGATTCCTTTAGTAAATCAGGAAACCAGTGGCGTAGCCCTTTTTAATCAAAATGGCAATGTTTAAATGATGTAAAACCAGACCTGCTTCCTCCTAATTCGATTCGTGGAGTAGGCAGATTGAGGCCACGATTCTGAATTATTCCCCTTCTAATTATCCTGAAGATGGCTTCGCAAAAGGAGCCGAAACGTCGATATTCTTCAAATCTTTTACGCGGTTCATTCCGTGAACCAAGTTTTCATATATACACTGGCCAGCAAAATTAACGCACCACTAAAATTTGGGTCAATTTCAAAGTTAATTTCCTGGCGAACTGCTGAATCGATTCAGATAAATTTTTTTTTTAATGTAGCTTAAATCTTCAGATTCAAATTAGAGTTTTAGGCATATACTGGGTGTTTGAAGAAAAACTAGTTTAATGCACAACTTTTGTCATATTCTGTGGGAATTCCCATCAACAGTATTAGGTGCCTCTCTAAGTCGAAATATAGCCCCATATTTAACAAGCATTTTGTTTTTTTTATTCAATTTTTTATCTTGCTTATTAAATCAAATACGGAATTTAATGTAAAACGTTACAACTAAAATTTATTTTGAAAAAATTTGAAATAAAATCTTAAACATTAAAATAAAAAGTCAACATCGGATATTTTCTCCCCTATTCCTTATAACTGATTGACATCGACGACCCATATTTTGAACCAGACGTCTAATTTTTGCTTGATCTATATTTGTCCATATTTCCCTCATAATGTTTTCTTCATCATCCAAGGAGGCAGGTGGGGGTTGATGATCTCTAAGCTGCCCTTCATTAGATCCCATAAATGTTCTGTAGCGTTAAGGTCTGGACTACCTGGAGGCCAATCTAGGACCTCAATATTCACCTGATTTAGATAATTTTGTTCTATTTTTGCAGTATGTGGTCTGGCATTATCTTGCATTAATATAAAATTATCTCCAATATAACCAGCCATAGGGACCACATGCTCTGAAAAAATTTCGTCAATGTACTTTTCGCTATTTATAGGTGCTCCATACAAGGACATGATGTCTGTACGAGCTGCCAAAGAAATTACGCCCCAAAACATCACAGAGCCTCTATTAAATAACTCGGTTTAGCGAATATTATTTTGTGAATAACGTTCGTCTGGCTGTCGAATAATTTCTGAGCTTCGATCCTTGCTGTAGAGACAAAACCTCGTCTCATCAGTGAACAAAACTCGTTCCCAATCTTCAGCAGTCCAGTTCACATAGTCTTTAAGTCTTTTTTCGACATTAAATTCTGTATTTCATTTAATATGTGAGATAAAAACGTGAATAAAAAAACAAAATGCTTGTAAAAGATGGGGCTATATTTTGACTTAGAGAGACACCTAATACTGTTGATGGGAATTCCCACAGAATATGACAAAAGTTGTGCATTAAACTAATTTTTCTTCAAACACCCAGTATATGCCTAAAACTCGAATTTAAATTTTCTCTCTTTTCATAACGTCATTTCTGAAGATTTAAGCTACATTGAAATTTTTTTATCTAAATCGATTCACCAGTTCGCGAGAAAATTAACTTTGAAATTGACCCAAATTTTAGTGGTGCGTTAATTTTGCTGGCCAGTATATATATATATATATATATATATATATATATATATATATATATAAGTAAGAATTATTCGTGATAAACGGAGAACATGCCCGTGGTTATAAAATTAAGTGAACTAGGACATTTATTTGAAACTAATCAAACAAACCTCCTAGCGGAGCTGGTTATAAGAGTTCACGAAGCATCGAAATATCAACATCTACCCATCCACCAAGAGTGATAACCAAACCAACATTTCAAACGGTCATACATATTTCTTCTAGTAACTCCATGACATATAAATATGACACAGCGCCACCAGTCGGAAACAATTGAACCACATCTTTCAGAACAGAAGAAAACATTTCGGCAACGAGAACTAGTACGTCCGGACACCCGAAGGTGGCTACCATATTCGCTAAGCAAGAGTAAAGCTGACACATCAAATTCGATGTGAGCTTTACTCTTGCTTAGTGAATATGGTAGCCACCTTCGGGTGTCCGGACGTACTAGTTCTCGTTGCCGAAATGTTTTCTTCTGTTCTGAAAGATGTGGTTCAATTGTTTCCGACTGGTGGCGCTGTGTCATATTTATATGTCATGGAGTTACTAGAAGAAATATGTATGACCGTTTGAAATGTTGGTTTGGTTATCACTCTTGGTGGATGGATGATACTGATGAGCCCCGATAAGGGCGAAACAGTCTGTCTATCAATTTCCATCGATTGTGATAAACAAATTATCATTTCGAACAATTACCGTCTGGGGTAGATGTTGATATTTCGATGCTTCGTGAACTCTTATAACCAGCTCCGCTAGGAGGTTTGTTTGAGTAGTTTCAAATAAATGTCCTAGTTCACTTAATTTTATAACCACGGGCGTGTTTTCCGTTTAACACGAATAATTCTTACTTATATTCATTTGCCATTGCGATAAAATTCGGGGCGATTGCTGCCTGCGGTGTGTAATGTTGAATCACATCGAATTTGATGTGTCAGCTTTACTCTTGCTTAGCGAATATGGTAGCCACCTTCGGGTGTCCGGACGTACTAGTTCTCGTTGCCGAAATGTTTTCTTCTGTTCTGAAAGATGTGGTTCAATTGTTTCCGACTGGTGGCGCTGTGTCATATTTATATGTCATGGAGTTACTAGAAGAAATATGTATGACCGTTTGAAATGTTGGTTTGGTTATCACTCTTGGTGGATGGATGATACTGATGAGCCCCGATAAGGGCGAAACAGTCTGTCTATCAATTTCCATCGATTGTGATAAACAAATTAACATTTCGAACAATTACCGTCTGGGGTAGATGTTGATATTTCGATGCTTCGTGAACTCTTATAACCAGCTCCGCTAGGAGGTTTGTTTGATTAGTTTCAAATAAATGTCCTAGTTCACTTAATTATATATATATATATATATATATATATATATATATATATATATATATATATATATATACATATATATATATATATATATATATATATATATATATACACATATATATATATATATATATATATATATATATATATATATATATATATATATATATATATATCAACATATATATATATATATATATATATATATATATATATATATATATATATATATATATATATACAGAGCTATTCAAATTCGAGTATATGCATGGGGATTTCGATAACGGTAAGAGATACAGTGTTGGTTAAATGAGGGCAAAGTTGCATATTTCAGAGGTCAATTATATGGATTTAAAAAATCTGATCTAGCTTCTTTAGTTTTGGAGTTATACAGGAAAAATCGAAAATGTCGAAATTCTTATTTTGCCTATATCTTTCTATTTTAGGAATTTTTTTAAAACAAATTGTCACTTTGCCATTGCAATTTTTTGTTGACTATCCAAATGTCTTAATAAAAATTATATACAGGGTACTGTATGAATTGGGCGACCCTCAACTTTGAATTTTCAAATACGGACCTGTATTTTTAATTGCATTTGTCAATGTTTCATATTGTAGTAGTATTTTCATCTGAATAACACAGTATTTTGGAAGTATTGAACAACTACCAGTGAAATTTCAAAATTTTTTTAAAATTTCAGCTGTAATTTAAAAAATATATAGAATAAGGTATAGAATGCCTAGTATTAGTTCAATATTTCCAAAACACTTCATGATTTCGAAAAAATAAAACGCCGATACTGTTGGCATTTGAAGAAATGCAATAAACATACAGGTCCGTATTTGAAAATGAGAAGTTGAGGGTGGCCCAATGTGTACGATACCCTGTATACACATGTCATTCAGATATTCGGAAATGCCTCAAATAGTTGCTAAGGAAAACTGGCAAAATATGAAAAAAATTAAATTTTTTTCCAATTACAGCTGGAATTTGGAAAAAAAATTGAAATTTTACTATTAATACTTCAATATTTCCAAAACACTCTGTAATACAGATGGAAATACTACGACAATATGAAACATGACTGTTAACATTTAAAAAATGCAATTAAAAATACAGGTCCGTATTAGAAAATTAAAAGTTGAGAGTGGCCCAATTTATACGATACCCTGTATATAATTTTTAGTCAGATATTTGGATAGCCTTCAAAAAGTTGCAATGGCAAAGTGACAATCTGTTTCAAAAGAATTCCTAAAGTAAAAAGATAAAGGCAAAAGAAGAATTTCGACATTTTCGATTTTTTCTGTTTAACTCCAGAACTAAAGAAGATAGATCAGTTTTTTTAAATCCATATAATTGACCTATGAAATATGCAACTTTGCCCCCATTTAACCATCTCTTACCGTTATCGAAATCCCCATGCATATACTCGAATTTGATTAGCCTTGTATATATACAGGGTGTCCCGTAAATAACACGCCAGAGTGACACTGAAGGTAGATTGGCTTCAGGTCAATCAGATAACATCAACATGACTTTAGTAAAAGTTTTCTGGCTTTCGAGATTTTCACACTCTTATGTTTTTTTGAAAAATCTATACTTTTTGGTCATTTTCTCGCCTATTTTGAATATAAATGAGTTTTAACTTATGGTTTTTTCTTCTTGTGCTATCATCAATATATGGTTGAGACAATCGACCTATCATTTCATTAAAAACTAGCTCGCTAACCTCAAAAATAAATCAAGTTGTTTCAATTTTATTTGAATCCGAAAACCTCAAGTAAAGTTTGACTATTTACTGTGAAAAAATATTGTACCAGACAGAATCTGCAAATGATCTTAAAAACTAGCCTATTTAATGCTCTTCCGAAAACGGTATAACATTTGTGGTTTTTTTCTCTCAAAAGTCTAAAAATTCCAATTTTTGTCATTGAAGTCGTTCTACTTGCGAAATATACTGCGCCGCTAATTTAACGCATACATTAAATATTTCCTAAGTTTTGACTGAATATTTTCTCAGGCGGTGATCCGATTTGAATAAATTTTTCACCAAATAGTAGCTCCGTTTTTTGAGGAAATGTAGTAGTTATAAGATGATAAAAAAAATGAATGAACTTATTGTACAGGGTGTTTGAATAGCGACATGTTTTCTTCGCCCAAGTTTACATTTTTCTGCGGACAATATCGGGTAGCTCAGGCAGAAAAAAAATAATCGCATGTCCGCTCACACTTTTCAAACAAAAGTTTTTAAAACTTTTTTGTTAATTTGCGAAGAAGGCTGTGTATACAAAATTTCTTTACAAGTAGAAACTGTGATTATTTGGTTTCGTATGTCTCTCCATACTACAAGCCCTTCCGAATCTTTTCAAAATTACCGAACTACCTGACTACTAGTTTAGTTTTTTCTACTTTACTAATTTGTAACCATCCTTTTATTTACCCTTTCTACACAACTTGTCATTTATGCATTTCTTGTATTCGATAAAACTAAGAAACCTATTTATTAGTTAGCATCAATAATCTGAAGAAGATGAAGTTTCACGGAAACGAGGGTCAAGCGTTATTTTACTTTGTGTATATAAATAAATATGTATATTGTTTTTATAAACCATTGTTTCAATATCTTTATGAATTTACATCATCTATCGGCCCAATCAATTCAAAATAAATAAATAAACAAATTTGTCAACTTTTAATGAAATTTCGTTTGCACAGTCTCCTTCAGTTAACAAAACAATTTTAAAAAATTTCGTTGGAAAAGTGTGAGCGGTTATAAAAACTTAAATATCTTTCGAGTGGCTCAAGATAAACAGACGATTGAAAAACAAATTACTCAGAAGACATGCGACTATAATACCGTCTATTTTTGTTTCTGCCTGAGCTACCCGATATTGCCCGCAGAAGGATGCAAACTTGGACGAAGAAAACATGTCGCTATTCAAACACCCTGTACAATGAGTTTATTCATTTCTTTTATCATCTTATAACTATTACATTTCCTCAAAAAACGAAGCTACTATTTGGGGAAGAATTTATTCAAATCGGATCACCGCCTGAGAAAATATTCAGTCAAAACTTAGGAAATATTTAATGTATGCGTTAAATTAGCGGCGCAGTATATTTCGCAAGTAGAACGACTTCAATGACAAAAATTGGAATTTTTAGACTTTTGAGAGAAAAAACCACAAATGTTATACCGTTTTCGGAAGAGCATTAAATAGGCTAGTTTTTAAGATCAGTTGCAGATTCTGTCTGGTACAATATTTTTTCACAGTGAATAGTCAAACTATACTTAAGGTTTTCGGATTTAAATTATATTGAAACAACTTATTTTTTTTTGAGGTTAGCGAACTAGTTTTTAATGAAATGATAGGTCGATTGTATCAACCATATATTGATGATAGCACAAGAAGAAAAAAACCATGAGTTAGAACTTATTTATATTCAAAACAGGCGAGAAAATGACCAAAAAGTATAGATTTTTGAAAAAAACAAAAGAGTGGCAATATCTCGAAAACCAGAAAACTTTTGCTAAGGTCATGTTGATGTTATCTGATTGACCGGAAGCCAATCTACATCGAGTGTCACTCTGGCGTGTTATTTATGGGGCACCCTATATATATACATATATACAGGCTGTCCCATAAATAACACGCCAGAATGACACTGGAGGTAGATTGGCTTCCGGTCAATCAGATAACGTCAACATGATATATATATATATATATATATATATATATATATATATATATATAATAAATATATTTATTTATATATATATATTATATATATATATATATATATATATATATATATATATATATTTTATATATATATATATATATATATATATATATATATATATATATATATATATATATATATATATATATATATTTATATATATATAATATATATATATCAATTCGACATTATGTCCGCGAACAAGAAGGTTGGTGCGAGCGATGCTCTTCAAATTGAATCGCTTAAGTGCGGTTCTTGCAAACAATCATTAATAAAAGTTGGTTTTAAATGTAACACTTGCCCCAGTGTATATCATCCAAGATGTGGTTCGAGGTTGAGAATATGCTGTGGAGAAAATTTGATGACTCCATTCTCGAGTCAAAACAACACCTCGAGTGTAACAAGTGAATCAGGCTCTGAAAATCTGCCGATCTCAGGTGAGCCTACCTACCAGGATCTTCTTCTGAAACTCGTAGAAGAATTAGAATCCAAAAACTCGATTCTGATTGAAAATTCGTCATTATTAAAAGATAAAATCACGTATTTAGAAGGTGAGTTATCTGAATTGAAAAAAAAAGTACACATACGAGAGGATACAATAACAACAGATAATATTAACAACACGAAACATATGCCGAGCAGGATCAACGCGGCTACTCCTACGTATGGGAATGGGAATGCCAGTGAACACAAAAATGTGGTTGCAATTGATCGCAAGAAGGAAATTTCTAGTAAACCTAAAGTCACAAAACCGATTATCACTTTATCAGACGTAAATAATGCTCTCAAGACAATTAAAAACCCAATTAGTAATAAGGAGGATACCACCAAACTTCATCAAAAGGTGAATGAACCCTTATTGAACACAAATTGGCAGACTGTGACACATAAAAAGAACAAAAAGTCTTCTCAACGGGCCTTGGTGGTTGGGAACTTTTCAGGAAAATCTTCCATCGAAGGGGTTGAAAAATTTAAACCCCTTCATGTAACAAACTTGAAGCCGGAGACTACCCCTGATGAACTTCTGGCCTTTCTGAAATCCAACTTCACCGATGTGAAATGCGAAGCTCTAAAATCAAAATACCCGGAGAGTTACGCATCTTTCAAGGTATTGATACCTAAAAGCGAATTTGATAAAGCATTGGATGCATCTTGCTGGCCAAAAAATGTGAGCGTCCATCATTTTTTTCAACGGCGAGGTCCACATCTGACGCAAGTATAAACGAATTTCAATCTACCAAAGTTTCCCAAAAAGTTCAGTTGAAAATTATGCAAATAAACATTCAGTGTATTACCAACAAACTAAACAATCTTGAGGTGTTCCTGTCAGAGGAATCTGCGGACATCATAAGTGTCGCTGAACATTGGTGCAGCTATGAAAACATTGGGCTGATGGTGCTTCCAGGATATCGGCAGGCTGATTTCTTTTGTCGTCCCAACAGGAAACACGGTGGTACAGTGTTATTTGTGAAATGCGACATTCAAGTGAAAAATTTGCAGGTTTCCAGATATTCGGAAGAATTGAATTTTGAAGTTTGTGGTGCGAAAGTGCTGTGTCGCGGTGTAAAAATAAGGATCATCAGTATTCATAGGCCCCCATCAGGAAATTTTGATAAATTTCTCGAAAAATTAACTGCTGTTTTGCAATTCTGTAGTAGGTTAGTAGACAACTTATTTGTATGTGGTGACATAAATGTTGACTTTCTTAAACCTGAGTGTAATATGGGAAAACTACTTTCTGATGTACTTATTAGCTTCGGTTTGCATGTAACATCTCAAGATGCGACAAGAATATTCACCAATATTTCCGGTAGAACATCATCCTCAAAAGTTGATTACATTTGAAGTAATATTGCCCTGGAATATTGTAAATCAAGGGTGATAGAAGCTAACCTCAGTGATCATAAAGTTTTATCAGTGGACTTCGAAATTCCAGTGGATCGTTCTAACATCCAACTGACGAATAAAAAATATTTCAGATCCTTTTCTGAAAATAGAATTACGAATTATGTGACAAATCTCTCTATAGTTTGCTTCGATGAGATTTACCAGAGCAGTGATGTTGATTCATGTTTTCAAGCATTCTTGGATACTATTACTGTTTTGATTCACGAAAACATTCATTCCAGGCGCATAGAAATCCAGAGTAAAAACTGGATAACACCAGAAGTTAAGCAGGCAAGTCTTCATTTGAAGAATTACATTGGTTGCATTCTAGATTGAAATCTGAACAGTCTTTTGAGATGTATAGAAAATTCAAGAAATATTATAATAATCTACTGAGAGTAACGAAGCAACTTTTATGCAAATATAATTGAAAATTCAGTCAACAGAAATAAGAGTGTCTGGAGTATTGTAAACCAGGAAACTGGTAGGAAAAATGTGAGACAGAATGTCATGTCTCTTAATTTGCATGGAAGTTTCTGTTCTGAGTCTCCTAAAATAGCTGCAGCCTTTGCTGAATACTTTTCTGAGATAACAACTGTAAGCCTTCAGCAACACTATGGAAATACTATATCTCTTATCTGCAAAAAATCTAAATTGGTGTCGCATACCTTTTACTTCTATCCAGTTATTGTAGAAGAAGTCCTAAGTGTTATAAATTCGTTAAAAAAACAGAAAAAGCACTGGTACTGACTGTATATCTTCAAGAATATTGAAAGTTTCTGCAGGATACGTTGCAGGTCATCTTGCTCACCTGATAAATCAATATCAACTGGCATTTTTCCATCTTCACTCAAGATGGGCACCGTTATTCCTGTACATAAACGTAATGATGTAAATGAAATAGTCAACTACATACCAATCTCAATACTTAGTTCTATTTCCAAAGTTATTGAAAAATTGGTATTGAAGCGTATGGTAGATTATTTAGATAAGTTTAATATTATCACAAGTTCTCAACATGGATTCAGAGCCGGATGCTCAACTGAGACAGCTGCTGTTTCATTTGTTGAAAGTACTTATAAGTGGTTGGATGATGGTCTATGTGTCGCTGGTCTGTTTTTCGACCTATCGCGTGCATTTGATTGTTTGTCTATACCATTTATAATGAATAAGTTATATAATTTGGGATTCAGAGGAATCTTTTTAGAGTGGTTACATAGCTTCCTGGTGGAAAGATCAATGGTCGTCAGAGTGGGTGACTCATATTCGAGCAAATTTAGTATCGATATTGGTGTCCCTCAAGGATCTGTATTAGGGCCTCTTCTGTTCATATTGTTCGTTAATGATTTACCTGAACATCTAAATTCTTATGAATTAATGAAACTGATTCTATTTGCCGATGATACATCTATCGCCGTAGCATCTAGAAATATTAATGAACTCCTTTCTTGCTGCAGCATACTGATAAGGAGCTTCATGGACTGGTGTAGTGCTAATGCGCTCATTGTCAATGTGGAAAAAACTAAGATTATTTCTTTCGGAATCAGGGACACTGTTCCATTGACCCTCCAGTTGGGAGATGTGAAAATTTCTTCTTCGGAAAAAGTTAAGTTTTTGGGTATTCATCTCGATAGTACTTTGAGATGGTGTGAACACATTAACGTATTGAGTAAAAAGTTGAATGCATCCTATTATGCTATAAATAAATTAAAAATGTGTTTGCCATCCAAGTCAATTTTAGATGTGTATTACAGTTTGGTATACAGCCATCTGCAATTCAACATCTTGTTATGGGGGGCTTCAGTTGACGTAGATAGGATATTTTTAGCACAAAAAAGGATAATGCGTCTGATCTTCAATATCAGCCCACTTTCCTCCTGTAGACCGCTCTTCATCAAACATCACATTTTGACGGTCCCTTGTATTTATATATACAAATGTCTGTTGTTTATGAAACGTAATATTGGAAGTTTTAATGGATTGTCCAACTATCACAATTATTGTACGAGAAACTTTGAAACATTGTGTCTACCTCAACATAGGACAACGAAATTTGAACTCTCCCCATCTTATAAGGGCATAAAATTTTTCAATAATTTACCAGATGAAATCAAGAGATTTAATGAGTCAAAATTCAAAAAAACCATTAAACACATATTGATTGAAAAATCTTATTATAGTATAGCGGAATACTTTGCAGATGGCCATTTTGCATGAATTGTGTTGGCCTATTCTCATTTGACCTGTCCTATACATTCTGATTTTGTAATGTCGAAGGGATTAATAAAGAATTATTATTATTATTATTATATATATATATATATATATATATATATATATATATATATATATATATATATTTATTTGAATTGTTGTTGCCTGTGAACAATTTTTAACTTTTTGATAATTATTAGCAATAACAGGCTTGGTGAATCTCAAAAAACTCGATTTTATTAAAAAGTTAACGTTTCGCCACGACATTCGTGGCTTTTTCAAAACTTTTGAAATTTTGAAATTTTTAGCCTGTTATTGCTAATAATTATCAAAAAGCTGTGTGTGTGTGTGGATGCAGTGAGATTGTGAATAATATTCCTTTTTTTCCAGATGAATCAAAAAAGATGGAACTTTTGGAAGAAAAAAACTCTAAACTCGCAGCTTTCAAATTGGAAATGAAACAAGATAAATTATCAATTCCTGTGTCTATAGGAAATAAAAAAATTAAGGACTTGGTGAGCAGAATGAGAGCAGTATTTCAATTTCAGGTGTTCAACATTGGAAACATGCATATAATATATATATATATATATATATATATATATATATATATATATATATATATATATATATATATATATATATATATATATATATATATATATATATATATATATCTACAGGGTGATTCACGGTGGATGGCACATTAGACGTTTCTGGTGAACCATACAACGGATCACTTTGAAAATTCAATGGAGGGCATAGTTGGACATTCTCTATCCAACTAAAATATTTTTTGTAATCCGGTGTTGCCACTTCTATTAGAAAGTAGTAGCAACTTTGATTTTTCAAATGGAACATCCTGTATATAATATTATTTTTAGAATATATATATATATATATATATATATATATATATTCTTATATATATATATATATATATATATTTATATATATATTTTTATATATATATATATATATATATATTTATATATATATATATATATATATATATATATATATTTGGGTTTCTTGTTCTTGAGTTTTTAGTGCTTATTGAAATATAGATGAAAGTATCTGTTATTAAAAATTTTTCGTTTACTTCTTAGACATACACGTGTTTCGGTCTGGTTTGACCTTTTTCAATGTCTTCAACTTTGTACTATCTTATATATAATTATGTTCTTTAATAAATTTTAATATTACATTCCAGATTGATTGACCGAACAGGTAATCTTATTTATTATGATTTTGAAAAAAAAAATAATAATAAATAAGATAACCTGTTCGGTCAATAAATATAGAATGTAATATTAAAATTTATTAAAGAACATAATTATATATAAGATAGTACAAAGTTAAAGACATTGAAAAAGGTCAAACCAGACCGAAACACGTGTATGTCTAAGAAGTAAACGAAAAATTTTTAATAACAGATACTTTCATCTATATTTCAATAAGCACTAAAAACTCAAGAACAAGAAACCCAAAGATAGTATTATACAGTGCAAGAAAACCTAACTCAAATATATATATATATATATATATATATATATATATATATATATATATATACATACTAGGAACTTGGATTTTCTTGGGAATACTGGTTCAAATTGGTAGTTAAAACTCCATTAAATTTTGTTTATATTATTTTAAACGTTTCGACTGACATATGTAGTCTTCTTCAGCATTTTAGAAATTACTTAAATCTACGGGAAACAGAAAAATTGCATTTTTAAAATTACAAGCAGGTGATAATATCGTTTTTTTAAGAACTTACCAAAAAAGGAAATCTTCACCATGACATTTACACTTAACTAGACTTCTCAAGGGACATGACAAATATACAAAACCTTCACAATACTCAACATTAATATAACATAGTAAGTTACGTTTCATGGGAAACTTTGTTGCTTCATCACGTATTTATTGTAACTGGAGTCAAACTGTTCGGTACGCATGTGGTATGCATGTTTTGCGATTTCATTTGTTTATTATTTATTATGTGTTTTGATTCCAATATTTGAGGACTGTTATTTTTCTTTTCGTTTCAACAATTTTCTAGAGTAGGTTGAAATATATTTGGTTTAGATTTTTTATATCAGTTTTCTCATTAATAGAGTTTGGATTTTTTTTATATGTACCATTTCGTGAAATTCTCTCTTCTTTTTATTCAATTCCGTAGTCAGAATTTTTGTTTCATCGAAATTAAATTTGGGTTTTTTTTCCTCTTCGTGATTCGTCAAAGCAGTTCTATTTTTTTTGTCGTAACGGTGGCCATTTAGGCGGTTATGAAGGTATTGTGATGTTTGCCCAATATATACACTGGGGCAATTTGTACATGGTATTTCATATATAGTATTGATTTTTTTGTTGTTTGGTGTTTTACTTTTAAGTTGGCTAAAATTTTTTTGCAGTGTATTATAATTTTTATGACATACCGAGATTTTGTGTTTTTTGAAAAATGACTGAAAGCCCTCAGACAGTTTTTTGATATATGATAGGGACATATAATGGTCATCATTTTTTTGATTATTGTTATGGGTGTTATGCTGTGTTGGTTTTCATTCTCACTTTGTTTTTGTTTTCTAGATTTTATTATTGAATTTATTAACTTTTCTTAGTCATGATACTATTGTTTTTATGGTGAAGTGTCATATCCAAGAAATTTATTTTTTGATCGGTTTCAATTTCTAAAGTAAATTGTAATTTGTTATTAAAACTGTTGAATGAATTCAGAAATTGTTCGCATTTATCGGCTGGTATTGCGGTAATTATATCATCCACATATCGATAGAAGAACGGTATATTAATATCCAATTTGGAAATGATGGTTTCTTCCAAGTCTTCTAGTCTTAAATTCGATGAAAAAAAAACTCTGACTACCGAATTGAATAAAAAAACGAGAGAATTTCTCGAAATGGTACATATAAAAAAAAATCCAAACTCTAATAATGAGAAAACTGATATAAAAAATCTAAACCAAATATATTTCAACCTACTCTAGAAAATTGTTGAAACGAAAAGAAAAATAACAGTCCTCAAATATTGGAATCAAAACACATAATAAACAAATGAAATCGCAAAACATGCATACCACATTCGTACCGAACAGTTTTTCTCCAGTTACAATAAAGACGTGATGAAGTAACAAATTTTACCATGAAACGTAACTTACTATGTTATATTAAGGTTGAGTATTGTGAAGGTTTTGTATATTTTTCATGTCCCTTGAGAAGTCTAGTTGAGTGTAAATGTCATGGTGAAGATTTCCTTTTTTGGTGAGTTTTTAAAAAAAACGATATTATCACCTGCTTGTAATTTTAAAAATGCAATTTTTCTGTTTCCCGTAGATTTAAGTAATTTCTAAAATGCTGAAGAAGACTACATATGTCAGTCGAAACGTTTAAAATAATATAAACAAAATTTAATGGAGTTTTAACTACCAATTTGAACCAGTATTCCCAAGAAAATCCAAGTTCCTAGAATATAGTTGAAACGGTTCAAGAAATTTGAGAATTTTTCAAGTATATATATATATATATATATATATATATATATATATATATATATATATATATATATATATATATATATATATATATATATATATATATATATATATATATATATATATATATATATATATATATATATATATATATATATATATATATATATATATATATATATATATATATATATATATTCTACGTATTCGAAAAAATTGAAATGTGACAAGGATGGCCTCGTAGCTTTTGCTCCCACATCGATCTTTTCAGATCTATTGTAGTCCGCCATCTCTCAAATGATTTTTTGGTTAGTTCTAGCAGTCTCGACAGTTGTTTTTTCAGCTGGATATGCCAAACTTTAGTGAAAACTCAATTTTCACTTAGCCTTTATTCGCACAACATATAGAAAGTTGAGTCCTCTTTTGCCTGACAACCTACAAGGCGTTGCTTCTGCCAGGTCTATGATGCTCATGTATTTTATCAAACCTATATATGTCAGCTCAGCAGGCCTACTGTAATTTTCCGATTAGATTTCCTGTCTTGACAAAGGAGGTATGTGGAGGACTTTGGCGACGATCCTTTTAAGTATCAGGTTTCACCAACCAGCTTTGAACTGGTGTCTAACCCCTCTTCTTCATAGTTTTGTGAGGGTTGCTTTTGCTATTTCAAGTGAGATTGTTAGCCCATAGAATGCCAATATCGCATTTTGTTCAGTCAATTCGTCCGTTTTTGTATTTTCTTGTCCCTTGGCTTATCTGTAACTCGGCTGTTCGTTCAGGTGAGGGCTTGAGCAAAGTTCCTCTAGCTTCGGGTAAACATGTTGGTCTAGAGCGCTTTCGATGTTGCCTGACTGTCTGAGAATAAGACAACTGACCTGTTTGCTCTCTTTTTATTTCTGCGATACATATGTCTGTTGCTTGACATACTTGCATTGTATCCGTTGAAGTTGTTCTTATGGCCCCTGATACACTTAGACATGTCACATAACAAATTTATAGCTCCTGACCAGACTGTTTGGAGACCTCTCTGCGGACTCATAGGTAATCTTGAGCCTGATCACACTTGTCTATAACCGTATTCATGTTAGAGTTTAATCTGCGGTTTTTGAACCTTCATCTTCCGAATGCTATTGGAACCTTCTCTCGACATGGGCATTCAAAGTATATTCTTGGTCCAAAATTCACACTCGGATACTTGTCCTCTTTGACTAGAAGTGGTTTTAGGAGTTGTGCTTGTTTCTTTGTGGATATTACAATGACTTCTGACTATTGACTGAAAATTATTTCCGTATGCACCTATTACCTATTTTGTTTATTGCCCTTTCTGTGCTCTGATATTTTTCTTGCGCACTGGTATTTGACGACGACAACTAGGTTGTCCGCATATCCGAGGCAGTGGATGCTTTCTTCGATTAGTGTTAGTAGTGAGTCTATAGAAGCTGACCAAAGTAGCTATAATAAAAAAAAGGTGGACAGTATTCTTTATTGCACTGCGTTTGTTCATTTTTTGATATTTCTCACTCTTAGTTGTGTTTAGCACGGAACATCGAATATCTTGCTAAAATTTCCTATTCCACTAAACTGTTTTATAACAGCCTTTTCGGGTTATTTTTTGAACAGTTTTCTGAATATATAATCCTATATGGCACTGTCCACCTGCTCTACTTCCCTTCACCTCTCACTGGTGCTGTGTCACCATTCAGATATTTTTTGATGTATTTTTCCTGTCTGGTTCCCTTGGGTTTATACACTAGTTCGTTATGAAAGAGCTTTCAGGTTAAATCGGTATAAGTTTGTGATCACAGGTCAAGGCCTCCTCTGAAACATGCCAATTTTTAACTAAATCAATAACCTTGATGATGCAGACTGTCCGGTTTGAAATTTTTCAACCATTCTTTGGTTCTACTCAATTCGTTGCCTTAGTATTGAAATTATAAATCCTTCAGATGGCATGAAGTTTGCAAGTAACTCAGTCCTTTGGTTGATATTGTACGCCCTTATTCGCGCAATATGCAACAATATCGTTGCTTAGCATGCAAGGTGAACTTGAAAGTACCCTATATTCCTTTCAAATTAACTGAACCGCACTATGATTGCGATTGGCTGTTTGACATCTACTGTGCATTGAAGGTATGCTTCTTATTCTTTAGAACTATTATATTTCATGGGTTTATTCATCACACTTTGGCCTGTTGATTTATTTCATTCTTTATACGGAAAGTCAGTTT
This sequence comes from Cynegetis impunctata, assembly GCA_030704885.1. Lineage (NCBI taxonomy): Eukaryota > Metazoa > Arthropoda > Insecta > Coleoptera > Coccinellidae > Cynegetis > Cynegetis impunctata. The sequence goes on along the minus strand of JARQZK010001505.1, from coordinate 115,388 downwards.
TTATAAGAAATTAAAGATGCAAGGCATGTTTGCCTATCTCTTCCTTCGACTGCTTGTCTATGGATGAAGTCCATTGCATCATCTTGTATCGCTTCACTTGGTTTCTCTATGGAGAAGTTATCTTTTTCTTTTCTGCTCTCGACATATATGTATGTATATATATATATATATATATATATATATATATATATATATATATATATATATATATATATATATATATATATATATATATATATATATATATATATATACAGTGTGTTCACGGATGGGGTGTGCCCAAGAGGAAAAACTTTTTTATTTTCAGTTTTAGAGAAAAATGTTATTCTTGATATAAAGTTTTGCTTGTTCAAAAGCCCTATAAAATTAAATAAAATTCAAGTTTTACAAAACCTGCTTCATTTTATATACAATTTTATGTGAAATCTCATGAATTGATGCACTGAGTTCGGAAATGTGATAATTATCTATAAATATCTATTATCGGTGAATAATTTCATAATTGTCAATTTTTTTCAAAAATGCTAACTCTTCAATAAAGAATATATCTTGTTAAGTGCTATGGCATTGGAGTGGTTTCGTATAAGTACGTAATTCATTTATTTAATGAAAAATATCTGAATGTACCAATTACGAGGAATGGATCGAAAAAATTGATAAAGAAATACGATGAGACAGGATCTGTTGAAGATAAAAAAAAATCTTAAAAGACTTACTCTAAGAACGATGATGCAGCTTCTGCCCTAGCTATGCATTCAGTATGGGAAAATCCGAAGTTTACGAAAAAGAGCAGCAGAAGCTGGTTTTAGCAAGAGCCACTCTCAAAAAATATTCGAGCAAAACAAAATTCATCCATTCAAACCGATATTCATTCACACCTTACAAGATTGTGATTATGACATGAGGCTTGACTTTTGTGCAATCATTGGTGAAAATCTTATGGATGACCACTTCTTTCACCACAATATTTTATTTTCTGATGAATCAACGTTCACGACAAATGGAACTGTTTCATCTCAAAACTGCCGGTATTGGGCTAGTGAAAATCCTTATTACAGAATATATTGTAATAGTCAGTTTGCTAAAGAGGTAAATGTTTGGCGTGCTGTTTTACCATATAAAATAATAGGACCGTATTTTCTGGTGGAGACGTTGAATCAGGAGGTATATTTGGATTTATTAGACTTCTTTTTAATACCTGAATTAGATAACGTTTCCTTTGAACAAAGGCGTAAAATGTATTTTCAGCATGATGGCTGTTCGCCACATTCGACTTTATTGATAAGGATAATACTCCAGTGAAATAAGACTTCCTCTGCGGAATGAGGCCGAACAAGCTGAATTTTTGCAGAGACCTTCATTTTGATGTTCTTATGAAGCACATATGCCAACCCTTGTGCGTCTTGAGATATCGAAGGTCCAAGGTCAAAAAAATCGGGTCTTCGCTAAAATCTCGCTTCCAGTGCATCTGACGTCGTAAGAACCCATTACAAAACTTACGTAAAATAGTATTCTCTACAAAATTGTTTATATACATTTTTTTCGTAAGACTAACTGTTTTCGAGATATAGCACGATAAAGCGGTAGAGCGCATCCTTAATAGGTAATATTGCATTATACTGCAGAGCTATAACTACAAAAGCACTTTTCTCAATCTGTTATTCTAGAAAATCAAATTCCTATTATTCAAACCGTTGAAAATTTGTTTATTTATAATAAAATATATAATAAATAATTAATAACAAAAAATACATTATTTTCCCCACCACTTTTGAAGTAGAATGCAAGGCGCGTTTTTTTTGACATGGTATCCCCAGTAGGCCTAATCCATGTTTTCGATCTTAGAAAAGCTTTTTATAATTTTTTACACCTGGCGCTACGCCCCTTATGTTTCTTTGCCGTCCTCATCGTCTTCGTCTAGTTCCACTAGCACGTCAACCATCACATTGTCTTCATCAGACGCTGCCTCCAAGTCTGTTGGCTCTATGTCAGCTGGCAAAACCTCTTCAGGCTCAAGATCACTAAATTCTTTTATGTTCTGCAACTTCGTTGACGGGTTCAGGCATGCCTGTCCGTGACACTGGCCACAAACTTTGGAGCATGGCAGCCCGTCTTTTCTACACCCGCACTGCGCACCTCAATCCTTTTTACAATTACAAAATATTTTATCCAATAGTTCGTCCGGAGCAGGTGGCAGTAGTGTTGTTTTCGGCTGAAGTACGTCGTTTCTAATATCCAACCCCATTCTTCCGTTTGTAGATTTTTTCCTAGCCAAATCTGAACTTGGTAGTAGACCCGATAAATATGTTGTCGAGCTGCTTCACTCGTAGGTGGAAGGGATGAAAATTTAACAGGTCTATTAAGTCGTGTAGCCTTAATGAATTGGGTGTATCTAAATTTGTCAAGGTTCACTTCTTCTTTTGGAGCACCATATACATAGCTAACAGAAAACGCTTTCCGTTCTGAAATACTGTATCTAGCGGATAGTTTTCTGCTTGAAATATTTGAGCCGAGTGAACCAAATCGGGATATTTTTCAAACATTGTCATAACCTGAAGTCTTCCTTTGTTGAATAGTGCCGATGTGGTGTCGCATCCAGTGAGGGCATGCAAAAACAAAATATGTTCTTTGCAAAAATGATATTTGTCGAGACTTTTAGACGAATAAATTCGTGTTGATGTAATCCCTTTGCCAATTTTTTTAAAGAAAATTTGTCGGTAGTGTAACTGAGTTCGTCCTATCAAAAGAACAAGCAAATCAACGTCTTCTCCAATGATAATGGCGGTTCTTTCGTTTTCTGATACTTCCATGGCTGTTTCGATGATTAGAACATCTGCATTGTTTTGTAGCGTTTCGGAGAAATACGGTCATGGTCCACTTCTTTATACCCTGGATGATTTTACTTTTCTTGTCTAGAATAGAAAAAAATTTTTTTGTTTGCATTATAATATATAGAAGCTTTGCATTTCGTTACAAAAGTGGTGTCAAAAGAATACATTGTTTTGTTAAATTATTTATTATAAATTTTTTTATAAATAAACTAATTTTTAACAGTTTCAATAACGGAAATTTAATTTTCTAGTCTAACAGATTGAGAAAAGTGCTTTTATAGTTATAGCTCTGCAGTATAATGCAATATTACCTATTAAGGATGCGCTCTTCCGCTTTATCGTGCTATATCTCGAAAACGGTTAGTCGTACGAAAAAAATGTGAATAAACAATTTTGTAGAAAATACTATTTTACGTAAGTTTTGTAATGAGTTCTTACGACGTCAGATGCACTGGAAACGAGATTTTTGCGAAAAACCGATTTTCATGACCTTTGACCTTCTATATCTCAAGACGCACAAGGGTTGGCATATGAGATTTTTTTGTACTTCATAAGAACATCAAAACGAAGGTCTCTGCAAAAATTCAGCTTGTTCGGCTCCATTCCGCAGATGGCCACTTTTTTTACCTGATTTCACTGGAGTATAAGAGAATGATGAATATTTTCCTGAACGATGAATAGGACGGTATGGACCAATATTTTTTCCGCCTCGATCACCCGATTTAACAATTCTAGATTTTTTTTTATGGGGCTACCTAAAAGAGAAAGTTTACGAAACGAATTGAAACCATAATATTGTAGATCTGAAAGAAGCAATAATTAATGCCGTGAATGAAATCACCTCAAACATGCTAAGAAACGCTTATAGAGAATTTAGAAATAGAGTTGGTGGAGGCTTCACATAAGATTGTAGTAGTATATAAAATGAAGCAGGTTTTGTAAAACTTGAATTTTATTTAATTTTATGGGGTTTTTGAACAAGCAAAACTTTTTATCAAGAATAACATTTTTCTCTAAAACTGAAAATAAAAAAGTTTTTCCTCTTGGGCAAACCCCATCCGTGAACAGACTGTATATATACATATTCATATATATATATATATATATATATATATATATATATATATATATATATATATATATATCCGTACCACTATTTTGATTTCGTACATTAGCGTTAACACATATCATTTTGACTCCACGACCATTTTGACTCCGTATATCGGATGCAAAATAGTTTTTGCCAATTTCTTCGAGATAACTTACTATATAGGCACAATTTTCAGTGAGATGCTTTCTGTGTCCCTTGAGTCTACCATATTATTTTGGTTCGATTTGCTGCAACCAAACATACGTTATGTGCCAAAGTAAAGGATTCAAAATCGTTCACTGAATGTAAAATAATATTCATTTTTAGTTCACACTTTCTACGCTAGGGACAAAATAAATATACGCTGAGAGTATATTCACGTTCGATCCCTTACACTTTGCCTACTATTTTGACTCCTAAAATCGGCAACACTGTGATGCAGGCAATCGTACATAAATACACGGGAATCTTGTGTTTCCATGTAAGTGATGCTGAAATGTAAACTTAAGCTGACCGCTTATTTCGCATTTGTGAAGTGTTACTCTATATTAATACAATACAATTATTTTATTATATTATTATTATTATGACATTTATGAATGTTTCGTAGACTGCTTAAATAAGGACTTTTCATAACTAATGTAATATTTTTTTTGAAAATTCTTTAATTTCCAGGCAGAAAAATATTTATTGTAAGTACAGAGATTGTAAATTTTGAACATATTTTGTTCTTGTTTTTCGAAACAAAAAAATTTATTTTCAATATATTAAGAATATTTATTTTCACATAAAGCGAACACGAAAAATTGTTCAACAATTAAAAAAATTATGGGTTATGGCCATATTTCATGTTCCTAAATATTGGTTTAGAAGTACAAATATTAAGTAAAAGTTATGAAAATTCAATAGCATATTGATTTTTCTGTGAATATCAGGAAATTACCGAAGCTACCGCAAACTAAGGACGAGATTCTCAGAATTTTTCTACTATAATGATTTCCCTGCATACAACTCCGTTATTTGTACCTTCAAGAGGTGAAAATGCAAAATGGTACTCAAGTCGTGTTTTCCGCCCGATTTGGCCATCTAGCGAAAAACAGTTTTTTTTTTTTTAACTCGAGGGACCTACAGTTTAACGCCGGTTCCGGACGGCCAATGGGCTTGTAAACGATGTACATTACCCAACAAGTTTTCATCATAAATAACCACTAAATACCGGACATACACAACACCCAAGAGCGAGGTGGGACTCGAACCCACAATCCTCGGTTTACAAACGGTATAAGGCGGTTCACCTTACCGCTGGTCTACCGAGGCCTCCGAAAAACAGTTAGTTTTGCCTAGTAAATTCAATTCGAAAAAAAATTAGGTCCAATTTGAAATGAACAGTTAAACATTAGAAGAAAATCACTCTCTGTTTTTTCATTTGTGCGACCTGTTCATTAATTTTTACTAATAAATCAGTATGAAATCTGGTGCAGTTTTCAAGCTGAATATTTCATATTTTTCACAATATCCAGATACTTTCAAAAAAGGTCATTCTTCATAAATAATTTTCATTTTTCACAAATCGACAAAAGTAAAAATATCGAGCAGTAATATTTAAAAAAACTACCAATGTGTATTCTTTTGTTTAATAAGTGTGTAGCCCGGCCAACGAAAAATAGATTATTGGGTATTTCCTTTAGAAACATCTTTATTATTGATAAGTTATTATTACTAGAAAAAGTTTACACTAATATAGTGGGCACTAATAACAAATAATCATCGAAAAGTTTGAAGAAAATAGTTTTTCTTGAATATCTGGAAAATAAATTAACTTTTCAAAGAAAAAAAATACTAACATACAGAAGGAGTAATTTAAAATTTAAAATAGGATCATTAATTTTTTTGTAAAAAAAATTTGTAATTCATTTTCCAATGTATATCAAATAAGCCGTAGGCTAAATTGTTTATAATATTATTACAAACGCACGCTGCATCGCGTTATGAAATTGCTCATTCTTTTTTACTAAAGGACTTTTGAAAGAATATAAGTTTTTAAAGAGAAAACTCATTTTTTTAACTATAAATAATTGTGTTTTAATTAGTTGATTGATTTAACATGGAAATTACTATACATTTTTCTTTTATATTACATAATAGAGCAAAATCATGTATATTTGAGGAAATATAACAAATAGATCCAAATATTCATTTGAATCTCTTTAGAATTAAGTCAAGTATACTCTAATTTTTATAATTATAACATGAATTAGTTATATACATTTTTTTAAATTAAAATGAAAACACCAAAAATGTTAAATTTTTTCAAATGAAAAATTTTCATGAAAATTACAATTCAAGTAGCTACTAAAGCTTTAAGAACATATCTATCTAAGAGAACATATTACTAATTTATGTTATAATTACAAATACTAGAGTATACTTGACTCTATTCTAAAGAAATTCGAATAAATGTTCAAATTTTTTCAAATATTGGTAACTAATTTTGCTCTATAATGTAATTTATAAAAAAAAATTATAGTAATTTTCATTTTAATATTGAATGAATCAACAAATAAAAACACAATTGTGAATAAATGAAGGATATGAGTTTTCTCTGCAAAACTCTTCTTCTGTTTTTAACAAAAGTCCATTAGTGAAGAAATTATGAACATTTTTAAAACGCCCTGCTACGCATGTTTGTAATATTATAAAAAATTTAGCCGCTATACATACGAGATTGAGATATTTTTACAGAAAAACTCATGATCCTATCTAAATTTTGTGGAATCTTTTTTTTTTCTAAATTGCTTTTTCTTTACAGTAGTATTTTTTTTATTGAAAAATTGATTTATTTTCCAGATAATCAAGAAAAACTATTTTCTTCAACCCTTCCAATAATTATTCATCATAAGAGCCCCCTATATAAGTTTATGCTTTTTTTAATATTAATTATTAATCCTCAATAAAGCTGTTAGGAATTAGCCAATAATCTATTTTTCCTGCTTTTCACAATCTTCGAGCCCTGGTGTTTGGGCTTAATAAAGAAATCACTGAAATTTCGAAATCTCAAAACTTTAAGATTGCTGTCAGCGTTCGATAACTTAGTTTCGAAATACTTTTCATATGTGAGTAACTAACTGTTGGACGATAAACTATCACTTCGGCAATTTGAATACTATCTGAACACGCGGCAACGTGGTCGGAGGCAAATAAGTCTTTATATGGAAATTAATATACAGAAGGAGGCAAAATAGTAGCTATAACGAACGAAAAGTATACGTATCGGGAGTCAAAATAGTAATCTGAGTGAAAAGATGCAAAATAGTCGCAGAGTGAAAAATTTCGTATATTCAGAATTCGAAATACAATTATGAAAACTATATGACCTACTTCCGTATTTCAAGCAAATTCAATATTCACTGCATAGATGGCCATATATTCACTCGTTGTGGTGGATGCAAAATAGTCGCAATACGAAAGGAAGCAAAATGGTACCAAGATGTAAATATATATATATATATATATATATATATATATATATATATTAATATATATATAATATGTATATATACTTATACATATATATATATATATATATATATATATATATATATATAATATTATATATTTATATATATATATATATATATATATATAAATATATATATATATATATATATATATATATAATATATATATGTATATATATATATATATATATATTTATATATTTATATATTTATATATATATATATATATATATATATATATATTTATATATTTATATATATATATATATATATATATATATATATATATATATATATATTTATATATATATATATATATATATATATATACATATATGTCGAGAGCTGAAAAGAATAAGATTACTTCTCCTCAGAGAAACCCAGTGAAGCGATACAAGATGATGCAATGGACTTTCTCCATAGACAAGCAGTCGAAGGAAGAGATAGGCAAACTTGCCTTTATCAAAAATAACATTTTTCTCTAAAACTGAAAATCTGAAAATAAAAAAGTTTTTCCTCTTGGGTACCTAACCGTGGACACACTGTATATATATATATATATATATATATATATATATATATATATATATATATATATATATATATATATATATATATATATATATATATATATATATATATATATATATATATATATATATATATATATATATATATATATATATATATATATATATATATATATATATATATGATGATGAACTCAAATATAACTCAGGCAGCCAACGAAACAATGTCTGTTCAAAACAGAGTTATTTCGAAATTTAATAATATATTATACAAACAAGAAGACGGGTTGCCCATGGGATCACGGTTATCGCCTTTGTTGAGTGAAATTTTCATGATTATATAACTCATGTATGAATAAGCCAATAGAATCCGTGAATTTTGCATAACTACCGCGTATTGATAAGTGAATATACCCTTGACGACGTGATATAATCGTTTTGGTGTTTCGCTTCGTGTCAAAATGTGAATGTTTTCATATTGTCGGTGTTTTGACGTTTATCAAAAAAAATTAATATTTTTTATTCTTTATTTAATCGTAACGAATACCACTCGAGCAATCCAAAAAAAAAACCCGATTATAATGACCTCGTCACTCGACGTATTTTCTTAAAACACCACTCGAGCTGCGCTCTTGTGATGTTTCGCAAAATACGTCTGTGACTCGGAAGTATAATCGATTATTTTCGATGCTCTTGTGATATTATAACTGTTTATATAGCTCATGTAATCCAATAGAATCCGTGAATTTTGCATAACTACCGCGTATTGATAAGTGAATATACCCTTGACGACGTGATATAACCGTTTTGGTGTTTCGCCTCGTTTCAAAATGTGAATGTTTTCATATTGACGATGTTTTGACGATTGTACAAAAAAAAAAAAATATTTTTTATTCGTTATATAATCGTAACGAATACCACTCGGGCAATCGAAAATAATCGATTATACTTTCCTCGTCACTCGACGTATTTTCTTAAAACACCACTCGAGCTGCGCTCTCGTGGATGTTTCGCAAAATACGTCTCGTGATTCGGAAGTATAATCGATTATTTTCGATGCTCGTGATATTATAAATTAATAATGTAGAAGAAAAAATATTCAATTCTGATAATAATTTAATAACTGAGGTTTCATCATGGAGGCCGTATGCAGATGATATTTTTTGTATTTGGCCGGTACAAATAGGCAGTTAGATAATTTCCTTAAATATATAAACACTGTCTACAACTCGATTCAATTTACAAAAGATGTGGAAAACGAAAACGGTACCTTGAATTTCTTAGACGTTCAGATTGCTAAGAATTAGAATTTTCTTACTTTCAACATTTATAGAAAATCAACCATTCACAGATACTTTAATTCACAGCGACAGTAACCAACGCATTAAAATAAAATTCAGTGCTTTTCATTCGTTCATACATAGGTAGTTTACTATTCCATTATAGAAAACAAATTTTTAAATCGAAGTTAATACAATTTAATTATTAGCCACCAATAACGGTTACGATGAAAGTCTTATCGATGAGCTCATTCGCAAAAAACGAATAAAGAATCTGTTGCATTCAATATACCCCACGCAAACTATTAATGAAGAACAAAAATACTTCCCAATAAATTATGTGCCGAATTTGAGTTGCAAAATTTGTAACAGACTATCGAAAAATAATATATATATATATATATATATATATATATATATATATATATTATATATAATATATATATATTAATATATATATATATATGTATATGTATATGTAATATAATATATATATAATATATATATATAATATATATATATATATATATATATATATAAATATATATATATATATATATATATATATATATATATATATATATATATATATATATATTGTTTCGTTTTTATGACTGATAAACTCAGATAGTGAATATTTTCTGTCTAGATTAGTTGTATACATTAGATATAATTTATGTCTCTAAAACTGCCAGCTTTTGAAAATTTACTTTGATTTACTTTCCGAGTGTTCTGGTACTTGTAAACCTGAAGGGCGCAAATAACGTGAGAACCTAGGAATAGAACACAAATACCATAGCCAGATAGTTGAGAATTTAGTTAGTTAGTTCGTTTCGAGTCTTAGTGACATAAAGTTCAATACAGATTGTTCGTTCTTCATAATTAAGATTGATAAAAAACACTCCTGCTTCGTAGCAGTTAGCACGTAGCCAATATATACGTTATCAATGCAGATATCGCTAAAATGTATCGACATATTCTTGTCGATAATTCGCAAACTTCGCTTTTTATGGCGATTCGATCCAGCCAGCCCATTCAATAAATGTTTTAATTAGCGTAAAGCTGAATTTTTTCCCATTGATAAACCATTACCAGAGGATCATTTTCACAAAAGTCCCCTAAAATCCCCTTGGAGCTTCACCCTCTACCCCCTCTCAAAGAATGAGAATGTCAATAACTGCGGAAAGCCCTAAATCTACAATACTAATAATCGGATCAAGTTGAATGTTTTTTTGTTGTGTCTGTTATGATATGAGCTACAATAATGGTCCGTTTCATTTTTACGTTTAACCTAATAGTTTTGTCATAAATGAATGTATGTGCGACAAAAACAATTTTTTAACTCTAACTCTTTATATTTTTGCGTATAGGCTTTTTGGATATCATATTACAGGAAAAAACCTCAAATGAAAATTGTAGATTATTTAATTGTGAATTTATTGGTGTGAAGGTTTGCTTATTCCCGTGCGGACTGGCACAGTAGAGAGGAGGATGCAGCAACTTTTAGCTGCGATTACGGGCGGCTGACTATTTCGTTGATCTGTCGTAGTATAATAAAATATACGAAATATGAAGTCATCTATTGCTTATGCTAATTTTGGTTCAGGGGCAAGGAATTCCCTAACCATTTTATTTGATTTACGTTCCATTATCCACCACTTATGGGTCTGCCGTGTCTCATAATGGCAAAACCGGCAAAAATTTGATTTCAGTTTGCTGGGACTGTCGCATACAAACAAAATTCAGTTGAAGAGCAGATGGTAATTAACAACCACTTCTTTTGACCTGAATTTAAATGTTTTTTGTTGGACTTGTGTTTTTACCATGTCTTTTCTGTGGGGTTTTAGCTCTGCAAAGTTCTTCCCTTTGATTTTATGAACTGCTTTAAGACTTATCTCATAAGCTTGGTCACAATTTATCGACTCATCACATACAAATCCAGAAGATAGTGAGACTAGTTCACCGGATAGTTTTTTAAAGGGATTGTGTTGTTTTAGCCAAGTGGTAAATTTCTGTAGGTCACGGAGATCAATTTGTTTTCTTGCTTTTCGTAGTTCAGCATGTTGCTCATTGAATTGAATTGAAGTTCCAAGGTAATCTTCAACGGCTTCATGTACTTCGAGGAAGTATGGTGTTCCGAGGACCCATTTTGAAAGAGTGCTGCCTGTGATGCCTCGTCCGTGTGTGAGACCACCAACAGATTTCATTGGTCGCATGAGATCTTGCTTTATACACAAGTCTTTTCAGACCAATAGGAGCCTTTTTGCACATTTTTTTTCATTTTATTATCATTAGACGTTTTTTTCTTTTTCATTACTCTTGCAGTAAAAATTGTATTGCATTTTTTGTATATCCTCTTTAATAATATCTGCAGCTGCCATTACTATCCTCATACGTTCTTTAGAAGAATATGTGTCTTTATCAACAAACAACTGGCCAATCAATTTAGAGGCAGTTTCCATTGAACATACAACGTTTACTCTTCCAGATATATCAAATATAAATTACCATCCCTGGAAGTGAAGATTTCTCAGTTTTTTAATATTGTAAGCCTCCTGGACATCTGAGAAGCCTTTCATTTTATCCTGAAGTTCTTCTATAGTGTATTAATACTTATCACTGTTTTCCATATACCTACTCGCAAAGCTTCACCTAGCTCGGGCTTCGGCCTTCCTACCGTATGTTTCCTCCAATTATCATCTCGTTCATCACATTTTTAAGTATGTTTTCTCTTATTTCTGAAGTAGACACAAGATGGGCAGGTTTTCGGCGATGATAGGGAGATTTAGAGTAAACCATAGCTTGTTTCCCACACAAAAAACAATCATTTCATCGAAGGTTTCTTTTGAAGTTCCCAGAACAAAAGAAGTGGAAGCCTCTGGTTCTTTCTTCATCACAGCAGCTCGAATGCTGGTTGAACGAGTGTACTTTTGCCTGCACAATTTATGGTTAGTAATTTTCGTTTTTCCAGTAATATTTTCATAAAGTCCATCATTCAATAGTGAACTCGCTTCCTTAATGGAACTCTCCCCCTCTACACCACGCACGTAAAGAAACTTACCTTGACATGGTTAAATTCTAAATTCAATATTCTACAAATTTTATTCTCGTTTTTTTCCTGTAATGTGACATCCAAAAAACCTATACGCAAAAATATAAAGTGTTAGAGTTAAAAAATTGTTTTTGTCGCGCAGTTACATTCATTTATGACAAAACTATTAGGTTTAACGTAAAAATGAAGAGGACCATTATTGTAGCTCATGTCATAACAAACACAACTACAAATTCAACTTGATCCGATTATCAGTATAGTAGTTTTATGGCTTTCCGCAGTTATTGCCATTTTCGTTCTTTGAGAGGGGGTAGGGGGTGAAGCTCCAGGTGGATTTTAGGGGACTTTTGGGTAGTTCCATGTCAACTCAACACACTTTTAATTAAATTTTTACCTTACCATCTCAGATGTTGGTGAATACTCATTGTGGATGATGGAACTAAGAAAAATCTCAAAATTCAAATTTTTTTCTCAGACCGTTTACAAAATATGGCTGCGTAAACTTTCAAAATTTCGGCCAAAAACCGAAGAGTTACTTTTTTGAAATTGCTCTAGGAGCTGCCCTAGTTGAGCTAGAGAGCTGGAGTAGGTGTCATTTTGCAGCATTCTTTATGCTCTTTTCAGTGATATATGATATGCCATACGTTATAAGGAAAAAGTTTTTGTCAAAATACAAATTCATATTTTGACTCAAAATGTTTCCAAAAAGTACATAATTTAAAATTTTCAAAAATATTCTACAAATAGTTAGTACTATTGTCAATCACCTGGCCGAATATAAAAGTGGGGTGGAAATGGCTTCTTTATTAAAAAAAAGTTTAATTGGCACTTGTTTTTCTTTAATAGGCCGTTCTGACCAAATTATAATACCTATACACCCTTAAGAATCATATATTTTGAAAATAATTGTCATTTTATATCATTTAATACTGATATTAATAAATAATTCGAAAATCAAAATACTTCCAAGAACTACAAAATAAAATATTCAACATAAGATATGAAAAAGTGTCAGTAACCTACTCTTAACTTTACATCTTCATTTCATTTTGCTCTTATTTTATATTTTTAATTCTGTGTTATCTATATGTGTGCCTTTAGCTAAATAAATAATAATCACCTGGCAAAATTAAAATATCCAGGATGATGCTGCGTTTCATTGTTGAAAGAAATTAATGACATGATGCTCTTTTTTTATTATAAAAGCTAGCTTCCATAGTTGAATTTAACAGAATAGGCATTAACAATAAATTTTGAACAATTACATACAAAACACAAATCCCAAAAAAAAAATTTCGGATTTTCGAGAATATATTCTTCAATACCTATGCAGTGTTGTAACCTTTCAAAAAAATCAAATTATTTTATTAGAGACAGAAAAAAGTAGAGAAATATCGTGAGGATGCTAAAATCATTTCCACAAATACCTAATGGCTCCATGATACGTGATAAATGTAGACAAGGCGTGATCAAGCTGAAAAATACAGAGCTACTCGGTGATAATAAGGCTGAAAATGAAGATTCTTCTGCATCAGAGGTAACAGTCCCAAACATACACCCAGACTGTACCTCAAGCTCAGTGGTTGTTCAAGCACTAAACGTATCCCTTTAAGAACTAGGCGAGTCCCCAATTGATAATAAAAAAATAGCATCTAAGCATTATGCCACATCAAAAGTGAAAAGAAATCTCATTAATGAAATGTAAAATTTTTTTGTTGCTGCTGATACTTCATCGCCATATATTGAGGGTGCATTCGCGTTGGGCGCTTACACGCTTTAAGCGCTTATAAGCTTCGTTCTCTGTGGTGGACTCGAGCTCAACACTAAGCGTAAGCTAACCTAACTTTTGTTGTCGATAATTAATAAATTTGTAGGGAAATGTTAAAGCACAGTATTTGCGTGAACTATCGGGCTTTTGCCTACTTAAGCGTAAAAAGAAGATCTGACATTCAACTTTAATGCTCAAAGCCAATGCGTGAGCATCTTTAAGCGCTAGTAGGCCAACACGAACGCCAATAATCTGTGCTTCTAAGCGTGAGCGCTTAAAGCGTGTAAGCGCCCAACGCGAATGCACCCTGATACAACCGATATTTAAGAATATGTTCTCCAAAATCTCAAAAACAAAATTATTTTCAGGGGATAGCTACTTAGAACTCAATAATTAATTTTTCCTCAGGTGAGTGTGAATTTGTGTTTTGTATGTAGTTGTTCAAAAATTATTGTTAATGTCTATTCAGTTGAATTCAGCTATGCAGGCTAGCTCTTATAATAAAAAACGAGTTTATGCCATTAATTTCTTTCAACAATGAAACTCATCATCATCCCAGATATTTTAATTTTGCCAAGTGATTAACAGTAGGTTACTGATATTTACAGTTTTTCATATCTTATGTTGAATATTTTATTTTGTAGTTTGTTGTAAGTATTTTGATTATTGAATTATCTATTTATATCAGTGTTAAATGGTATAAAATGCCAATTTTTTTCAAAGTATATAATTCTTAGAGGTAGATAGGTATTATAATTTTGCCAAAACGGCCTATAAAAGAATAACAATTGCCAAGTAAACGTTTTTTTAACAATGAAGCCATTGCCATCCCACTTTTATATTTGGCCAGGTGATTGACAACAGTACTAACTATTTGTAGAATAATTTTGAAAATTTTAAATTATGTACTTTTTGGAAAAATATTAAGTCAAAATATGAATTTGCATTTTGACAAAAACTTTTTTCTTATAACGTATGGCATATTTTATACCGTTAGAAAGAGCATAAAGAATGCTGCAAAATGACACCTCTTCCAGCTCTCTAGTTCAACTAGGGCAGCTCCTAGAGCAATTTCAAAAAAGTAACTTTCGGTTTTTGGCCGAAATTTTGAAAGTTTACACAGCCTTATTTTGGAAACGGTTTGAGATAAAAATTAGGTATTTTTTTTAGTTCCAGCATCCACAATGAGTATTCCAAATTTCAGCGAAATCTAAGATGGTGAGGTAAAATGGGTGTGTTGATTTGACATGGAATGACCCTTTTGTAAAAATGATTCTCTAGTAGTAGTTTATCGATGGGGAAAAATTCAGCTTTACGCTAATTGTTTTCCAGGTTTCATGTTTTCGGGTCTTCGTTGACTTGGCCAAAAATAAGGACTTATGAATTGCAAACCGTGACCTGTGAAACTGCTCCTTAGTGATTCTTGGTAACGAGATCATTGAATCAAGTAGCTATAGAGGAGGCAGAGAACATCTGCTGGCCGGTTCTCAATCAATTGATCGATTGAAACAAATTAAAAATGATGTCATTAATGTTTTGAAATACGCTAAGTTTGAGCTTCGTAAATGGGCTTCCAATAATAATGAAGTACTAGCAGGTATGGAAAATGGACAGGATAACATGATTCTGGATCTGGATAAAGGCACAAAAACATTGGGTATCTTATGGTATGCTGATGAGGACATCTTCAAATTTGTAATAGATTTTCCGAAGATAACGAAGAAAATGAGTAAGCGTTTAGTCCCATCAGAAATAGCCAAGATTTTCGATCCACTAGGATTGATAACACCTATCACTATTAGCGCTAGAATCTTGCTACAAAAAATGTGGCAAATGAAACTTCATTGGGACGAATCTCTACCACTCGATTTACATAGTCAGTGGATAAATTATAGACAGGCAATTACTGATATAAACCAGTTGAAAATTAGACGAAGCAGTCATCCAGTTTGAGTTGCAGTGCACGGGTTTTCGGACGCCAGCGAACTAGCTTATGGTGCTTGCGTATATGTACAAGTATTGGCGGAAGATAATGAAATGTTTAGCAATTTGTTGTGCTCTTAGTCAAGAGTGGCTCCTCTTAAGGCTATAAGCATTCCACGATTGGAATTATGTGCAGCCTTGTTTTTGGCTGAAAGACGTGCTTAAAACATTAAAATAGAATACTCCAAGAAATATTTCTGGACGGATTCCACTATGGTTTTGGCTTGGATAAAATCACAATCAAGAAAATTTAACGTTTTCATGGCTAATAGAAAAAGTCAAATTCAACAGTTGTTTGATGAAGGTTCATGGAATCACGTGAGAATGCATGTAAACCCTGCGGATTTGATTTCTAGAGGAATACCACCGTCGGAAATAATTCGTAATGCTCTATGGTGGCATGGTTTAAATTTATCCCCCAAAGGCCGCTCATTCATCGAGCCAAAAAAAAGAAAGGAAATATTGGTTCGATCGCTATGATTATTTATATTTCGGTTCATGGAACTAGTCCTTTGCGGGGGAAATATTTGATCAATCAAATTGTAGCTCTACCGTATGATTATTCATATTCAATTTCATGGAGCTGGCCCTTTTAGGGTCACATATTCGAACGGAAAATTTTGCATGTAAAGTACCTCCTTTTCTATAAGTAAACATCTAATTTTCGCTCTTGGCCATGGTGAATGGGCATTCACTAAGCCAAAAAAAAAATATAAATATTAGTTTATTTATATTTCGGTTCATGGAGCTGACCCTTCGCGGAGGATATATTCAATGAATAAATTTTGCCTAGATCGTAATTTCTTTTTTCAGTAATCAGCAAATATTTTTTTTCAGTTCATAGAGCAGGCCCTTCGCGAGGGATATATTTGATCAATAAATTTTGCCTCGATTATTTAATTATTTAATTTGGGGTTATGTTGCACTGCGACCTTATGGTCTATTGTACACCCCATCAGATCTGTTTTCTATACTACGCCATCTACCTACATCTCGCCTTCTAGTTCCAGAGTATTAATATACTCCAATATCTGGAAAGGCTTCAAGGAGGTTATGTCCTCACTCCTTTAAGTTTTTTGACCTAAGCATTTTTTGCTTGTTGTGGCGAGGCATTCTGTAGCCAGATGAATACGAAAGTTCCGGAGGAACTTTTTGGAGTGATCCATCCCTGGAAGATTCCGCCAGAGTGTTTCTTTTCTCTTCCCTAAACCACAGAAAGGTTCTGGGCTAGTAAATGGCGTTCGTGCTCCCTTTCTGGCGAGTAAATCGGCCTCTTCATTTCGTTTGATTCCCGAGTGGCCGGGAACTCAGACTAAAGAGACATTGTTATTCTTGCCAATTCAATTGGGTTTCCTTTGACACTCCCATATTAACTTTGAATCGATTACACGGGAGCTCAGTGCTTTTATATCCGCTTGACTATCAGAATGGATTTCTGCCTGAAAGACGCTCGAACATGAGCCAAGCGACAGTGCGCACTTGCTGTCTGCCCCATAACCAGCTCCACCTCCTATAGTGGTTTTTGAACCATCTTTGTACCATTTTATCCTATTATCTTTGAAACTTTGGGTGGTGGATTCCCTTTCTCATTCTTCCTTTTTACTTAGCATCGTAGTGAAGTTCTTCTCAATGCTTACTTTCTTTACCATCACATCACTAGGGAGGTTCGCTGATGAGAAGTAATTGGCTTTTAATCCTCTCACCACCTGTGCCCTCCTTAGATATTCTGAGGATGGCCTCATGGGCTAACCTGTCGATCACTAGATGTAGAGGTGATCTCAAGTGCCTTAGTTGGGCACGTTCTCATAGTTCCTATGATACACACAGGCCAGCCTTTGCACTCTGTCGAACATTTTCCTCGTACTTGTCTGACCTGCTTTGGTATGCCAGACTACTGCCCTATAAGTAATTATTGGTCTCACAATCATGACGTACATCCATAGAAGTATTGTAGGGTTACAGCCCCAATTCTTACCAGATAGTCTTCTACACGCCATCAGAGGCCGTATTGCTTTACTAGCAACGATATCAATATGTTTGTTCGACAGAAGCTTGCCGTCCAATATTATTCGCAGAAATTGAACTTCAGACTTTCATTCTATGGTATCTCCATTTAATCTAGCTCTAACATTAGAGCACATATATATATATATATATATATATATATATATATATATATATATATATATATATATATATATATATATATATATATATATATATATATATATATATATATATATATATATATATATATATATATATATATATATATATATATAACTTTTTGATAATTATTAGCAGTAACAGGCTTGGTGAATCTCAAAAAAACTCGATTTTATTAAAAGGTTGACGTTCCGCCACGACATTCGTGGCTTTTTCAAAACTTTTGAAATATTGAAATTTCTTTGACATTTATTGATTTGAAAAAATTTGAATATTTAAAGAAGTCTACTATGTTTCATCAAAATTTTTTTGGCTTTGGCCGTTCTCTGTTATTTATTACGTGCTTTTCAGTCCAATATTAACATTCAAATCTGTTATTATTAGATGGTAAGGGAAACCAGAGAAATCTTTACCCACGTAATGTTCGAAATAGGTTCAAATTATTTTGATTTTGAAAAGTCAAAGAATAGGGTACTATTTATTTTTTTTTCAAAAAATTTTTCATTACGGCTGTGGTCGTCTTCAGTTACTAATTACGTGCTATTTGGTCCAATATCAACAGTCAGGTCTGTTGATATTAGATGGAAAGGGAACCACAGAAACCTTCACCCACGTAATGTACAAAATAAGTTTAAAATATTTGATTGTTGGATTTGTCTTCAATAAAACATTACTTGTAATTTTGTAGATCACATGTTCTAAACTATACCCTTTTTTTAGAAAAATTGAAAATTCTAAAAATTCTAGATGTCTAGATTTTGTCGAAGAAGATGAATTGTTATGGTTAGAGTTTGTTTGTTGAATTATTTTGTCTTGATTTACGTTGTTTCTTAGAAAAATTAAAGAATTATATCTGCGTATATTGAACTTAAATGTTTTATATCTGTTCTATCATTTATGACTTTATTTAAAATTTTTTGAATGTAACATTTCTAAAGTTTCTCAGCATTTTTGATCAATCTCAAGTTGAAACTATGATTCTCATTATTTTTATGTTTGATTAGTGCTGTGGTTTGTGTTTTGGCATATTTGTGTGCTTTTAATCTTTCTTCTAAATTTTGAAAAGTTTGTCCTATATATGATTTATTACAATTATTACAGGGTATTCTATAAACAACATGAGATTTTTGCAGAAGAGGTGTTTTACCCAATAAAACTTATACAGAAAATCACTAAAAATAGAATTCATAAACTTTACAACACATTAGAAACGTCAAACAAAGAGAATATTAACAGAAAATTTATTCCTCTTCCATAAATTCCTCATTTAAGTAATAAAATATCACATATTTCAAATCCAAACGATATTAAAGTAGCCCACACTGCACAAAATCAAATAAAACAAATATATTCTTAATTAAAAAGTAAAACCTACCAGACAAATTCTAGAAATGTTACATACCTATTCAGGAAAATTTAAATAAAGTCATAAATGATAGAACAGATATAAAACAATTTTTCTAAGAAACAACGTAAATCAAGACAAAATAATTCAGCAAACATACTCTAACCATAATAACTCATCTTCTTCGACAAAATCTAGACTTCTAGAATTTTCAATTTTTCTAAAATAGGGTATAGTTTAGAACATGTGATCTACAAAATTACAAGTAATGTATTTTTAAAGACAAATCCAACAATCAAATATTTTAAACCTATTTTGTATATTACGTGGGTGAAGGTTTCTGTGGTTTCCCTTCCATCTAATATCAACAGACCTGACTGTTGATATTGGACTAAATAGCACGTAATTAGTAACTGAAGACGGCCACAGCCGTAATAAATTTTTTTTTTCAAAAAAGATCTATTCTTTGACTTTTCAAAATCAAAATAGTTTGAACCTATTTCGAACATTACGTGGGTAAAGATTTCTGTGGTTTCCCTTACCATCTAATAATAGCAAATTTGAATGTTAATATTGGACTGAATAGCATGTAATAAATAACAGAGAACGGCCACAGAAAAAATTTTTTTATGAAACATTTTTTCAATATTTCAAAAGTTTTGAGAAAGCCACGAATGTCGTGGCGAAACGAAACTTGAATAAAATCGAGTTTTTTTTTGAGATTTACAAGCCTGTTATTGATAATAATCATCAAAAAGTTAAAAATAGTTCACAGGCAACAACAATTCAAATAAATAATTACATATATATATATATATATATATATATATATATATATATATATATATATATATATATATATATGTGTGTGTGTGTGTGTGTGCAAGGGCGGATCCAGCTTTGGCGCCAGGGGGGGGTCACATAGTCGTGGTCAAGTCAAGAACTTATAATTTAATTTTGTTAACAATAGATACAAGTAAAAGTAGGTATTTTATTAATGTACGTAAGTACTGTACTTAAAAATATTTATTCTTTATTGTAGACTTGAAAAACTTAACACATACCTAATAACTTGTACATATACACGTACATATTGCCATCTTCTATTTATATTCCATAAGCGTGGTGAATGATTTGTCACAACAGCTAGAGGTATGTCGAGGGGTATGACAAATTTTCGATGCGTTCGTTCCCAAACGTTTGCCATCATACAAAGTTATTATATTATATTAAATTAATTAAATATTGAAGGCATGTAGTTACATTAAATCTGTATGGTGACAAAATATATAAATAAAGTCATTATGTTCAATTAGTGCTCCATCTAAGTCCTGCAACCAGCTCAGGGGGGGGGTCATGACCCCCCCTGGATTCGCTGTTGTGTGTGTGTGTGTGTGTGTAATACAATATATTCTTCTAATTGTGATTACTATTTTTGCAGAAACACGGTAATTTTTCTTTGTGGCAAAACCTATCTACTTTCTCCAGTATATCAGCAGTCAGCAGTGTGCTGCAGTCAAGAGATAATCATCATCCTACTAAAAATTTATCAAATGATGAAGGTTAGTATTCATATTTTTTTTGGTGAATGAAGATTCACAAAAATTTTCATCTCTCTTCAGAATGGACTTCTGAATAACAATATAACTTACCTACTACTAAATCTGAAACTCGTGCTGTCAAGCTACAAATTTTATTTACTTTTCTCATTTTCTACAACTACGCCTGTTATGAAATATATGGATTCATGAGATACATAAAGTTAGCTCACCAACTTTTGAATTTGGAAATTCGAAAAACGGCATCGTTTGTCGTACGTTTGCCGTGAACGAATTTCTTTTACCGCGCTTAATTTAAAAAAAGTTACAGGGTGGTGCGCTAACTTTACATAAAGTTAGCTCACCCCCCTATGTAAATATAAATATTTTTAAATTCAAACGACGACATCGTTTGCCGTGCGTTTGCCGTTTCAAAGCCGTGAAAGAATTTCTTTTGCCGCGCTCAATTTGAATCAGTTACAGGGTGGTGAGCTAACTTTACAAAAGTCAAATGAGCACTCTGTATAAGTTTTGAAATTCGAACAACGTCATCGTTTGGCGTAAGTTTTCCGTTTCAAAGCCGTGAAAGAATAATTTTTTTTGCCGCACTCAATTTGAATCAGCTACAGGGTAGTGAGCTAACTTTACAATAGTCAAATGACCACTCTGTATAAATTTTGAAATTCGAACAACGGCATCGTTTGCCGTACGTTTGCCGTTTCAAAGCCGTGAAAGAATTTATTTTGCCGGGCTCAATTTAAAATAGATACAGAGTGGTGAGCTAACTTTACAAAAGTCAAATCACCACCCTGTATAAAATTTGAAATTCGAACAACGGCATTGTTTGCGTACGTTTGCCGTTTCAAAGCCGTGAAAGAATTTCTTTTGCCGCGCTCAATTTGAATCAGCTACAGGGTGGTGAGCTAACTTTACAAAAGTCAAATCACCACTCTGTATAAATTTTGAAATTCGAACAATGGCATCGTTTGGCGTAAGTTTTCCGTTTCAAAGCCGTGAATGAATAATATTTTAGCCGCACTCAATTTGAATCAGTATCAGCTACAGGGTGGTGAGCTAACTTTACAAAAGTCAAATCACCACCCTGTATAAATTTTGAAATTCGAACAACGGCATCGTTTGCCTTACGTTTGCCGTTTCAAAGCCGTGAGAGAATTTCTTTTGCCGTGCTCAATTTGAAATAGATACAGGGTGGTGAGCTAACTTTACAAAAGTCAAATCACCACTCTGTATAAATTTTGAAATTCGAACAACGGCATCGTTTGCCGTACGTTTGCCGTTTCAAAGCCGTGAAAGAATTTCTTTTGCCGCGCTCATTTTGAATCAGCTAAAGGGTGGTGAGCTAACTCTACAAAAGTCAAATCCCCACTCTGTATGAATTTTGAAATTCGAACAACGGCATCGTTTGGCGTACGTTTTCCGTTTCAAAGCCGTGAATGAATAATTTTTTTTGCCGCACTCAATTTGAATCAGCTATAGGGTGGTGAGCTTACTTTACAAAAGTCAAATCACCACCCTGTATAAATTTTGAAATTCGAACAACGGCATCGTTTGCCTTACGTTTGCCGTTTCAAAGCCGTGAAAGAAGTTTTTTTGCCGCGCTTAATTTGAAATAGCTACAGTGTGGTGAACAGTCTGAGTTACACAGCATTTACAACCGTTCTCTGGGTAACTCCGACCATTTTGCCCTTGTAGTTTTTGTGTCCGGCATGATAGGAATATGTTTGCTGGTTTTTTAAAATTAAGATTTTTAATATTGAATTTGATGTTTCCTCATGTTGACAGTTTTTCAAAATTTTACCCATCAGCTTCTCCGTTTCTCATTTACGCTTTCAAAATTTACATAACCTCATGTTAGTAAGTATTTTTAGCCTGGTTGAACAATTATTCTGACTGCAACCTCAAAATTTTATATATATATATATATATATATATATATATATATATATATATATATATATATATATATATATATATATATATATATATATATATATATATATATATATATATATATATATATATATATAATATATATATATATATATATATATATATATATATATATATATATATATATATATATATATATTATATATATATATATATATATATATATATATATATATATATATATATATATATATATATATTTTATATATATATATATATATATATATATATATATATATATATATATATATATATATATATATATAAAGATTTTTTTTCAATTTTCAGTCTGTGGTGAGCTAATTTGGTTTGACTCTAAATAATCGAGTTATTGGAATGCGACTAGGCTCTAATGTTGCGGTAGTTATTCCTCTACAAAGCCATGAACGACCCATATTGATTCAAATATTTTGTCTATATATTGATAAAACACAACACTTTTCATTCTCAGCGTGTGGTGAGCTTACTTTAATTATTATCTTACATGAAAAATATTGTTGTTTTTACAACGCTACTAGGCTTAACATTTGCAGCAGATATCCCTATACAAAGCCGTGAACAGCACAATGATGAGTGACCCTTATTGATACAATTCTTTTCTACATTAGTCTGTATAAGCAACACTTCTTAGTCTCATTTTCACCGAAAATACTTACTATTGCAGCGTATCGCAAACAATCAGTCAACGGAAGTAGTTTTTCTATCCGTCTTAGATCTCGTAGAACACGATTTTCGAAAAACGTTTCTTGTCTGATACCTATGGTATCATAGGTATGTATATATAAATTTGTGCATATTAGCATCTCCAACGGCTCCTATCGAGTCAACCTGAATTTGGTACCTGTTTTTGTAGTGATTGTTTTTGTTGCAGAAGGAGAGCTGCAACCGCCGCCATTTTTTCCTATCTGACATGTTTTTTTCATCTAACATGTTTCATTTTGAAACTTATCATATGATAGCTGTAAAGAAAAAATTTCCACTTATTAATTTTGTTCGCTTAGCTTGGCAGGAGGAGAAAAATGTCCGAAAAATTTGAAGGTTGTTATTAGGGTTGCCAACCCTCCCGGACTACCCGGGAGACCCCAGTAATAATCGTTATCCTCCCGACCTCCCGGGTTACAATTCTTTCTCCGGTTTTTCTGAAATTATACATTACCTTCGCTCTAACAAAACTTCGATCTTCAATGATTATGATTTTATGGTGAAAAACGTAAAATACTAGATACTGCTCGAAAGCCAAGTAAATATAAATTCAAAATTAATTGACAATTTCTCACCCCTCCCCCTCCCCCCTTCGAGAGTTAGCAACCCTAATTGTCATTGGTAACTGTCGAAATGAAAGTGTGTGATTGGCTTAGAATGACAGGTGTGACATTTCCATATTAATATACGTCCCGAGCGGAGGCTCCGTGGCGGAGAGGTTATAGGTAGCGCTATACCGTCTTCGTTGATGGAGTTGGTGGGTTCGATTCCCACCGTGTTCCTGGGTGTTTGGATGCGTCCGATTTAAGTGGTTCCCCTAATTTATTAAATTGATGGCTAAATGTCCAAGCTGACGAAGCCAAAATTGTACGGAGGTCGGGCGCGTGTGAGAGGGCACACGTCCCACCTCTTTAAAAAAAAAATATGTTCCGAGCATCTCCAGCGGTTCGCATCACATGAAATGCTAAAAATTACTTCATATTTTTCAATTTATTCCCTTTTAAAGTACCTATATCGTGCGAAGTACGCGAATAAAAATTTATTATATATTTTATACACACACCCTACAGGGTGTGAGCTAACTCTTTGTAAAGTTATATATTAATTTTGGAATTTGAGCGACGACATCTTTTGCATGATATAATATATATATATATATATATATATATATATATATATATATATATATATATATATATATATATATATATATATATATACATACATATATAGATATCCAAAAGATGTCGCTCAAATTCCAAAATTAATATATAACTTTACAAAGAGTTAGCTCACCACCCTATAGCTATTTTAAATAAAGCGCGGCAAAAGAAATTCTTTCATGGCTTTGAAACGGCAACCGTACGGCAAACGATGCCGTTGTTCGAATTTCAAAATTTATACAGGGTGGTGATTTGACTTTTGTCAAGTAAGCTCACCACCCTGTAGCTATTTTGAATTGAGCGCGGCAAAAGAAATTCTTTCACGGATTTTAAACGGAAAACGATGTCGTCGTTTGGATTTAAAAATATTTATATTTACATAGGGTGGTGAGCTAACTTTATGTAAAGTTAGCGCACCACCCTGTAACTTTTTTAAATTAAGCGCGGCAAAAGAAATTCTTTCACGGCTTTGAAACGGCAAACGTATGGCGAACGATGTCGTTTTTCGAATTTCCAAATTCAAAAGTTGGTGAGCTAACTTTATGTATCTGGATTTATGAACTCTTCCTACAAAACGCAAACACACCCGTATAAGCATGTGCTTCCAAAATAGTATAGTCACAATGTGCTTTTCGTTTGAGAACTGACTACAATATTATGATGATTCAAATATAAGTTTATCTACGTCCTTTCTACAAAAAAATTACTAATACCAGAGAAATTGTATTCAGATAATAGATATTCCCATAAATTGCTCTTCACACTAAAAATGAAAATGATCCAGCTCATGGATCCAAGACGGCGTTATTGATATAAATATGGAAAAGTCAAAAAGAAGTTAATTTAACTGCATTAAATGACAAAGTTAGGTTACTACCGTATTGAGTTTTATGATATAAACTATATATATATATATATATATATATATATATATATACATATATATATATATATAATATTATATAATATATATATAATATTATATATATAATTATATATATAATTTATATAATATATATATATATATATATATGTATATAGATATATATATATATATATATATATATATATATATATATATACAGGGTGTTTCTAAATTGATGCGAAAGATTTAAATGGGTGATTCTTTAGCAAAAATTAAGGGGGGTCTTTCATATAACTTTTTGTTCAACGCCCTTTTCCCTCCAAGTTACAGCCCTTTGAAATTATTGAAGTTATTTAAATGTAACATTGACATTTTCGTACGTAATAACTTTAGAACCACCCTATAGATTTTTTTCATTTTTGGTAGGTGTAAGTTACATAAGCATCAAAATCTTATCATGTAACAAAAACAGTTATAATCCAGGTTCGGGTTAAGAAAAAAAATTATATCAAGATTTTTATAAATCAATAGTTTATTCCAAAATAACAGAAAAAATTGAGTTACACGGAATGTCAAATTATTTATAATAATTGTTCAAAATGTCCACCATTTTCTTCTATGCATTAACGAGCTCTTTTAAAGATGTTTTGTGTTGCTCGTCTTATCATTAATGGATTTGCCCAGATTTCCTCGCAAGCATCATTAATTCTTTGAATAAGATCTTCTAAGCTGTTTATCTCTGTAGAGTATACTTTGGCTTTCAGATATCTTCAAATATGATAGTCCACTGGGTTAAAATCCGGCGACCGGCAATGCCAATTATTGGGCCCGCCCCTCGCTATCCACATGTTTCTAAAATTCTCGTCTAGAAAATTTCGCACAATTACCCTAAAGTGAGGCGATGCACCATCGTGCTTGTAATACATTCCTCCAATTTCCTCATTTTATAATAGCACTGGTAACATATTTTGCAAAAAAGCAAAATAGTCGTTCCCTGTTAATGTACGGGGTAGGACAAATGGTCCAATAAGGTGATTATCTAAAATTCCACACCAAACGTTAACCGAAAACCTATACTGCGAATGTTTTTGTATTGTAGCAAAAGGATTTTCATAATCCCAAACATGGGAATTTCGTAGATTGTAAACCCCATCCCTTGTAAATGTGGCCACATCAGTGAATAACTATTCTTCTCCTTCTAAGTATCCACCGACTAAAGTCAAATCGCGGTTCCAAATCACGTGGTTCTAGTCTTTGAACCTGTTGAACATGATAAGGGTAGAAGCCAAAGCTCTAAGCGGTTGTATGGGGTACATTTAATGCGTGGCCAATCCTTCGTGTACGTATTGTTGGCTTGTTGTCAACCATATCTGGAACAAAATGAAATTATGGCACTAGAGGAGACTAATTTAGTATCACGTATTAATGTATCAATGTAATGAACAAAAGGGAAATTTCTAATCGACGCTTAATCTTAATATCTATTAAATAAAATTTATTATCTTTACTTTACCTAGTATATCATCTTCAACATTCAAGTGTTGTCTTTCACCATAATTATTGGTTGTCGCTGTAGGAAATCTACCATGTTGCCGACTGTAATCAAATACTCTCGCAAATGTCTGATAATGAGGAGTGCGAGTTTCTTAACCCGAACATTACATGATAAGATTTTGATGCTTATGTAACTTACACCTACCAAAAATGAAAAAATCTATGGGGTTGTTCTAAAGTTATTACGTACGAAAATGTCAATGTTACATTCAAATAACTTTGACATTAAAAGTTAAGCAGTAAAACGGGATGTGCACTTCGAAAAATATTTTGGTGCCGCTCTATTTTTCTGTTCTCTTCGAATAATCTATTGGATTTTAAAAATTCTGATATACGGGTGTTGTTTCGGAGATTATCGAATTTTGCAAATTTTTCTTAAACCAGACCTGGATTATAATTATTTTTATTACGTTATCTTATTGTGTTATCAATGCAATATATCCTTACCACGAATGAAAGAAATATATAGGGTGGTTCTAAAGTTATGGCCTTCAAAAGCATTGGACTAAATGAATATAACACCCTGTATCTCTGTTAATAATTATGTTAGACCAATTCACCAAGTCTATTTGGAACCACCAAACTGTCCTCTACTTGCAGTTAACAGTTAACCTATGGTGGTTTAACTATGAAACACCGTGTATATATATATATATATATATATATATATATATATATATATATATATATATATATATATATATATATATATATATATATATATATATATATATATATATATATATATATATATATATATATATATATATATATATATGTGTGTATATTGGGGTTGAACGCCCGTTAATAATAGGTGTGGTTGAGAACGACTTGTTCTATAACGTAGGGGGTTGAAAACGGGTCCGATTTAAACGGACTCCGTTTTTCGAACAGATCTCAAGGGGTAGGTTGCCCCAACGAATCCTGTTTTACAATGATTCCATTCATAACGAAGTTCGTGAAACCTTACGTTAGAATCATATAAGAAATGAAGAACGAAATAATTTACAATCACTTTATTCAGTCATCGTATATTTATATATGAACAAAGCATTAATATAGTATAAAACAACATAAATTTACTCATCAAGACATAACAAAAATATTATTGAATTTCCCTCATATCTCTCTCTCTCTAACCTGTATGTAAATCAATATCACTGTTTTCGTAATCGGAATCAATCTGTCTATGGAAAGTTTCAGTTTTTTACCCTCTTCATTTTTATATATCATAAAAACTTTATGATTGTATTCCGCCTGACACCAAAAATTTTTCATTTGATATAAGAAGTATGTATCTCCAGGCGGTATAAACAAATCATATTGACTCCGCATTATTTTAAATTTTGTACTAAAGTTATAGTGTTTGAACTAAATTAATAATTTTTTGTAACAGTTTCCACATATAGTTAAATTGAAAGCCCTAATTCTTTAACAGTTGTTGAATACATAATACCACTCTTGGCCATATATATCATCCCTACAACGTTTTCTAAAAAACCTACTTTTATCTTTCTCATTTTCAAAAAATGGTCCATTTTCTTATACAATGAATTTCCATTTAATGGAACTGAAATTTTTTATTAGGCCTACTTTAAGTATGTCAAAAAAAGACAGGATTTCTTCGATAATTTTTTGAATTGTAAATTCAAAAAGAGATAACCGTTCACTTCATCTTTCATTAGACCAGGGACTTCTTTGTTTAGCAGAAGAATTTGATAGGGGTTGTCTGGAGCATAGTCAGAAGTATCGAAATGAGTATGATATATATATAGAACACCATCCGTGTATTGGTAGCTGATTTTACAATCCCCTGGGGGTGCTTTCGACAACATAAAATCATAATAAAAATCATACATAAAAGTTTTCGAAATATCTAAAAGAGCTATACCAATATACAGAGGTTTATTGAAGAGTAATTCAGACTTTTTCATCTCGATTGCCATCAAATCCTCTCCAAAAACAAGTCGGTTATGAAATCGGGGGGAGAAAATGAGATTTCTAGCTCCGTAACGACCCTCGTATTTATTTACTAACCGAATTAACTTGTGTAAGCGAATGTTGACCATGGTTTTACCAAAAACCGCATTATTGGCAAGTTTGAATTGATTTTTCTGAAATGTAGCGGTAGCTTTTGTTCTTAGATCCGTATTCTGATCTATATAGGGCTTTAACCAGGGACTCTGCTTGAATTTCAGCACCTTGTGAACCTTTAAAAGAACCAAACCTGCTTTTAATGCCTGTTTGAGATTCCTATAGTGAATCACGTTTTCATGTAGAGGTCACTGTACTCGTCCAGTTTTTGAATATTAAACGTTTTCCACACTTTTTGAGCATGACGATAACTTTTCTTGCTAATATGAGAATCGGTAAGTTTATTGTAGAATTTTTCGATGGTAGGAAGGCTTAGATCGTTTATCGAAATCGGTTATATCGTCATAAGGAAAAACATCTTTTTCGGTTAGAGGCTCAAATTCCTCATCGACTAGATGAGGGTACTCTTTTTTCAGATTTTTGAAATTACCTAGAATCAGGGTTGAAAATGGTTCGTCCAAGCTGGCTCCCATAAATCTGAAGGAGCCTATAAATCTGAATCTAAGTAAAGTTTCCGTATGATAATAGGTGAATGAAATGTATCGTTCTTTATTGAGGGCTAGGGGGTTGATAGGTCCTCGTTGAAGAAGTGACTTTACAATGTAGTGTCCATCATAGTTACTGGGATTATGAGCCCATATTGGCACAATGAAGTTTTTTAAAATTCAAATTACATTTCTCTAAATTCCCCGGAAAAATGATCGTGATCTCTTTCAATTATATCTTTATTTGTGAAGGATGTTTTTGCAAATATGACAACGAGTGGTGACTTCATCAGGTACTCCCGTCATAGGTTCCATGTGCTTAATTTTTGAATAAATAAATCTACCAATTTTATCAATTTCATCAGAGCACCAATCTAGGCAATTTTCGCCGCAAAAACTAGCGTAACGTGAGAAATTGTCGTTATAGGAGCATTTTAGGTAATATATGCCTATAGAATATTCGCCTGTTGCAATTCCCTCTATATGAGACCTGTATTCTTCCGTCACCCTCTTCGGTTTAAATACCACGTAGTCGCCCAAGTCTAACAGTACTGACTCTCCGAACGCAGAAGAAATAATGTTTGCCCCATATATTCTGAAGGGCTGCTCGATAATCAGTTCGGATAACTTCTTCTTTGGTTTCCTTTCTAGAAAAGAAACTTTGTTCAATTTTCCTAACAAATCCATGTCTAAACCAAATTTAAAAAATATAATACAACGTTCTGAGGTATAACTCGAAAAAAAAAACTCACTTGATTTTCACTACGACAGGAACACACACAAACGGTGTGTTCAAATGAAGTTCGAATGAAATTAATAAAAAAATTTCAACATATAAAATTATCAGAAGGAAGTTGTTTGTGGGGATTTTGCACACGACTTGCGGTCAGAAAATATGGTATCTTATTTCAAAATCTCCCAAGCAAAAATTGATATGATTAAATAAGCATGTACATAACGTTTGGGAAATTCCCTTGTGCTTTTTAAGAAATAAAGCATGATTCATAAAACGCCGTCGCTGAACTATAACAACTACCTACCTTTACGTATTTATTTTTATGTACCTACTATTTAATTTTACGAAACAATATTCATGGCTCCCTCTCACGGATCTCCGAAGGAGCTCGTATGACTTAAGCTCCTTGAGTTGAGTTGATAGTTTTTCATGTTTGTTTCATTTAATAAAATTATATTATCGTTGTATTGCATTTTTCTATTGATTGGTACTTGAATTGATAAAATTATTTTGTAAACGTACAAATTTTCTCTCGTTTATTGGTTGTCGATAGGTATACATTTTATTGAATTTTCTGCATGTTCTTGCTATTATTTGGTCACATTGACCATGTACAATAAATAACTTCATCAAAACTTCATGAGAATAGTTATTGCCTTCCATTTTGATTGTTTTCAAATCAAATTTTCGTTAATGAACGCGCGAACGTTTTATTGTTGATGGACTAATTGTCAAATTTTCATAATGACATCTTTCTTGACATTTCATAGCTACCTAATACAAAATATGGCTAAATAATCCGATTTTTATAGAAACTTGCTTTTATTTCGGAAACCTGACTTTTTAGGTATAGGAACATGATATATCATTTGAAAGAAATTTCAATTGTCTTTCGAGATATTCAATAATATACAGGATATTACATTTTAAAAAATGCACTTTTTACTATTTTTGTATTTATCGTTAAAATCGCAAATTTTGAAGGGCCCTGTATAATGGAGAACAAAATCCTTAGAATATTCCTAATACGTCGGAACTTGGTAAACTACAACTAAAATTTCAGCGTCTTACGAATCTGAATACCTTAGTAATGAACATTTAATTGAAGCTATGTTTTGCACAAAAAAATAAGGAAACCATTTAATTTCTCGAAAACCTCTGGAGATAGGTATAGGGAAGTATCATACAAAAACAACTGGAAAATGGTAGAGAAGCAAAAAATGAAATAATATATAGGGTGTCTCATTTGAAATTTCATAGTTGCTGCTACTTTTTAGTATAAGCGGCAACGCCGCAGCGCCACTTTTATTTTAGATCGATAGAGCAAAATCAATTACCGATGAAACCAAATTTTCAGAATAATCTCATGTCCCGTTCTCCGTAAACGTCTAACCTACCATCCACCGTGAGTGACCCTGTATATTAGCTCAAACAGGACTTATCTATTATATCTTGGAATGAGGATTTCGATCAGAAGGATGCAGAGGAAGCCTTTTCTTGGTTCCATGAATACTTCTTAAAGGTTATAGACCGAAGAATGCCACTGGATAGGAAGTAATAAAAACAGGGCATAATAAAAAATTAAAATGGAAAACTGAGAAAATTGAGAATATGACGGACACACCTCATAGTCTTCATACAATTTCAATAACTAAAGCAGATTAAGCATCACTGAGCGCATGCAAAGCTTACAAAAACGAATACACAGCTGAAATAAATAGGGTTATAAAAGAAGAGTATTTGAGGAGAGCTGGCAATAAACAAAAAGCATTATGAGAATTAATACAAGGTAATGATAATTCGAAAAAGAGAGATAGAAATCCCTATACTAAACTAAAAGCTGATCAATTAAATGATCACTTCACTATTGCAGGCAAAAAAATGTTCGAAGTACTAAAAACCAAAGTTCATAACATAAACAAAATACCGAAATCTCTCAGTTAAAATGATGAAAAATCATGCTTTCTATTCGAAGGGACTGGAAGTGATGTTGAAAAGGTAATAAAATTCATTAAACCGAAAAACATGGGAAATCTATTTCGAAGCAGATACCTTAATTTGCGCACGAAACTGAGACTGCTTATGTGCTATGTCTGGTAAGAGTTCCTGTATGGTGCCGAGTCCTGGACCTTGACGGAAGCGTCCACAACAAAACTTCAGGCCTTTGAGATGTGGCTATACAGTCGAATCCTTAGAATCTCCTGGGTTGATCACGTTTCCAATGGGACAGTTCTAGAAATGCTTCAAAAAGAGACCGAATTAGTGGACATAATTAACGTGCGCAAATTAAAATATTTCGGACACATAATGAGGAACCAAAAGAGATACGGCCTGCTCCAAGTAATACTCCAGAGAAAGGTTGTTGGTAGAAGGGGACCTGGAAGGCACAGAATCTGCTGGTTTAGAAACCTTAGAACTTGGTTTTCTCTATCTACACGAGGACTGTTTAGAGCAGCAGCCAGTAAAGTTCGAAGGCACACTCAGAAGAAGAAACCGAAAAAAGTTTCTGATATTTATGATTTATCTGTTGGTATCGTGAAATATGTCAATGGAGCAGTAGTCAAACCGATCTCATTGATTCTGAATACATACTTGAGGCAAGGTTATTTTCCTGATGAATAAAATATTGCTAAAATAGTTCACATTTATAAAGGAAAAGGGGAAAAAATCGCTGCGACAATTATAGACCCATTGCAATTCTGCCATGTTTGTCTAAAATTTCTCAAACTATAATGAAAAACAGGATGTTGAATTGGATGGAAAAGAAAAAAATTTTCAACGAAAACCATGGCTATAAAAAGGGAAGCAGTATCGCTTCTGCACTAATGGAGGCGTTAACTGAAATAATGCAAGCTATGGGCGGTGGCGAATTTGTGGAGATGCTCAACTTTGACCTGAGTAAAGCATTCGATGAGTTTTTACTGAAAAAATTATATGTTACGTGTGGTTTCAGGGGAAATTTGCTCACATTTCTGGGGTCGTATTTGAGCAGAAGGAAGCAGATAATCGAGTGGAATGGTATTATTTCAGCAGAGCAGGAGATTCAGTATGGGCTACCTCAGGGATCACTTCAGGGGCCTATTATTTTCCTTATTTATATCAATGACCTGATGATCTCGGCCTGTGACTCCTTGTGTTTGTTCTGTGGTGATCATTGTGCATTCAGAGGGGAATCAATTGTGAGGGTCAAACTCGCCATGGGCGAGATTGAGAGATGGCTTTTGTCGAATTCGCACTATTTGCGTTCGGATAAAACAGTCAAGTTGGAGTTTGGAGGCAGGGAGCATCTAGCTTGTGTGAAGGTCTTAAAGATTATAATGGATAATAATTAAGTTGAATTGGGCTGCGCATGTTGATTATATTTGTGGTAAACTGTCAAGAAGTATGTATCTTTTGAAGAGACTGAAACAATGTGGTACTGAAGATATGGCCAGAACAGCGTTTTTTGCAAATTTCCAAAGCATTCTTCTATATGGTATACTACTGTGGGGAAATGCTTCAGATGCATCCATAATTTTCATCTTGCAGAAAAAAAAACAATACGTATTATGTATGGATTTCCAAGTAGACTCTCGTGTTACAAATATTTTGTAGATCATAAAATATTAACTTTTCCATTTCCATTTATAGGAGAATGTTTGAAGTATGTTTACCACAGAGGAAACTCTATGCCAAGAAATGGAACTTGCCACAGGTTCGACAGTCGATACAGGAACGATCTTCTCACTCCACTTCAAGGAAGAAAAGCACATACAATATATCGAGCTATTGGGACATGAAGGTTTTCAACAACCTACCTGTAGAAATGAGGAACTTACCAGAAGGGAACTTCAACAGGAAAATAAATGAGACATTGGCGAAGGGTGAATTCTATTCTTTTGAGGAATCTTTATGTTTCAATAGTTAATTTGATTGTTATTTTGACGAACCATGTAGAATTTGATGGTGAATAAATATTATTATTTTTTTTTTTACGTCCGTGTGAGAGGAAAAATCTTTTATAGACTACCCTGAGAGTATCCCGCATTCCACGCATTCTCAGGGATGTGTGAGTCTCCGGATGTTGCTGGCTACTCACTGAAAAACCTATCACACATCTTTGGAGTAGTTCTTCATCCTGCCCTTACAGCGCTCCTTAACGAAAGAGATGAGCTGCAAGCGGCCTCTATGGGTTCATGGGACCTGATGACTCGAAGTTACCCGAGCACCACTGCTTTCTGTATTCTGCGCGTCAATATCTCGACCAGATATCTGCATGCCGGAATAATCTTCAATTCTGTCACATAGTTAGCTCTCATTCCACCTAGACAACCTATGATTAGTACGACCATCCTAACTTTATGCCCTGGGTATAGTGTCCTCAACTCGAACATAAAATCTCTGTATTTTTCCGTTCCTGTTCTTCCTTTATCACCACATTATTTTGGACAGGGGACGAAAATTGGGCAATAAATAATTATCTGAGCTCTTTGTCCAGCAGGACTTTATCTGGCTTCATTGTGTGGATCTGCCGAGTTTTTGGAAAAGCATAGTTCCAGTATATGCGAGCTCTATCATTCTCAACCGCTTCAATTTTAAGTGGAACATATGGTAGCACTGGTTCTGTGTCTATACCATAAACTTCTCTCAGATGGAAGTAGAAAATTCGGAGCGCCCCATTATGTCTTTCTATATACCCTGATGGAGGATGGACTCTGCTAGCAGAGAGAATGTACATAAGAGTTTTCTGCTGACTATGGCATGCTCTGCAAGTTTTTCTGGTGTCCACTTTCATTTTGTTCTTCACTCTATCTTGACAATCCATAAAAAATCCCTCCGTTTCCGACTTAAGCCCAGCCGACTTCAAAAGGTCAAAGGATAATTCTTCCGACTGGTCCTGTTCTTTCAAATTCCTGTAATATATGGTGTTTTGTGTAGTGAACTGTAACGCACTTTGTTTACTTTAACAATATATTTATTTAATAAAATGAACAGGAACTGAATAATACTTTTACAACAACCACTTTAAGTCTTTCTGTCACGTTTTGTTTCTTCATAATGATCTCGAATGCTGTCTTCTCCTTGTGTCCCCTCGCATCACGGGGTGGTTGTACAGGGTTGCCAATAATTGCACTAATCATATGCGTTTCGGATGGCGGCACATGGTTGCCGATAGGTACAAACATGCCCCCGGCCTTGGAAGTCTTGACTTACAAAACAGGTAATGGGCAAAGCCTGACTAAAGCTCTGCAGGCTACTCCATCGGCCGTCTTCAAATTGGCTGAGGGCTCAGGAACAGATACACTCGGTCTTCCAATAAGAAAATGTGCGGGCGTGAGGCAGGTTAAATCGTCGGGATCGTTTGTCAAGGGAGTAAGAGGACGGGAATTTAGAACGGACTCGATACATATAACAAGTGTTTGAAAATCAAACAAAAATAAGCTTGTGTTACCTAGAACGCGTTTCAAATGTTGCTTGAAACCTTTTACCCCCGCCTCCCATAATCCCCCAAAGTGGGGAGAATTGGCAGGTATAAAATGCCACTTGATGCCCAAGCGAGCGGCTTGATTGCATATTTCTTGCTCATTATTTTTTAGGAACTGAGCCATCTCTTGCAAATCGCGATTAGCCTTGACGAAGTTCGTACCGTTATCTGAATAAACTTCGGCTGGTCTACCCCGACGGGTTACAAATCGACGAAAGGCCTGAATGAAGTCTTCAGCGCTCAGTGATAAGACGATTTCCAAATGTATTGCGCGGGTGCTAAAACAAACGAACAACGAGACCCAACACTTGACGGGTTTACAGCCGCGACCCCTTCTATCTTTCATTATAAACGGTCCACAATAATCTATACCAACTACGATGAAGGGCGCTAATGGTCTAACGCGGGACTCTGGCAAATTACCCATTATGGGTTGAATATTTTGGGCACTATACCTTGAACAAGTCACGCAATTTCTCACAATTTTTCTTGTGACGTTTCGACCAGATATGGGCCAAAACTTCTCTCTGATACTGGACAATAGAAGTTGCGGACCAGCATGAAATAGTCGTTTATGCTCAGATTCAAGTATAAGTCTTGTTAAGTGATGATTTGGTGATAATAAAACTGGATACTTTTTTGAGTATGGAAAATCTGAGTTCGTTAGGCGACCTCCGACACGTAGTATTTCGTCAGAGTCAATAAATGGATGCAAACTTAATATTTTGCTGTTCGGACATAGCTGTTCTCCCTTCTTTAAGGTTCGATAATCGCTTTGAAATGAGTCTTGTTGGGAAATTCTTATTAAAATGTTCATACTGTCATTTAACTCGTCCACAGATAAAAAGGAACGGTTTCTAAATTCCGGTTCTAATTTAGAATTTCTTATAAATCTTAAAATCCAAGCAAATGTGCGTTTTAAACGGTTTAAATTTGAAAATCGGTCGAAACAAAAATATAATTTTGCATTTAGAGAAATCAGAAGCACGCTTTTGATCTCAGGTAATTCAACTTTAGGCGTATTAATATTAGGCCAATAACGAGGATGGCCTGTTAGCCATATTGGCCCGTGAAACCACATATTTGAGTCCACTAGCTTCGCTGCACTTATTCCTCTCGACACAATATCTGCAGGGTTGTCGTTTGTTGGAACATGCTTCCACACGAAATTATTTGTGAGACCTTGTATTTCAACTATTCTATTGGCCACAAATGGTTTTAATAAGTTTGGTGTTGTTGTTAACCACCCCAACACTATAGTCAAATCGGACCAACAGGTTACACAGCGAAGTGTTATGTTCATTGATTTCAAAACTTTAGAAATTAGACGAGCTAATATCAAAGCCGCGCATAACTCCAATCTAGGCATAGTTAGTGACTTGACTGGAGCGACCTTTGATTTTGCGCACAATAAGTTTGATGTAATTGCGCCAGCTGCGTTTTTTGAAACAATATATATAGCAGCGCCATAACTTGAGATACTTGCATCGGCAAATCCATGCACTGAAATATCAACAGGATTATCAATTACCACGTTGCGTGGAATTTTAATGTTATTCAATTCGTTTAGGTCGGATGACCATTTTTGAGAAATATATTTGCAAATATATTGCGCTTCTTCTTTGCTATCTACTGACGACAGCAAGTCGTCAACGTACATGTCGTTTCTTATGATTTCGGCGATTTTGGGATGTTCGAATTCGCATTCATTAGCTATTTCACGTAGGCAGCGAATAGCCAAAAAGGAAGCCGCAGTGGTTCCATATGTGATCGTGTTTAGTTGAAACGTTTTAATGTTATCGTTTGGATCGGACCTCCACAAAATTTTTTGCAATTTGCGTTGCTCAGGATTTATAAGCACTTGCCTATACATCATTTTTATGTCGCTTGATACTACAATAGGGTGAGTCCTGAATCGTAAAATAATTGATAATAAATCTTGTTGTATGATAGGGCCGATCATTTGTAAGTTATTTAATGACAAACCTGTAGATGTAGGACAGGAAGCATCAAAAACGACTCTCAACTTACTTGTGCTGCTGGATTCTTTAAGCACACCATGATGAGGCATATAGTATTCGGGAAAATCATCCCTTTTATCAGAGACATCAGTCATGTGACCTAATTGCTCATAAACCTTTAAAAAATCCTTGTACAAATCGTATAGTTTTTTATTAGCAACTAACTTACGTTCTAATGATAAAAAACGCTTTAATGCAATCTCACGTGATTGGCCAAGGGCTTCTGGGGATTTTTTAAAAGGCAGTGTTACTACGAATCTGCCTTCATGATTGATCCACAAATTTTTGTTGAAATGTTCTTCGCATATTTGTTCCTCGTCAGACCAGACCCTTTCTAAATCCACCTCCTCAACTTCCCAGAATTTTGCAAGTTGATTTTGATTCGAAGTTGCTTTACTCAGATTACAGATCGTTTTGTTACTGGTTGGTAGTCCGATAGGACCCACTACTATCCAGCCTAAACGTGTATTCTGTAGGATAGGGCTAGAAACTTTCATATTAATTTGACCAACATTTAAAATATGCCAAAAGGCGTCTGCGCCGATTAAAATGTCAATAGGTTGTGGTATATGAAAATTAGGATCGGCTAATGCAACGCTGTCGGGTATGCCAAGTTGGCTCGTATTAATGACCTTATCAGGTACCAAAGAAGTTATTTTATCCAACACAAAGCAAGATAGGTCAAAGGAAAAATTGCTATTTAATGAACGTATGAATATTTCGCATTTATAATTCGAGTATGATAATTTGTCATTAATTCCTGCAATGGCTAACTTTATTTTCATTTTCGATAAGCTTAATTTTTCGCATAAGTCTGCACTTATAAAACTGGACTGTCCCCCACAGTCGAGTAATACTCGTGCATAAACTGTTTTCTGAGAGTCCTCCTTATTATATACAGCTACTCTAGCTGTTGCTAAAAGCATTTTGATTGGTAGCCACTCCACAATACGTAATATTTGAATCTGTTTCAGAATTCGTGTTGCTAAATTGCCGCAGATTATTGTTACTGGCGATATTTGCACTGCTGGTAGAAGGAACTCCACCTTGTTCATGTAGAATACTATTATGCTTGTTTCCACCCTGCTTGCAGCCGGACCACTTGCAATCCTTGGCCGCATGATTTCGTTTTAAGCAATTTAAACATAGTTTGAGCTCCTTAACCTTAGCTATTCGAGCTCTTACCCCTAATTGCAAAAAATCCGGACAGTAAAATATGAGATGACCCCCGTTACAATAAAAACAGGTATACTTGACCTTACTATTTGGATCAGTACCTTTCGTATTTTCTGTGCAATTAATGAGCCCACGCGTTTGATTACCATAGTTATAATTTTTACTTGTCCTGAAATTTTGATTGAAACTTCGATTATCGATTTTTTTGTTTTCTGTACCTGAATGTCCAGAATGCATTTCTAATGACTCCAATAAATTTGCGCGTTTTTTAAGAAATTCTTTGAAAATATCTAAAGTAATCGTATCATGATTACTTCTCGTTTTCTCCCATTCCTGGGCCGTGTACTTGTCCAATTTATTCGCTATAATAAATATTAATAGTGTATCCCACGATTCTGTAGGTTCGCCTAACAATTTCAAACTATTTAAATGTTTGAATAAACTCTCATAAATGTGTCGAAGTTTTGAAGCAGTAGCTACATTAATGTTTTCCATATGAAATATGGATTTTAAATGATTCTGGATAAGTAAATGTTTATTGTTGAATCGGTCGCATAACGTATTCCATGCCAGTGAGTAATTATCACCGCTAAACTCAAGAGATTGAATTACCAGAGGCGCAGCGCCCACCAGAGACGCCCTTAGGTAGTGGTATTTCTGAATTTCGCTTATTCGTGAACTTGTATGGATAAGTGATTCGAATGTATCTCGAAACTCCATCCAAGTCTCGTATGACCCGTCAAATTTGGGTAACTTTATTTCAGGTAGTTTAACACCTTCAAAAACGCCTTCACTAGATGACTGAACTGAGGAGGCTTGCGGTTGAACCTCATCCTTTTCATCTAATTTTTCCAAAAACACCTTGGCTTTAGATACGATTTTATGAAATTTATTTTCGAATTCTTCGCGTTCTCTGAATTGTTCCTCTACGTTCGTAGCTAAATATTCAATCTCGTTCTGAATTTCGTCAAAGCTAATGAAAAGCTTATTCGTAATATTAATTCTTTGACTGAGTTCGACCTTAACCTCTCGATCAATATCCTGATCTTCAGAGACCAGTAGTGATTTCAAATAATTTTCGAATTGAGTAAGTTTTGCCTTTATAGACGCTCGTTTTTTAATGAATGTTTTCATTGTATCTTCTTCGGACATTTTTCACCGGGTAAATGTTTTTTCGTGTAGTAAAAGTGAAGTTCGTATTATAATCGCATTGATACAACCCTTAAATAAAGAATTGAAAATCGTATAAGTTCGTTCTATAATTTTTTACTCGCATAAATACAATCTTTAATAATAAAGAATTGAAAGTCGTATAAGTTCGTTTTATATTTCTGTAATCGCATAAATACAACTCTTGAATTAAGAATTGAAAATCGTATAAGTTCGTTTTATAATTTTTACTCGCATAAATACAATCTTTAATAATAAAGAATTGAAAATCGTATAAGTTCGTTTTATATTTCTGTAATCGCATAAATACAACTCTTGAATTAAGAATTGAAAATCGTATAAGTTCGTTTTAATTTGGATACGTTTTATCTGTGTCATAATGAACACAGAATTTGCCTAAACCCCTAAAAAAGGTACACCAAGCTTATTTTCATCATCTTCCAAACAGAAAACACATGCAACGAGACCGACTGAAAAGAACTTATACATTTTGAAAGAAAAGAAAGGAGAAAGGAAATGATACTCGCCCCTGCTCTAAGACCGTGAATAGCCAGCCAAATCTTCGTTTGAACGTCGCTGCCCTTCGCTTAGAACTTGTGTGGTCGACTCATTAATCCACGCCATAACGAATATTGCACTTGTTTTTTAGTTCAAATCTATTGAAATTGACCAATATCCGGCTCGAAGGACCATGTTTTGTGTAGTGAACTGTAACGCACTTTGTTTACTTTAACAATATATTTATTTAATAAAATGAACAGGAACTGAATAATACTTTTACAACAACCACTTTAAGTCTTTCTGTCACGTTTTGTTTCTTCATAATGATCTCGAATGCTGTCTTCTCCTTGTGTCCCCTCGCATCACGGGGTGGTTGTACAGGGTTGCCAATAATTGCACTAATCATATGCGTTTCGGATGGCGGCACATGGTTGCCGATAGGTACAAACATATGGAGTGCAGATTTTTACTCATATGATCTTCGAGTAGTGTCTTCAGTTGTGCCTGTCTTATCTGTCTCCCCAGTATTCTTTGTTCGGCCGGCGTGGTCGGTGTTCCTGCTAGCTTAGGCTCAATTGATATGCCGGTCATACTGAGCTTTTCCAATGCTGATCTCCGTCCAGCTCTGAATAGGAACGCTCCTTGATTCCTGAGTTCATGATGAGCTATCATTTTTAGAAGCGGGTCTTCAATTTTAAATATCCTTATTGCCATTTCCAAGGTTTGTTGATGGTGTTGGTATTCCAAACTTTGCAAACCCCTGCCTCCCTGCGATCGAGGAAGGTATATTCTCTGTGTCGAGCAGTTGGGATGCAGGCTCAGATTCATGCTCATTATTTTTCTTGTGGATCTGCCGAGATCGAGAAATTCATTTACCGTCCAGTTAAGCACCCCGAAAGAGTAAGTGACTATCAGTACTGCCAAGCTGTTTGTAGCAGAAACCTGTTTTTACCGGACAGCTGTGTTTTCCATATATCTCTGATCCTCTTTTTGTAACACCCCTCTGTTGCATTCCAAAAAATTTGTGAGTTTCTTGATCTTCAAGGTGACGCATGATATTTCCCCCTTCTAATTCGATATGTTGTCCTGCTCTTTCAGTTCTCCCTTTGCTTAGATGAAAGACAGCACATTTGTCCAACACGAATGACATTCGTATTGTTGCTTTACCAACGATATTGAGCAACTGTAGCAGAGATGCCTCGGAAGGAGCGTAAAGCTTTAAATCATCCATGTACAGAAGATGTGATATAAGGTGTTCTTTTCTGCCTGGTGGCCTGGCCTTGTACCCTATTCTGCTAGCCCTCAACTCAACAGTTAATGGTAGAAGTGTTACGCAGAACAATAATGGGCTTAGCGAATCTACCCGAAAAACTCCTAGCCTATATGTTACCATCCCGTATAGGTGGTTCGACCTTCTGATCGAATGGCAAACTTGGTTTTCCATAGCGCCATCATATAGACGATGTTAGGGTGGGTTTTGAGCTTTTCTAGAAGTCGTATTATCAAGCTGTGCGACGATGTACCATAAACTTTCGCGTAGTCTAACCATGATGTATATAGGTTGCTGTTGTAGTCTCGCATCTTGAAATATGCTCTTGTGGATCAGTAAGTTATCCTTACACCCTTTTACTCATTTCCTTGCATCTCTTTGTTCGTAGACGTGATTCCACACCGGTCCAATGACCTCCAGAATCCGGTTTTGAAGAACACTTGTGAACATCTTATACAGCGTGTTGAGACATGTGTATGGACGGTAGTTCTTCGGCTGTCCTAAATCACTTGATTTCGGTATCAGTACAGTTCTGCCCTCTACCAACCATGAAGGAGTTGGCTCACGGTGAATTATCATCCCACTGAAAAGTCGAGCTACGTGTTGGTGACTAGCTGAAAAATTCTTCCACCAGTAGTTCTGAATGCCATCCAGTCCAGGTGCCGTGAAATCACGCTTATTCTTCAGAGCATTTCTTATCTCTTCCGTTGTTATTTCTGTCAGTTCTTCAATCTGCTGCAGGTCTTGTTCGCAAAACTCTTGGAAATTGTGAAGTGCCGGAGTATCCCTAGTTTCTGCTGGTCTCTCGTACAAGTTTTTCCAGAACTGTTCCACTTCTTCAGGATATGGTGGATGCTTTGCTTCTATTTGTCGAGGTAAAACTATCTTTGAAGGTTCTGTGTTGAAGGTGTTGTTATCTTCTATCCACTTTTGCCTTGTGATCAGCTTTTGCTTGCCGCCTCAAGTGATCTTATTTTATCGACAACCTTCTGCTTTAACTGATGCATTGTGGGTAAATCTATCCTACGATTCAACGTACGAAGCTCCTCCATCATAACTTCTATTTTCTTGCTCAGCTTCAATTGTCCTTTCAGGACATGATACATTGATACCAAGATGCCTGATGTCTCACGATCTTAATCTTCTTGTCTAGTCTTTGCAATCTCGACCTATCGTTGTCCTCCTTTGTTCTTCTTCTTTCCGCCGGACACAGTAGAGAAGCAGCAGCTATCATTGCAGCAACCACATCTTCCGGATAACAGTTCTCGTCTAGGTACTTCCCGATGATATTATTCATCGCGGCTAGGTCTTCAGCCTTGAGTCATGTCTTTTGTCCTGCAGTCTTCATGTTTGGATTTCTCACTGCAGCCTCAAAAGCGTCCCTTCTATTGTCGACTTGTTCTAGTACATCTCTCACGTGTTATGTTCTTTGCCTGTTCGAGTGTAAAGTATTTTCGATTCTGGTTGAAGCACCTCTCACCGGCTCCATATCCTGTGCATGTGTATTGTTCATCCCGAATGCCAGGCTTTGGAGGCTGGGCTTTTATGGCGCCCCTCACCTGCCTCTCATCCAGGGCTGAAGCCTGTTCTTCTCTTCCTTGGTTCGTCAGAAGTTACTGTTGGTTTGGAGCTTCTCTCACCTGCTCTTCAGCTTGTTCTTGTGTCCTTTCTGCCACTTGAAACTGCTGTAAGATTCCTCTCCTCTTGAGATAACTAACCTGGTCTCGTAGATTTTGCTGCATCATGAAGTTGAGATCTGGGTGATTTTCGCACCACAGACCATGAAGCCTATTCATATATCCTTGTTGTTCTGGTCTTGATCTTCTATATAACACAGACAATTGTTCATGATGCTCGAGTGTCCACTTGTGGCATACCCTTTATGTGGCCTTGTTTCTGTTGCCGGGTCCGACTACGGGTTGCTCATGCGAGCGTTGATTCCCTATGCGACCGACAACTTTTTTTCTCTCCTCCTCGGTGTCCTGATAGGAAGCTGTAGCTTCTTGTATGGAAGTTGCCCGCGTCCTCAGCATCCTTCCGTTGGTGTCCCGCATACTCTCACGTCCAGCACCAACTGCAGACGTGCGCTGACGATCCCCAGGCAGCGGCTCTTTTCTGAGGCTTCGTAGATCGCGATCCATCATTGGTGGAGATTATTATTATTACTATTATTATTATTATTCTCTATCTTAATGTTTTCTATTGGTTTCTGCATCCTTGGAATAAAATTGCTTGG
Source organism: Cynegetis impunctata (assembly GCA_030704885.1). NCBI lineage: Eukaryota > Metazoa > Arthropoda > Insecta > Coleoptera > Coccinellidae > Cynegetis > Cynegetis impunctata. The sequence goes on along the minus strand of JARQZK010001505.1, from coordinate 70,879 downwards.
CTCTTCTAGCTATTGATTCGTATCTTCCATTTTACGAACCATTCGGAGATTTTGTTAATCTCTGAATCTTCTGCAGATTATTCCTACGTTTCTATGTGGGCTCGTTATAGCGGTATCGTCAGCATACAAGGATAATCTTGTGTTCATTGTCTTAGGAATGTCGTGCGTATGTATCAGGTATAGTAAGGGACCAAGTACGGATTTCTGGGGAACTCCTGCTTTTGTACTTCTTGGTTGAGATCTTGTATTGCGAATTGCCATACTAAACGTTCTGCCGCTCATGTAGTTGTCTATTAATATACAGGTCTTTAACGCATATCCAGCTTTATTAATTTGCAAACAATTCCGTTTTGCCACACTGTCGAAGGCTCTTGCTTCATCGAAGAACACCTCGATATCCTTTCAATATCGTCTCTACCATTCGCAGTACCTGTTGTTCCGCAGAGTGTCCTTTCCTGAATCTGAACTGTTCTTTTGGCACGATATCTAGGTTGTTCGTTTCTTCGCGTAGTCTTTTGACTATAATTGTTTTTGCTACTTTGCTACATTACAGGTAAAAGGCTTATTGATCTATAATTATGTGGGAATTCTTTATTTTTCTTTGGCTTTCCGAAACTATCACGTCGGTATACTTCCACTGCATTGGAAAGTGATCAGTACTCATAATTGCATTCACAATATTGATGATATTGGTTTTGTAACTTTTCTATGCAAGTTTTTCAGCATAGCATGTGTTAAATTTTTCGGCGCGAGTGCTTTTCACCTCTACAATTTTTTGATAATTATTTTGACTTCATCTTCTGTGGTTGAATCTGTGACTTCCTGCTTGCGTATCTCTCTCACTACTGTGGTCACGAACAGCCTCCTCTTTCTATTCGATCGAAAGAATTTCAGCTTTGTCTTCTTCTGTGTATACCATGCCATTAGCACTGTATAAGGGTTGGATATGTTTTTTACTCTACGCAATTTTCTGCATAGTCCATACAGTACGATCTCTTGTGTAATACCCTGGTAGCGAGCGATGCTTCGTATTTATACAAGTTACCAAACATCCAGAACTTTTCATATTGTTCGGGATAATACCGACGTGCTGCGCGAACCTTCGAGTTGATTCGACAGATTTCTAGTCTCGTAACAATATGCTTGTACCGGCGAGTAGAATACCTGTCCTACGTAGTAAACCTGAACAAGGAAGTGGTAGGTACTTAAAGATACTTTTATAGTATTTCGAAACATTCTGAAAATTCGTTGGCTGGCCGCATAAATATCTACAGTGGGCCGCGGTATGTGCATCAGTATGCGATGCAATTCGCGAACTTTTTTTTCACAATAAAGGCTTGCAATTTGGTACGTAGATTGAGTTGATGTTGAGGTACGTTCGTTTCAATATTTTTCCTCAAGCACGATGTTATTTTCTTCTTTTGCTAGTCATTTTGGAAATTTTCTATAATCCATTCTTCAATATTCTCCTTAACTTACTCTTTACTTTTAATTACTTTCATTTCATTCGTTAAATTGTTAAATACGAGAAGATCTTTTGTATAGCTACTTTTTCTACTTAGGTAATTGAATACTTCTGTATCGTGTTTACTTTGTGATTTTATAAAAATTCTGAGATAACGATATATTTATATATATATATATATATATATATATATATATATATATATATATATATATATATATATTTATATAGATATATACAGTGTGTCCACTATAAGAACTTACCACCCCTGTAAAATCGTTATTATTTGATCGATTCTGAAAAAAAAATTTTTTGTTGGAAAGGTATATGAAATGTCCATCTAACAAGGTAGTAATCATATTTTAAGGCTGTTATCGTGGCCAACTGCGATCAATTTTACTGACCCATATTTCAAAAAGTATTAGTAGGGATTTTTTTTCTCAAAAAATAATGATGGATCCTAAATCAGGATCACTTGAAACATACCTGTACCAATTTTTGTCATCATAGTATACAGGGTGTCCGAAAAAAGAATAATTATTTTTTTTGAATGTCTTAAAAAAATTTACTATTGTAGTATTTTTGGGAACAAGCAATTATGGTTTCTTATTGAAGATTACTCTATACATATCTGTACCGAAATTCATGATTTTGAAGGTAACTTATCTCAGAGTAGGGAGCCCGAGAAAAAATAACATAAAAATGATGATAAACCAATTTATAATTATGTCAACAAGTTATTCTTAGTAAATATCGTAGTGATACATCACAGGTATATAACAAGAAATGGTGTCATTTTTCTTGAATCCTTTGTTGTGTCATACTCATAGGGACACTTTATTTGTATCTGGCGGGATGTTTGGCCCATACGATCAGTCTGGCTACTTGCATAAGGTATTTAAATACTGTCCTGGGTATCGTATATAAAAATCAAGACTGAGAAAATAAGAAAAGTGAGTTGAGTTTTTTTCCATCTTTAGCACCAAGGTAGCAGGTACCTATACACTGATAGTACATAAGAACACTACTTCATCCCATAGATATTATTGCTAAGAAAATAAGTACGTCTGGCGGCTCTGGCATCTTGGACTATCATGATGCTGGTTTGGAAGTCTTTCTAATGTTCCCATGTTGATCAAAAAATCTGTTACATGGTTAATGTTACGTTGTATTTGACGTCTTTTGAATTCATTAGCATCTTCACGAAAAGTACGCGTTCTATCACCAACTAATCTTATTAATTCCACTCTTTCCTGTACAGAATATGACATTTTTCGTGTTTTCCAAGCCTTTGAAACAGTATAAACTACTAAATTATCATTAATTGACAGCTAATAAATAACATAATATTTTTCACAGCACTTTAGTGGAGTACCCGTTTATGATGCTGTTACTGTGAGAACCTAAATTACTGGTCAATCATTTAACACGAATAATTCTAATTTCTAGACGATTTTGATTCTAGATATTTTTGGAGAGTTATCAAGTTGTTCGTTTCTACACAAAATCGTTATAACATAAAATCTCAAGGCCTATATAGGACATCCAATAATGTACAACAGAAAATATGTTATAGGTACTAAGTAACAACAAAACCCAGTTCAATTTTACTCAATTTTCGGACAAATTGTATATTTGAATGGTATGTTTCCAATGATTCTGATTCAGAATCCATCATTATTTTTCGTGAAAAAAATCCCTAATAGTACTTCTTGAAATATGGATCAATAAAATTGGTAGTTGGCCACGATAACAGTCCAAAAATGTTATCACTTTCTTGTTGGATGGACATTTCTAATACCTATCCAACAAAAAAAGTTTTTCAAAATCGATCAAATAATAACGATTTTACAGGGGTGGTAAGTCCTTATAGTGGACTCACTGTATATATATATATATATATATATATATATA
>JARQZK010001505.1:0-65000 GCA_030704885.1 Cynegetis impunctata | reverse complement strand
CAACGGCAGCATCCTTCACATAGAATATTTGCCCTACTTCATCAACGATTACGAGAATAAGGTTCATTTGACAAAAATTGAACGATTGAAGAACAACCTACTACCAGTACTAGAAAGATTGCTTTCCAGCTAAATGTTGATCATATGACGGTATTTCGAATTTTAAAGGAACAACTTTTATACCCTTACCATCTGCGACGAGCACAGGCACTGTTACCGCGAGACTTTCCGAACCGTCTTGAATTTTGCAATTGGATGCTGGAAATGATTAGAAGAAATTGTGACTTTCTGAAGACGATAGAATTCACAGACGAATGTAATTTTTCTCGGGACAAGATTATTAATTTTCATAATTACCACATATGGGCTGATGAAAACCCTCCCGCTATTGTCGAAACTAACCATCAAGAACAGTTTTCTCTTAACGTGTGGCTCGGAGTTATTGGGGATTATTTAAATGGGCCTCGTTTTCTACCTCCTCGATTAAATGGTGAGGCATAGGTTCAATTTTTAAGAGAAGTGCATCCAGTACTGCTGGAGGAAGTTCCTTTAGGCGTCAGAAGGAATATGTTTTTTATTCATGATGGGGCTCCCGCCCATTTTAGTCGAGTAGAAGTTAGCATTTAACCGAAACATATGCAAATCAGTGGATAGGTCGAGGAGGACCACAGAACTGGCCCGCTCAATCCCCGGATCTCAATCCTCTCGACTTCTCTTCGGGCCATTTACAGCATTTGGTTTATCGTACTCCTGTTCGCGATGTAGAGGACTTAATAAACCGCATCATCGATGCGTGCAGGGTAATCAGAGAGACTCCAGAAATATTTGAGGGAATACGTGGCTGAATGCGCCGACGTCTAGACGCATGCGTAATGTCTGAAGGTAGACATATTGAACATTTACTATGATTTCTACATGTTGTATGTTTTGTTATTAATGAATTAGTTTTGTTTATTACCCTTTAATCATTTAATTCAGGTACTAACTACAAAATAACAATAAATCCAGTTCGCATTTATGACGATGTATCTCTGTAGTTGTTCGTAAAATAATTTTTCGCTGCGAACCCTTACAACCATAGGGTAAACCAAATAAATTAGTAGCTAAGTATCTTTTTGGTAGTAAAAAACGTCAGGTTAATTTCAATATTGTAACTTTCTTAGTGCTTGTGACAAAAATTGTTATACAAATTTTATGTACCTGCTTTAAGGGGCTGTATCTTAACAAGGGATGCTCCAATGCAAATTTCTTTATATGAAAGATCCTATCTTTTTTTCGATGAGGAACCTCCTTAAGTGTTTTACACTTATTTAGTTACACCCTGTATATATATATATATATATATATATATATATATATATATATATATATATATATATATATATATATATATATATATACAGGGTGATTCATTAATATGTGTAAATATTTTGAAGGGAACATTTCGAGCGCAAAATATGAAGATCTAACCCAATTAGCTTGTACAAAATATTTCTCCTTACTGATTTACAGGGTGTTTTATTTAGATTATTGAAAATGAATATTTTTCATTACATTAATGCTGCTTGATATTTCTTTATGATATGATGTTTATTTTACGTAATACATGCAATCGTTTGACAAAAAACACCGACATGACTCGTACATAAAAATCAAAAGAAATGTTCAACGTTGAATATCTCGAAAAGTAGTGGCTCTAGCGTTACGAAAAAAGAGTGCCTCATTTACAGAGAAAATATTGGAGAATCGAAAAATTATACTAAAATGACAATTCTGCCAGTGGCGTAGAATTTAGGAAACGAGAACTCTTTCCGTGCCCCTGGCGTACGCCACTGGTGATAGCGAGAAAGTCTTCTTTACTATTATTTGATGTTTCCCAAACTACTTTAACTTACTGCTAAATATCATAAAGAAATATCAAGCAGCATTAAAGTAATGAACAAAATTCATTTTTAATAATCTAAATGAAACACCCTGTAAATCAGTAAGGAGAAATATTTTGCAGAAGCAAATTGGGCTAGATCTTCATATTTTGAGCTCAAAATTTTCCCGTTAAAATATTTACACATATTAATGAATCACCCTGTATATATATATATATATATATATATATATATATATATATATATATATATATATATATATATATATATATAAAAGTCTTCGTGGGTATAATTTGAACGTGCTGGCATTTTTTGACATAAGATAATGACTGATTGTTTCTAATCATGGCTATTTTGATGAAATGATTACAACAATTCATGAATTTCTAATAAAATCACAAATATTTGAAAAAGTTGAAACCTTAACCTCCACAATGAATATCAGAAAGAAGGGAATTCAATTTTACACAACTTGACGTAAAAAAATACAGGATGTTCCATTTGACCTAAACAAGTTTTCGCGGTTTGAAGTTGACGAAATGTAACGCAAAAAACGGAACACTTGGTATGATATTATTGAATTAATTTCAGTTGTAGAACGTAGTTCTTCTTGTGTTCTTTTCATGTGACAAGAAACAAATGAGTATCTTTTACAGGAAGAAAGTTATACCGGTTCTTGTAAACCGTTGCACCTGTCAAATTTTCTATAAAATGTCAAATATTTCTGAAACGGCTAGGTTTAGGCATAGGGTATTCTTCACATTTTCGACTCAGAATTTTATGCTCTTTTCGAAAACCCTAAAATATATAGCGTGCTCCATTTGAAATAAGCAAGTTGTTATCGACTTCCGGTATAAGCGGAAGTGCCAGCTACTTGTAATTATTCTGGTTGGATTGGCCATAGCGACATTAGTAATCATCTAAATTTTCAAAATTTTCTGATCCGTACTTTGTTCTATATCGATCGATTCAGTTCCCGGTGCGACACCCTGTATATATATATACATTTATATATATATATATATATATATATATATATATATATATATATATATATATATATATATATATATATATATATATATATATATATATATATATATATATATATATATATATATATATATATATATATATATATATATATATATATATATATATATATATATATATATATATATATATATATATATATATATATATATATATATATATATATATATATATATATATATATATATATATATATATATGGGTCATTCCATGTCAAATCGACCAGTAGTTGGAATCGACCACTTTCGAATTTAACGAAATTTTATCAAAAGTTTTCTTTCTTCATAAAACGAAGATTTGCCGAAGCAAAAGAATTTTAAAAAATTTTTCGAAAGTTATTCAAAAGTCAAAATTTCACTATTTTGTCAACTTTGTTTTTTGAATATCTCGGAAACTATTATAGGTACGAAAATAAACTTTTCTTCATTTCGAAGGAGATACTTGGAGCAACAGAAAAAAAATACTTTGAAAAAAAAATTTGAAAAATGAAAAATTTGTAAAAATTTCGAATTTTGAAGAATCCTCAAAATCGACATTAAATTTTGAGCTCAAATTTTTTTATATAATATCTTCGAATGATATTAAGAGATCCTGAAATTTTCAATGTTGCGTTTTCTTAGTTTCAAAAATAAAAATTTTCAAATTTTGGCATAAAATTTTTTATTTTTATTTTCATCTCTAATAGTGCAGGCGCTGAGAAACATTCCGTTTGCAAAGACCGATGACCTCATTCTGATTGATGATTTGAGTAAATAAAGACTTAATAAATGATATTGTGGAGGTTGCCGGACGGAATTATGGTCCAGTTTTTTTTTTGGCCCTATAAAAGGAGTTTTCGATTCCATCGCTGTAGCTGTGGAAAAAAAAGTAGTGTAGAATGCAAAAAACAATTGACCGTTTTTTTTCGACTGGGATATCCCTGTAAGACCCTCACATATCTGGAAGTGAAAGTTGCCTGACAAGCCAGCTGTCAGTTTTATTGTAAACGCCCTCCACAGCGACTCATACCTGTTCTTGAATTTTGGAGTGGGCTGGGCTGTTCTCAATCGTTTATGACGCTTCAGTTATAGCTAAACGTCACTTTCGTGCGCACTGATTATCATCACAAGTACATTTTCCAATTTTTATAATAGTAGTACTCAGATTTATGTGTTTTATTTGGTTTTTAAAGTGAAGAAATGTCGCTACAATTAATAAATTTGAAAAGAAGAAAATCCGTCGCAAAATTATCTTTATTTTGTGATTTACCGGGTAAACTGGTAAACGAACAGAAAAGTCATTTGAAACGATTCAAAATGCAGCACATCAACGCAAAGACCAAATTGCGAACAAGTTTGAGAAGTTGTTTGATCCGACTGCTGATGAACAACACTTCTCGTGGCATAAAAGTTGCATGGCCAGCTACAGCTATATCAGCGGAGAAAAAATTCGTCGTCGTGAAATATCACTGCATAGAGCGCTGGAAAAGAGTGCATCAGGCGTGGCTGGCCACTCAACTGAAAGGACCCGCAAGTCGAAAAGAAGAAGCAGCGAATCGTCGAGTAACTCATGCTGTTCCATTTGTGGCCATACGACGAAAAACAAAATTACAAAACTTTATCCTTCAACTGAAATTTCAGCAACTACGCTAATTTTCAATCCTTCGCGTCGACACACGATGAAGTGTTCACAAAATTTTGTATCTACGAAACACTGGAAGATTTGTTAGGCAAAAACTTCCAATATCACAAATCGTGTTACAGGAATTACGTTTCATTAACAAAATCTTACATTGCTTGAAGGCTGCAGCCCAAACATATTCGTGAAAAAATTCCTAAGAACCAATACATGAGAGTAGAAATCATTCACTTGAAGCTATTAAATTTGATTGATGGTGACAGCTCAGGGTCATAAATAATGGCAGGTCTATTGTTATGCCAGGTGTGCAGTCTATTGTTATACCAGGTCTATTATCATGACGGGTCTATTGTTATACCAGGTGTTCCTATTGTTAGGGCAGGTGTGCAGGTCTATTGTTATGGCAGGTGTGCAGCTCTATTGTTATCCAGGGGTGTATTAACTAATGATTGATGGTGACAGGGGAACCGTGGGAATTGAATATTTCTTTACAAAATCGTATGATTTCATAGAAATCCATCGCTGGCATTAGATAAGTTATTCGACATGGGTGGGACAGGTAATATTTCTAAGGCCAAAAAAAACACACAAACGGTTGACGCGAGTGGTCCGCGAATATTTCTTTACAAAATCGTATGAATTCATAGAAATCCATCGCTGGCATTAGATAAGTTATTCGACATGGGTAGGCAGGTAATATTTCTATGGCCAGAAAAAACACACACAAACGGTGGAAGTGGAATAATACCACAAAACTTGGAGGGGTAAGGGCATAAAAACAGCTCACTGCAAACAAATAGACAGTTATTCTTCAATATCTACCAGCAGTTAAATACCATGTACGGTAAAAACGAGACTGTTCGATCGCAAAGATGGCCGTCAAAATTCCAGACGGAGAAATCAAGGAAAGCAGTGCAAGAAACGAGAACTCAGAAGAAATACACCACCGGCTACCACTACACGCCGCAAACGTCATCAATAGATGGTAATTACAGTTCAACAAACATGGTTCCTTATCCTGAAGATGTGTACCACAACACCGTAAATCGTAGGATGGAGCGTGAGATGCATCGGCTCGTGAGTGAAGACATATACAATTTGAATCTCTCAGGCAGTAAATATGTAAGCATTGGTCTGGATCCTTTCAATGATTTTCAATGTTTACTTAGAATATGTTGACATGGTTATCTTGATTTCATTTCATTCACGAAAAAAGAAGTAGATGAACTTACTGTTAAAATGCCAGGGCTACTGAAGGAGTTAGCGAAAAACATTGAAATTGAAGTATATCTGGACACAATTGGTTTATATTCACTGTATTCTACATGTAACAACGTGTTGATATTCGAGGAAAGTAACTTCCCAAAACTTTTTTTGGCTGTTGATTCATTAAAAACTTTTGCAGCCGGCATGAATCTCTTTGTACGGAAGATGGGTGAAAAAATTGAAAGTGACGATGCTATTACCCGGTATTGCACAATTGATTATTTCGCAGATTTCATTCTCACTGAAATGCGTAAGGAACATTTACGTGTAATCGATATACAAACTTGTACTGAATTCATAAAATTGAGTTACAATGACTCACCCCATATGTACGAATTGCTTGTGAAATATTATTACAATATTGAGAATATTGTATTGGATAGTGTAAGCTGGTAGATATATTATGTGTAATTGTATATAAATATGATTAAATGCATGATATTATATAAAAATAAACTTAATCAGAAAATTTATTCAGTTCATTACAAACCTCCTAGATCGAAACACTAAATTATCCATAAAAATGGAATTGAAATTTAAACATCCCTTTACTTGCATTATAGCTGGTCCCTCATTCTCGGGGAAAACAGTGTTCACCTATAAATTTTTAGAAAACCTAAGTTACATATATATATATATATATATATATATATATATATATATATATATATATATATATATATATATATATATTTATATATATATATATATATATATTTATAAATACTCGACGAATTTTGGCCTAAATTTGTAAAGAAATATTCAATTCCCACGGTTCCCCTGTCACCATCAATCATTAGTTAATACACCCCTGGATAACAATAGAGCTGCACACCTGCCATAACAATAGACCTGCACACCTGCCCTAACAATAGGAACACCTGGTATAACAATAGACCCGTCATGATAATAGACCTGGTATAACAATAGACTGCACACCTGGCATAACAATAGACCTGCCATTATTTATGACCCTGAGCTGTCACCATCAATCAAATTTAATGGCTTCAAGTGAATGATTTCTACTCATGAGCCACTGAATATTCTCCAATTTGGTTATGAAAGACGAGATGAAAAGCTGTACCCGGTGCAAATGGCAAAACCGCCTTTGCCAAATTCTGTAATCAGGCCTTGCAAATTAATTGTATCTACCTTTGCAAATGCATCGGCAATAATTGTCAAAACTTACCTGCATATTGGAAAATGTTATTTTCAGTTCTTATCAATACGTAAACCACTTTTTTTTTAAGGTTAAATTTGTATTGTATTATGATCATGCCGTTTTTTATTTAAAACCTTACTCAAACAACCTTTCAATAGACAAGAACAAACAAAGAAAAAACAATGTTTTTTTCCACAGCTACAGCGATGGAATCGAAACCTCCTATTATAAGGCCGAAAAACAAAACTGGAAAAATCAGAGGCTCATGTATTGATTCAAAGGAATTTTCTCTCGAATATGTTTGGCCTGCAGCCTTCTTCGACGATTTCAGTTGAAAGATAAAGTTTTGTAATTTTGGTTTTCGTCGTATGACCACAATTGGAACAGCATGAGTTACTCGACGATTCGCTGCTTCTTCTTTTTGACTTGCGGGTCCTTTAAGTGGAGTGGCCAGTCACGCCTGATGCACTTTTTTCCACCGCTCTATGCAGTGATATTTCACGATGACGAATTTTTTCTCCGCTGATATAGCTGTAGCTGGCCATGCAACTTTTATGCCACGAGAAGTGTTGTTCATCAGCAGTCGGATCAAACAACTTCTCAAACTTGTTCGCAATTTGGTCTTTGCGTTGATGTGCTGCATTTTGAATCGTTTCAAATGACATTTTTTCTGTTCGTTTACCAGTTTACCCGGTAAATCACAAAGTAAAGATGATTTTGCGTTGGATTTTCTTCCTTTCAAATTTATTAATTTTAGCGACATTTCTTCACTTTAAAAACCAAATAAATCACATAATTCTGAGTACTACTATTATAAAAATTGGAAAATGTACATGTGATGATAATCAGTGCGCACGAGAATGACGTTTAGCTATAACTGAAGCGTCATTAACGGTTTAGAACAGCGCAGCCCGCTACAAAATTCAAGAACAGGTATGAGTCGCTGTGGAGGGCGTTTACAATAAAACTGACAGCTGGCTTGTCAGGCAACCTTCACTTCCAAATAGGTGAGGGTCTTACAGAGCTATTCCATTCGAGAAATAACGGTCAATTGTTTTTTGCATTCTACACAACTCGTTTTTCCATAGCTACAGCGATGGAATCGAAAACTCCTATAATAGGGCCGAAAAAAAAACTGGACCATAATTCCGTCCGGCAACCTCCACAATATCATTTATTAAGTCTTTCTTTACTCAAATCATCAATCAGAATGAGGTCATCGGAATTTGAAAACGGAATGTTTCCCAACGCCCGGTCTATAAGTCAAGTATAGTTGAGGAAATATGTAGTTTTGTAATTTTATGACATTAAAACCTCAAAAAACAGAAATACAATCTAAATTAAATTCTCATTTATTTGGTAGGTATAGCGTTTCAAGCCATAGCTTATTATTTTTTTGTTTTGGTGAGGTGTTTTTTTCCATCCCTTGATGTTGATGCCTCATTTCTTCTCCTCAATCTGAAATAGGTTAAAGTGATATGAATCTTCAAATTACTCAATATTAAAAATTGATAAAATTCTAATATTCAAAATGACGTTCTGTTTAGCTGGGTTTTCTTGCTGTTTTCATCGACGATCTGCTGGTTCATCGTGAATATCAGTATTCTTTAACGAAAATCTTCTCCTTCTAGAGATGTTGATAACGTTTTTATACTTATTACATCATTCGAAATAGGAATGGAGCATGACAACTACGTATCCCTTGTACTGGTAAAACATTTTGAAATCGTTTATTAGTTTCACCTCAGCATGTTGAATTTGCTCATTCGAGACGGAAGTGACAATTTATTCCTTTAGAGGCCTCGGTAGACCAGCGGTAAGGTGTACCGCTTGTAAACCGAGGATTGTGGGTTCGAGTCCCACCTTGCTCTTGGGTGTTGTGTATGTCCGGAAAATAAGTGGTTCTATATATATGATTAAATTGTAGGGTAATGCACATCGTTTACAAGCCCATTGGCCGTTCGGAACCGGCGTTAAACTGTAGGTAATTTATTCCTCTAACACATTCTTTTGCCCATTCACACAGTTCCTTTGGTGTCTTAATTTGTTGGTCAGTTGGTAATTGAAGATTGAATCGGCTAGCAAATCACTCAATTGTTTCACCCAAACCATCACTTGGACCCTTTCCATGAGAAGTTGCAATTAAATGCCATTAGGCTTTTATTTGAAAGTCTTCTTCATAATAAGTTTATTAAATAATAGCGATTCTTAAATTGAGCTACTGCACACACAATGATTTTACAAACACTAGGATTTTTTTAAAGAAATGACGTTAATACCTCTTAAAAGCTGTAAACTGCATTTGTGTTATGAGTTAGATTATCAGAAATTATAACTAAGCTGACAGGTACTATATTGCTCTCATTCTCATCGATCATTGTATAATAGCAAGCAAATGGATAGATTATCAATTGACTATTATTTCAATATACTCCTTGAATACTATTTTGAAGTAAAATCGCATAATTTTCAGAAAAATCAGCAACAAGTACTCGTCAAATTTCAATGTTATTTTTTATAGTTTGGTAATATTCAGCTGGTTGTAGAGCAATTAAGTCATGCAGTAGTAGCTCTGGAATAGATTCAGTTTAAAAGTATAACTATCATAGAAAATGAAACCTGTGGTGGCAGATCTTCATGGTAATTAACTAAAAAAAACTTTGCTAGAAGAAAAATAGTTGGCGAAATGTGACACATTTCATTTAACTTTTTTGATTTTCAAATAATTACTGTACAAATATATGAATTTCATTTGTATTATTTCTGCTTTATCGTTCTTATGTCATAAAATAAACATTTTTCATGCTCAAAATTACAAAACTTCATGTTTTCTTAACTATGTTGGACTTAGAGATGAAAATGAAAATTTAATTTTTTCATACCAAAATTCAAAAATTTTTATTTTTGAAAAACGAAAAAACGCAACTCCGAAAATTTCAGGATCTCTTAATATCATTCTGCGACTTGACAATAAAAAAATTCCCTCCACAAAATATGAAGTTGCTGATTAGAAAATTGATTTCTTTCATCAGTTAATCATTTTATTTGTAGTAAGAAAAACTTTGGAAAATCCAAATGAGCCTTAAGCGCTCATGTCGTATACGAATTATTTAAATTGAATGTTTACATTAGTACATTTGTTAACTTTTTGACAAAGCCAACTTTTTCAGAAAATGCCAATCGGAATGAATTAAATATAATGAGAAAAAACAACACTGCAATTTTTTATTCAATGGCTTCCCTCCAGTCGAATGAGTACATTGAAAAAAATTGAAGTGAAAAAATGATATTTTCGAAAGTTATTGTGTTTACTGTGAACACGATCTTCAAAAATCCATACCATATGGCATTAAAATTACTTTTTTCATATAAAAAGCAGTGGCGACTCGTGAGTTTGTCTTCAAAAATAATATTGGGTTATATATATTTGTGTATCTGTTTTTGGTTTTAGGTTGAATCTTTAGCCGAAAAAATATTTTCAAGGGATTCATAAATTTATTTGAATCAATAATTTTTTAACAAAATGCATTCGTCCAGGCGCAAAAACGAATATTTATGTGATCTGCATAAACCTTACGTGAAAAAGACTCAATATTCACATTTCCCAAGAGCTGGTAATGGTTTTATAATTTAATTCAAATTATAATACTAACAAGTAATTAAGAAAAGAAGTATTTATTGTATTGTTTTTAAACTGTGAGTGTAATAATAAATATTTTAGTGTTGAGTAGGACATACAAGAGGCAGTACATTTGTCCCGTACCTGACGTCAAAATGTAAGAGCGGCTCAACATTTTATATTGTACTGCTTCAAATTTTATGACGCGGGTGTCGCGCTAGGCGCTACTTACTTTCCGTCTCCGTAAAACTGTAGGATGAAGACAAAGAGGAAGTGAGACGCATGCTACAAATTTATTGCATTATTGCTTCTCGAGTCTCGTCGAGCGATAAGGAAATATCCTATGAGGCACGTATTGAAGCGACTGTTTTGCTTTTGAATATCCTAATCCTTCGAAATACACTAATTGTTTATATTTTTATTTACCTACTTACAAACAATATTCACTATGCTAATCGTTTCATATCACTTCGCGATACTGATTATTAATATATCATCAGAGTTCAGTATGTAACTATTGTACTGCAATAAAATCAAATGTCATATTCGTACTCGTAACTTCAGACGTATCGCCGAGCTTCAGTACGCCTCGCGTCATTTGAAGTGGGACATTGTACTGGCTCAGTACAAAAAAGAGGCTACTCTTACAAACTCATTTTCATGTCGCGTCCTACCCAACACTAAAATATTTATCAACGTTCGCCTAATGTAAATATTTTTATGTAAGCTTTACTCATATTATGTAAGTATTGTATAGTTTAAAGAAAAGCCTTACCTTACTTTAAAAGTGGTATATGATTGAGATATTTTTTGCTGAAAAAAATGTTTTTTGATAATTCTTTGCTGTAAAAATAATCTAGAATCTAACACGCTACACCATAGTTCTTAATGATACTAACCATACGGGAAAAGTTGTTGTAACGGGGATGATGGAGTACAAATCATAAAGTTGGAATTTTATTGATAGAAAATTGATATGAATGTGGACTAAGATATCAAAATTTAGAGGCGGCAAAAATTGAATAGCCTACGGGCGGCAAATCTGTAAATCCGCCACTGGATCTGAATGTTCATTGGCGGAAACTTCGGTCATAATTCGAAATTTTCATTGGATCAGGTGATTTTCAGATGTCTTGCCAGAAGTTCAGCAGAGATAAGATAACAAACTAAGGCGTAACCTTTTTGCTACCTAAAAAAACCTATGAAAAACCTCAAGTCAACTGCGAATTTTACGAAATAAATGGATGTTAAAAACATTGACTTTTTACCCAACTATCAACTTTCCTACAAACATTGGAATTTCCGTTAGAAAATGTTCTAATTTAGAAGTATCGGATAGTCCCCGGAAGCTAAATTTGGCCTCAAAATGAAATGTATGTACTCCCCTTTTATTACAGACTATTTTAGATGAGTGAAATTGTCACTTCATCACAATATATATATATATATATATATATATATATATATATATATATATTATATATATATATATATATATTATTATATATATATATATACATATATATATATATATATATATATATATATATATATATATATTCAGACCAATTTAGTTTTTTGCTCCATACGTAAAAAACTTGTTCATACGTGCTCAGTAATTCTCTACTGCTACATTGGTAAGGCGCGTGTGCGCTTTCTCCCGCTCGAGCGTACTGACGTAAAATATGATAGCCTGCGCAAAGGGGATGTATAGGGATTCCGTTAACATATATATATATATATATATATATATATATATATATATATATATATATATAAATTGCCCGTTTGAATATATAAGATTTAGGAACATTGACATGTGTGGAAAAAGCCTCTGAAGTGTCTGTATATATTTTAAACGTATTTTATACCAATTACCTATTGTGTTTATGTAGCCTATTATCTAAATGTAACTGTTTCACTAGAAATAATTTTCATTACTTTTTAGATTAAATAAAATTAGTTTTCTCTTATGTATCAGAATTCTCAATATTTCAATATAACTGAATGGATGAGTTTTCTGACAAAAATCTTTATTCCCGTTGCATTAACCAGATAATTAGTATTATGTGAAAGTAATAACATTTTTGATTAAACGTGTGAATAATGTTTTGAATAATACCGGGTGGTATTTTTTATAATAAAAATGAAAATAAAATTTCGAACATTTTCAACAAAGCTCAGAATATTCCTTATTCGATGAGGAAGTATTTTACATTGTTCAAATGCATTGTTCGTGAAAAAGTAAACCTACATTCGCTATAGATTCATTGCAGTGTTTTGTATCGAACAGATATTGTTCAACTTCAATAATATTGCAAACTGGATTTATATTTCAAGAGAATAGCCCATTTTTTCTAAAAACAATTCAAATTAATTTTGTAGCATAAATTACTTAATGGTGAAATTTCTAAAATAATATTAGCGGAATAGGCATCGATTTATATTATACTATATCAATTTCATCTGTTTAAACTGTTTTAAAATACTAAAATTATTTGTTGGTGTAATGTGATTTTCACTAAATTTACATTAACAGCTTCATAAATTAACTAACATGGTTGGGGCACATATCTCTAGGTTATTTTACATCTGAATCCAGTACTGCTACTTCAGGTGGTACGAGACAAACGAGAGCATTTAAAAGGACATCATCTACTTCAAAATCAGAAGTCATCGCACAATTAAAAAAAACATCAAGGCCTTCTAGATCTTTATCCAGAAGTAAAATTTCTGAAAAATCTCGTATTTCAAGAAATATAGAGAGATCTTCAAGGTCCCTTTCAAGAAACAAATGTACTTCTACTTCAGCTACAAGATTCAAAACTCCTCAAAATATAAAGAAAATGGAAAATTTTGGAACTGTCACTCCTAAGGTATGTACCAAAACAAGTTTTATTGTTCGTTTTGATTTGGAAAGAGTATGATTAGACATGGGTAAATCAACAAATAAGGATGAGCTGTAGATCAGATCACGGTTCACGCACTTGAACCGGAGCCGGTTCACAAGTCAGCTCAACTAGTACCTATACTGGGGCTTACGACGTGCGATTCTAGTAGAGCTAGAAGTAGTCATAGAGTCATACGTTTTGGATCTCTTGCATCACACTATGATTTCGTTAGTTGTTTATTTATTTTGTTTGTCAACTATGGGACGCTCGCGTGCTATAAATATTGAACTTTCGTCTGAAGTCAACTATAAAGTAGTTAAATCTACTAAGTAGTCAAAATTTGTAGAGAAAATTACTATTATTATTAATTTCTTGATTTTACATTTTACAGTACTAAACAATCGATCCAAATGTACGCATAATTTATTTGAATTACATAGACCGCAGCTCAGAAAACGAAAAGAATCATTTTTTCATTAGTTATGCACTGGCTTTTCTGAGAATTTGTAGATGCTTGTTTTGGTCCCAGTGACCGATCGCAGTTAAACAGCTCAAATTGACAATGACTACTTTTGCGAGCCCGCGAGCCGTGAGTCGTTTAGATCGTAGTTGAGCCGCAGCTCAAGTCTCGATGATCTGAAAATTTGAACCGGCTCTGACCTGAGTTACATACGTCCAAGTGTGATAGTGTAGTTTATGGAAACCTGATGCGGAAGTCTGTATCCTACAGAATTCTATACATCGCCTGATTTCTATACCACTGGCACTCCGTGCGCGCGTAAAATAGCTTTCTATCGACGAGAGCGATCGACTTCTGGGGAGGTGTACAGACGTGTCGTATTCTATTTTGGTAACAAATTAGCCTGTCCAACAGTATCGTTGTTCTGTCATTTTTGAGTTTGTTTTGTTCATCAATTATAAATTTTTGTTTGTAAAGTGGTAAATAATTATTAAGAGTTATAAAAATGTACATTTGGCAATTATTTCTTGATGTATGTGACGAAAAGCCACAATTAATAACCAATAAGTTCAGTAGAGTAGAGGGAACAGCCAAAGGAAATGTTCTGTGGCAAACGGTTGCTCAAAAATTAAACAGTTTAGGTTTTTGTAAAAAATCAGTAGAAGGATGGAATAAAATAAGTAATACTGTTATTGTAGTATTACACAGATTACACTAAAATATTTATATTATTTTATATTTTACTTATATATATATATATATATATATATATATATATATATATATATATATATATATATATATATATATATATATATATATATATATATATATGTATATATATATATATATATATATATATATATATATATATATATATATATATATATATATATATATATATATATATATATATATATATATATATATATATATATATATATATATATATATATATATATATATATATATATATATATATATATATATATATATATATATATATATGTATATATATATATAATAATGATTTGTTGAATTCTATTGAAAATGATACGATTAATGAAATCATTGATGCTACTGAAGTATCAAATAAAATTAACATAAACGAAAAAATTCTAAATGTCCTACATATCAACATTAGAAGCATAAAAAAAAATTTTGATGAGTTATTAATATTTTTAGAAAGCTTTCAAATTAAATTCTGTGACATAATAATATTATCTGAATGTTTTCGATTACAATCAACTACTAACTTCAATCTACCGAACTATACCACATTCTATAACAATAGTGACATAAACAGAAACGATGGTGTAATAGTATTTATCAAGTCAAATCTCAGTGCAGAAGTCAATACCACTAAATTGGAATTATCAAACATATGTGTCACTAGGGTGAGTTTAAAAGTTAATAATTTATCCTTTGGCGTTAGCGCTGTATATAGGTCTCCTCAAACCTCTGTCCACACATTTATCCTCGACCTTGAGAGTTTTATAATTAACTATCTAGATAAAAATATTGAAATACTAATAGGAGACATGAATATTGACCTTCTAGATGTAGCCAATAACATTACAAATGATTATCTGGCAACCCTACACTCAAATGGATTTTTGTCTCATATCAATACTGTTACAAGACCACAAAGTCAGTCATGTCTAGATCATATTTTCTTAAGAAATAATATAAAAACTGAAAAAATACTTACAAGCGCATATGTAATCAGTTATGACATAACAGATCATAACCCTATTATGATAAAAATCTCACATCCATCAAAAACAATACATCATCATGTGATACATATAACACAGTGATTAAAACTGACACTGATGCATTAATAAGGGCATTTTGAAGTAGAAACTTGGGAAAGCGTATGTAGTGAAAAATAATCCACAAATAGCAACACAAAATTTTTATAAGAAATTCCAATCCTACGTCAAAACTAGTCAAACAACTGAAAATATTAAGATCAAAATTCACAAAAAAAAATTAAAACCATGGATAACAAATGGCTTAATTAATTCTATAAAAACCAGAGACAAACTAAAAAAACAACTGCAAAAAAATTACACAACGGAAAAAGCAAATTACTATAAAACGTTTAGGAACAACTTAAATAAAATAATATCCAAAACCAGAAACAACTACTATAGAAATGAATTAAACAAAAATAAAAATAACCTAAAAAAAACATAAAATAATTTCAGAAGCAACCAATGAAAGATCTAAAAAGGGTAATAATCTTCAAATTGTTAACAGTCAACTTGAAGAATTTCAAAATGACAAAGAAATGGCAACCTACTGTAATACCTATTTTTCTTCCATTGGTATCGAAATGCATGAAAATATTCCCCATTGTAACGTAGTGTTTCCCGTAAACCCAATAAATAAATCAATGTTTCTAAAACCAGTTTCGGAAAATGACATCATCAAATATATAAATAGTCTAAAAAATAATAGCGCTCCTGGATTCGACGGTATAACTGCTAAATATCTGAAACTATTACATCCCTATTTACTGAAACCCATAAAACATATTATAACTCTTATATTTAATTCTGGAATTGTACCAGATGAATTTAAAACCTCTGTAATAACACCCATCTATAAGGCTGGAAATCCTAATCTAATAACTAATTACAGACCAATCAGTTTAATTAGCAATGTAGCGAAAATATTTGAGAAATGCTTAAAGGAAAGATTAATGGACTACTTGATAACCAATAACCTACTCCCTAAACATCAATATGGATTTACCGAGGGCCTAAACTCAAGTGATGCCATGCATGAATTAACATCACATGTTGCTGATGAAATGAATAAGAATAATAAATGTATAGCAGTATTCCTGGACCTAGCAAAGGCCTTCGACACGGTACCCCATCGAAAACTCCTTGATGTCCTAGAACAAAATGGAGTGAGGGGTCTAGTGCTGAGGGTCTTTGAAAACTATCTAACGAACAGAAAGCAAAAAGTCAAAATTAGAGAAACTGTTAGTACTCCTGAAAATGTACGGATTGGTATACCTCAAGGAACAGTTCTGGGTCCAATACTATTTAACCTATATATTAAAAGCTTAACTGAAATAGATATTCAGGGTAAAGTAATATCATATGCAGATGACACCGTACTTGTCTTTCGTGGTATAGATTGGGAAGCCGTGAAGATACGAGCCGTTGCAGGAATTAAACACGTCAAAAATTGGTTAGATGCCTTTAAACTATCACTAAATGTTAAAAAAAACAAATTATATTGCATTTTCCAAAACATCTGCTGATCGTCCCCAATTTAAGAAATTAATATATGATAACCTAAACTCCGAAATACAAGAAACTAAAACCTCTAAATATTTAGGTATTATCATCGATCAAAATTTAAAATGGGACTCCCACATAACCTACGTAACAAAGAAACTTAGATACTTAGTTTACAAATTCTATCTTGTGAAACAATTTCTTAGCTTAGACCTCTTAATAACACTGTACTTCAGCTTAGTGGAATCTATATTACGTTATGGAATCCTGGTATGGGGAGGCTTATATGAAGTGGCTCTGAGGCCATTAAATGTTATTCAGAATAGAATTTTAAAAATTATTTTTAAGAAAAGTCGAAGGTACTCTACTCTGCTATTATATAATGAAAAAATTCAAAATATTAGATGCATATACATTCATACCATATGTTGTTATATACACAAACACGAACATTCAAAAAATTACATTAATAATTGTCATATCACTAGAAATGTATCTAACAAATGTATTGAAGTTCCAAAACCAAATAGTGAATTCTTCAAAAATTGCTCTAACTACCTGGGCCCAAAATTTTACAATAACTTACCGATTGAGGTAAAAATGCTGCATAAACCTCACAAATTCAATAAAACTGCCTCAATGTATATTTATCAAAATTCTAGAAATTTCTACAGATATTTTCTGGAATAATATATGTTATATTATGGTAATTGTATATTTTTCTCACATTAGTGCCCAAGTTTAACGCCCAAGTTTAACGTTTAAGTTTTTCCTATGTATTGTATGTAATTCTATTTCTCTTTAGACTTATTGCTTATAACTCTATCTCCTTTTAGACCTCTAAGACATATTCAAATGGCACATACAGGTTTCCCTAACCTAGGTGCCAAATAAAAGCCATTGAATTTTTATCAAGTGTTTATGAATCTAGCATTCTTTTATGTTTTTATATTTTCTTTGTGATTCAAATTCTATCTAATAGTAATAGTAATGTATAACTAGTATATGAATACGTGTAAAGAATGTAATGTAAGCAATGTAATCAATTAATCAAATTAATTCATCAAATATGTATATATGTATATATGTATATATATATATATATATATATATATATATATATATATATATATATATATATATATATATATATATATATATATATATATATATATATATATATATATATATATATATATATATATATATATATGAAAGAAGCAAAGTTATCGGTCTAGCCCGCATATGTCGAAGCAGCCGTTGACACGTGTTTCGGACTCTTTGGTCCTCATCAGAACGGCGTAGCCAAGTATGCGATGTAAAACCTGGATATGAAAAACAGCAACAACAAGCAGAATCCCTTGCATCGGAAGACAATCACACATTTGTGGGCATTGTTCGAACTCTCCGGTTTGGGAGATTTGGTCAAACTCTGAACACGGAGGCGATTAATGCCATCCGTGAGATCCCGGACCGTGGAAATAAGGTACAAAGAAGAAATTTATCGCGGGGAAATAGTAAATGAAAGAAGCAAAGTTATCGGTCTAGCCCGCATATGTCGAAGCAGCCGTTGACACGTGTTTCGGACTCTTTGGTCCTCATCAGAACGGCGTAGCCAAGTATGCGATGTAAAACCTGGATATGAAAAACAGCAACAACAAGCAGAATCCCTTGCATCGGAAGACAATCACACATTTGTGGGCATTGTTCGAACTCTCCGGTTTGGGAGATTTGGTCAAACTCTGACCACGGAGGCGATTAATGCCATCCGTGAGATCCCGGACCGTGGAAATAAGGTACAAAGAAGAAATTTATCGCGGGGAAATAGTAAATGAAAGAAGCAAAGTTATCGGTCTAGCCCGCATATGTCGAAGCAGCCGCTGACACGTGTTTCGGACTCTTTGGTCCTCATCAGAACGGCGTAGCCAAGTATGCGATGTAAAACCTGGATATGAAAAACAGCAACAACAAGCAGAATCCCTTGCATCGGAAGACAATCACACATTTGTAGGCATTGTTCGAACTCTCCGGTTTGGGAGATTTGGTCAAACTCTGACCACGGAGGCGATTAATGCCATCCGTGAGATCCCGGACCGTGGAAATAAGGTACAAAGAAGAAATTTATCGCGGGGAAATAGTAAATGAAAGAAGCAAAGTTATCGGTCTAGCCCGCATATGTCGAAGCAGCCGTTGACACGTGTTTCGGACTCTTTGGTCCTCATCAGAACGGCGTAGCCAAGTATGCGATGTAAAACCTGGATATGAAAAACAGCAACAACAAGCAGAATCCCTTGCATCGGAAGACAATCACACATTTGTGGGCATTGTTCGAACTCTCCGGTTTGGGAGATTTGGTCAAACTCTGAACACGGAGGCGATTAATGCCATCCGTGAGATCCCGGACCGTGGAAATAAGGTACAAAGAAGAAATTTATCGCGGGGAAATAGTAAATGAAAGAAGCAAAGTTATCGGTCTAGCCCGCATATGTCGAAGCAGCCGTTGACACGTGTTTCGGACTCTTTGGTCCTCATCAGAACGGCGTAGCCAAGTATGCGATGTAAAACCTGGATATGAAAAACAGCAACAACAAGCAGAATCCCTTGCATCGGAAGACAATCACACATTTGTGGGCATTGTTCGAACTCTCCGGTCAGAGTTTGACCAAATCTCCCAAACCGGAGAGTTCGAACAATGCCCACAAATGTGTGATTGTCTTCCGAAACAAGGGATTCTGCTTGTTGTTGCTGTTTTTCATATCCAGGTTTTACATCGCATACTTGGCTACGCCGTTCTGATGAGGACCAAAGAGTCCGAAACACGTGTCAACGGCTGCTTCGACATATGCGGGCTAGACCGATAACTTTGCTTCTTTCATTTACTATTTCCCCGCGATAAATTTCTTCTTTGTACCTTATTTCCACGGTCCGGGATCTCACGGATGGCATTAATCGCCTCCGTGGTCAGAGTTTGACCAAATCTCCCAAACCGGAGAGTTCGAACAATGCCCACAAATGTGTGATTGTCTTCCGATGCAAGGGATTCTGCTTGTTGTTGCTGTTTTTCATATCCAGGTTTTACATCGCATACTTGGTTACGCCGTTCTGATGAGGACCAAAGAGTCCGAAACACGTGTCAACTGCTGCTTCGACATATGCGGGCTAGACCGATAGCTTTGCTTCTTTCATTTACTATTTCCCCGCGATAAATTTCTTCTTTGTATATATATAAATATATATATATAAATATATATATATATATTATATATATATATATATATATATGTATATATATATATATATATATATATGTATATATATATATATATATATATATATCTATATATATATCTACATATATATATATATATATATATATATATATATATATATATATATATATATATATATATAAAACAAGCAAAATTATCGGCCTAGCACGCATATGTCGAAGCACTCGTTGACTCGTGTTTCGGACTATTAGGTCCTCATCAGAACGGCGTAGCCAAGTATGCGATGGAAAACCTGGAAATGACAGCAACAACAAGCAGAATCTCTTGCTTCGGAAGACAATCGCACATTTGTGGTACATTGTTCGAACTCTCCGGTTTCGGAGATTTGCTCAAACTCTGACTACGGAGGCGATTAATGCCATCCGCGAGATCCCGGACCGTGGAAACAAACTACAAGGTAGAAATTCATCGCGGGGAAATGGTATATAAAACAAGCGAAATTATCGGTCGAGCCCGCATATGTCGAAGCAGCTGTTGACACGTGTTTCGTACTCTTTGGTCCTCATCAGAACAGCGTAGTCAAGTATGCGATGAAAAACCTGGCAATGAAACAGCAACAACAAGCAGAATACCCTACTTCGGAAGACAATCACATATTTGTCGTACATTGTTCGAACTCTCCGGTTTGAGAGATTTGGTCAGACTCTGACCACGGAGGCGATTAATGCCATTGGCGAGATCACGGACTGTGGAAATGAACTACAAAGAAAAAATTTATCGCGGGGAAATAATATATAAAACAAGCAAAATTAACGGTCTAGCCCACATATGTCGCAGCAGCCGTTGACACGTGTTTCGGACTTTTTGGTCCTCATCAGAACGGCGTAGCCGTATGCGATGGAAAACCTGAAAATGAAACAGCAACAACAGGAAGATTCCCTACTTCGGAATGCCACAAAAATGTCTTCCGAAGCAGGGGGAAGTAAGTGGGAATATTGTTTATAAATTTCATTTTTTGTAGGCTACCTAAAAATAATTTCCAGACAAATGTCATGGTTTCAAACAAATAGTTTTACTAATGTAATACGCTCAAATTGAGCATTTCGAACATGAAATTTTTGTAAATCGATATTGTTTTATTATTGTTTGGCACCTTAAAATGAAGTGGAATAACAAAGAATACATTATATTTATATTTCAATGTAGTATTCGCATACTGAATTGAAAATATTGGAAGAAATAACGAAAAGGACCTCAACAGAGAATTCAAAAGGTGCTTGAAAAGAGGTGTCATCCGGTAAAAATATTTTCGGATATTTCCACGCCATATCTCTTCATCGTCGTCATTGCATTATTTCATTTTTGGATAGTGGGGTGAAGAAGGTATTAGATTCTTGCTGAATATATGATTTTTTGTTTGGAAAACCTTTTACGAATCAGTTAAAAACTTCCAAAGATTCTCAAGAATGGGTTCTATCATTAAAAAAAGAAACCTCTGGTTTCTCAGAGGTACAGACTGGTCATTCGGCTTTTTCTCAATCTTATTTAGATAAATGACCTCTCATCACTAATGAACCGATTGTTCTCTCTTGGATTTCTGAGTATAAGATTCCCTATAGGAAAAAAACAGTACAAAATCATCTACTAAAGCAATCTTTCACTTTAAATGAATTGTCCAAATTAGAGGATGCTACTGCTAAATTATTATAGATAGGGACAGTGTCAAAAACGCACTAAAAATCTGGTCAGTTTTTATCTGCAATGTTGCTGGTTTCAAAACCAGATGTTAATGTAGATTTATTTTTAAACCATTTCCTACATCCACCTCATTTTAAATTAGATAATCATAGAGCCTCTTGCCTCAGTACGGCTAATTTTTTCTTTACAAAGATCATGAAGCCAGTAGTTAGTAAAATTTTCAAGACCTAATGGAATTTTCTCTGTTATTCATCTGGATGACAATTCTCATCATCAAGAAAACTTTAGAAGTCGCGAGGATAGACTTTCAAATAACAAAATTTCTTTTGAAGTCCTCGGGTTTCATACTGAATTTGAAGAAAAGTATTTTAATACTTCTCAAATATGTATTGTTTTGGGTTTTGTATACGACTCTATATGAAGTTTCCTTACAACCAGAAAAAAAGACTGTCCTTGTTCAAATTACAAAAATGTTGTCAAAGAATATGTGCTTCATTATGGCCCTGGTTCAACTTATAGGAGAGTTTGTAGCTGCTTATCCCACTGTTAAATACAGTTGGGTTCACATAAAAAGTATTTAGCATTATGTTCTAGTAATCAGGATCATCAGTCAACTTCATTGCTTTCAGAAGGAATACAATCTGTGTTAAATTATGAGGAAATATTTTCCTCATATATTAATAATAAGGAAAAGATCATCGCAGATAGAGAATCCCGTTCAACATTAATTAATACGCAATACGAATTAGTGACGTCTGCTTTCTACGAGATATGTCAGGTCTTTGGTACACCTTGTATTCGATCGACCTGTTTGCGACACAATTGAATGCAAAGTGAATTAGATATATCTCGTGGAAACCAGATCCCACTTCCCTAACTGTATACGCCTTTACAGTTCCTTGGAAAGGTGAATTTTTCTATGCGTTTCCGCCAGTATGTCTTATATCAAGATATTTACAAAAGATCATTTTTGAAAGAGCCAAAGGAATAGTAGTAGTACCATGCAAAAACATTTTTCTTTTAAGTCAAAATATTTTCTACAGTATCATTCAGCACCTAGATTTTCATCTGAACATACTTGAGGTTATGAATTAGAAATGGAGATTATGTTTGGTTCGCCATCAACATACTGTTGAAAATTAATTTGCTATGGAAAATTGTTGGTGACATGTGGATTGAGTAGTTTCAATGAAATAAATTTTAGGAACTATAATGTACTGTTGAATTATGTTCTCCTTAGTAATCCAACTCACAGAAAATTACGAAGAGAAACACTTAAGAATAAACTGATGATCAAATAAATAATACAAAAGACACAAGTTCTCAAAAAAAAATTTTATATTCTTTCAGATGAAACCCAATACTACACATGTTGTTCTACGCCGCCCTCAACAGGGCGAAATTGCCATTTCTCTCCAAGGAAGTCCGTTGATGACCACAGCAATGGTCACAGAAAGTACTGCTAATGTTAATATTCCTTTGCCTGATGGTAGGCTCATAAATATACAACCTAGAAAAGGCATTCGACCTTCTGAAATTCCCGAATTAGATATTGACATTCAGAAGCAGTTACAAACGCTCAGGGAAAATTTAGACAAAGTTTGTCAGTTCGCCAGCAGAAAAAATTGATATCAACACAACACAACATTCTGTACATTTTTTCACTTTAACAATTAATGTCATCTTTTGAATAAATATTTGAGTTATTCACTTTCAATATTTTGTCGTGAATTCCTTAGATATATATATATATATATATATATATATATATATATATATATATTAATATATATATATATATATATACTGAGATTGAATTCTCGCACATCACTTGGTGAAACATCATAAAGAATAAAGTATAAACTTTAAAATAAAAACACTTGACTTATGTTTCACAATTTAAAAAATATTTAGATACTGTATTTAGCAGTAACGAAAAGTCGACATGTTTCGAGTTATGAACTCATTATCAAGACTGACTAAAGGAGAGTATTACATCCTAATTTATAAGACAGACAAAAGCAAAGGTGATACCTGAAAATCAATTTGTTCGTTTACAAGGGGTAATTAACTATTATGGGCGGAACTTATTTCGAGAATTTCAAGAAGGTCAAGGCGTTTTCCTTTGTTACCTGAATGTGACAATTTGGTTTTGTTGAAATCCAGGAAGTGATTGAATTTTATACAATATTCAGAGAAGCCAGTGGTATTTTTGTTTTGTAAAATTGACTTTTTATGTTCTTCAACACGAATATTTATATTCCTTCCTGTCTGTCCAATATAGAAAGCAGGACATTCGTCGCAAAATATTTTGTAAATACCACTGTTTTCTCCGATGTTAGATTTTTCTTTATTATTGACCAAGAATGACTTCAAGTTTCTTTTATTTGTACAAATTGTTTTAACGTTATTTTACGATAGTCTGTTACAAATTTTGCTACTGAAATTAGGCACATAATTTATTGGGAAGTATTTTTGTTCTTCATTAATAGTTTGCGTGGGGTATATTGAATGCAACAGATACTTTATTCGTTTTTTCCCAATGAGCTTGTCGATAAGACTTTCATTGTAACCGTTATTGATGGCTAATAATTTAATTGTATTAACTCCATTTTGAAAATTTGTTTCCTATAATGGAATCGTGAACAACCTATGTATGAACGAATGAAAAGCACTGAGTTTTATTTTAATGTGTTGGTTACTGTCGCTGTGAATTAAAGTATCTGTGAAGGTTGGTTTTCTATAAATGTTCATAGAAAATGTTTATAGAAAACCAACCTTCACAGATACTTTAATTCACAGCGACAGTAACCAACACATTAAAATAATTTGCCTAATTTGAGTAGCAAAATTTATAACAGACTATCGAAAAATAACGTTAAAACAATTTGTACAAATAAAAGAAACTTGAAGTCTTTCTTGGTCAATAATAAAGAAAAATCTAACATCGGAGAAAACAGTGGTATTTACAAGATATTTTGCGACGAATGTCCTGCTTTCTATATTGGACAGATAGGAAGGAATATAAATATTCGTGTTGAAGAACATAAAAAGTCAATTTTACAAAACAAAATACCACTGGCTTCTCTGAACATTGTATAAAATTCAATCACTTCCTGGATTTCAACAGAACCAAATTGTTACATTCAGGTAACAAAGGAAAACGCCTTGACCTTCTTGAAATTCTCGAAATAAGTTCCGCTCATAATAGTCAATTACCCCTTGTTAACGAACAAATTGATTTTCAGGTATCACCTTCGCTTTTGTCTGTCTTATAAATTAGGATGTAATGCTCTCCTTTAGTCAGTCTTGATAATGAGTTCCTAACTCGAAACATGTCGACTTTTCGTTACCTACTGCTAAATACAGTATCTAAATATTTTTTATATTGTGAAACATAAGCCAAGTGTTTTTATTTTAAAGTTTATACTTTATTCTTTATGATGTTTCACCAAGTGATGTGCGAGAATTCAATCTCAGTTATATATATATATATTTATATTTATATATATATATATATATATATATATATATATACATATATTTTTATATTTATATATATATATATATATACCCTTACTGGCCCTTACCATATAATATTATCAGAGCTAACTGCTGTTAATGAACTGAAAAAACACTAATTAGTAATTTAAGCTGCAAAAAATTTCATGAAAGTTAGTTGTCTGTTTTTGACTTTTCAATTCTTCTAAAATTTATTATATATATATATATATATATATATATATATATATATATATATATATATATATATTTATATATATATATACATATATATATATATATATATATATATATATATATATATATATATATATATATAGGGTGATTCACGGTGGATGGCACATTAGACGTTTCTGGTGAATCATACGATGGAACAAAACTATTCAAACTAAGTTCCTATGAATTTGTTTATTATTTTTGGATAGTTTGATAAAATTATCAGCAGAACATGTGAAAGTTCAATAAAATGTATCCGAATCTACCGCCAATAAACCTTAAGAAATGTATACGAATTCACAACAATTTCAATGCGTATGGATCAACTTTAGAAAAGCACCAAGATACTTGATAGTGAAAATATTGATATAAATAATTATAAAAAGAAAACAATTACGTGGAATATTCCACAATATGTTCGAATCGCTGACCGTTTACTTTGAAGCACTTCAAAATGCGGACGTTGACTGATTTCGACGTGGCAGATCTGATTTCATTCGGATCCAAACCTTCAAATGTTTGGTAATACTTTGTAATTGTCTCTCGAACGCAGGCCAAAAATAATATAAAAATTCATAAGAACTTCGTTTTAATAGTTTTGTTCCATCGTTTTTGAAGGTATTTTAAACTTGTGAGATGTCAAAAATATCGATATTATTAGTAGATTGTCACAACGTTACTGTCAAATAGTGATCATGACATGCTTACCAAATACCGAATGGGGGGGACACCAAGGAACATTTTTACAAATAAATGCTAATAAGTCCGAAACCTGAGTTACATACCCATAAAGTGCAGCGTATATATAATAACCTGCAAGTCTGCACTATTATTCTTAGAAACCTATTTTTATATTATAGATAAGAAGTTTACGTTATAACCAATTGTATTAGCCTTCAGCACTTCTAAGCTTACTCTTGAAGAGAACACATCTCTCTGTTGAATTCATTCAATATAGTAACTTCACCATTATTGTAATAATTGAAATAAACAGTTTTTTAAAAACCCTCTTGGTGTCTCACGATACATATCTGGCGCAGTCGGTAGGATACGTGCAGTTGTGTAAAAGAAGAAATCGCATTTTGCTGAAGGACCGAATTTCCACAACTAGGTGTTTCTACATCGAAGCCGTATCCAGAATCAAGAATCTACACTTCGAGAACCAAGAAGCAAGAGTAGCAGAAGTCAGGGAAGAAACTACGTGCTTCAGATTGAAAACTGTAAGTGCCAAATAGTTCCTTTCGCCTTCCTTACCTTTTTTCAAGTTTAGGGAGATAATAATAAGAAATTAAAGGATTTCATTAATTAATCGCCTTCCTTACTTTTTTTCAAGTATAGGGAGATAATTTTAAGAAAACAAAGAATTTTATTAAGAAATTAAAAGGAATAATTAAGAATTCAAAGTAAATAATAAACCCTTGCTGGTAAATAATTGAATGAACACAGTTGAAGATTTATTAAATAATTTTTATATATAGATATATTTATATATTGATAGTTATCAATAAAAGAAGAATCAACTTCTTAAAATTCAAGAAATTTAAGTGACAATGTAAATTTAACTAGAAATATGGTTCCCCCGGTAGTTCCCCCGGTTCAGGTTCCAGAAACCGCCCAAATTAATTGGGATATTTTTGAATTTCAATCAGAGAATATTAAACCATATGATGGTGACGCGAATACTCTCAATAGATTTATCAGAAACTGTGATAAATTTGTTGAAAGATACAGAGTACATAACGACGCAGATTTAAATAAATTAATTTTCGAGTGTATTCACGGAAAGTTAATTGGTAGAGCGGAAATATTTGTAGGTAATCGTGCAGAATTACTTTCTTGGAACGATATCAAAGCCGCCTTACAACAATGCTTCGCAGACAGACGCGATTTAAACTGTATGATACAAGAATTAACAAGAACACGACCATTTAAAAATGAGACAATGCATGATTTTGGAACACGCCTTCAGGTATTACGAAGTCATGTAATCCAACGAATAGACAACGACACAACCCTACAACGAGATGAAAAAATGTTTCAGTATACGTATTGCGATAAAATAGCCTTAAACACATTTATTGCAGGATCCACTGGTGTCTTGAGAAATAACATGCACCTTAAGAAACCAGAGTCTCTCGAGGATGCAATTGCCTACATTGATAAATTTAATAATTTTGAAAAATTATATGGTAATTTTAGTAACAATTATCCACGTGATGATTCTTTCAAACAAAATAATATATTCCAGAAAGCAAATTATCAAAATCTACCAAATTATAATCAATGGAATTATCAACAGCCATATAGACAAAATAATCAAACCAATGTTCCATGCGGAAACAATCATTTTGCTAATTATAACCAACACAAAAATTTTATTTCGGAAGAACTTTATATGAATTATTATGATCAAGAAGAGCAAGATTTAAATTTAAACCCCGTATACGATCCAGAATACGATCCAAATCAAGTTAATGAAACCGATATTTTAAAACACTCGGTATATCAAAATAAAACTAATGAAAATCAAAAATTTTCGCGAACAAGCCTCGGAAATTCAGACAGTATAGAATTAAATTCAAACAACCCTTTGCCTTATATAGAAATTAAAAATCCAAAAATGAAATTACTTATTGATACAAGCACTAGTAGGTCATTTCTCCGACCTAGATTTGCAGAAAATTATTATCCCAAATGTATATACCATAGTAATGTAGATATTACATCAGCATTCGCAAAGAGAACAATCGAATATCAAGCGAAAATTCCTGCGTTTGCAGAGTTCAGCAGTAATTATCATATTGAATTTATCTTATATGACTTCCATGAATTCTTTGACGGAATCTTAGGATTAAAAGATATCATGAATATGAATCTAAATATAGACTTTTCCAATGGCGTGCTATTTAATGACAATGTTGCCATTCCTATCAAATTCAGAATACCCGAAGATAAAAGGTTCGAGTTCACTATAAGACCTTATGAAAAATTAATTAAAAACCTCCCAGTAACAATTCCTAATGGTGAAATATTAATAGATGAACAAGAAGTAGGAAAATTACATGTATCCGAAATTTTAACAGTAGCAAAAAGAGGTTTCGCAAAAGTAGAAATAATAAATACCACGAATAGGCCTATTACAACAAATTTAATAAAACCCCTTGCTGCGTACCCATTCTCCTATTTGGATAAGAAAATTATTACTAGAAAACGAACAAAATTATCCCAAGAGCTTTTGGACAATGTTAGAGTATACAAGTACCCTTATTGTTATAAAATAGGAAGTAAACATAGTATTGAAGTAAAACAGGAAGCTCCAAATCAGTCGAAAACCTATAAATATCGGGAAAAACATCCTGAAAATAATGAACATAAAAACAGTCAATTATCATATGAAAAATTTCTTATTCAATTTCAGCATAAACGAATAAATAGTGATAATATAACAGAAGAGAATGATAATTTATTCAATGCACCAACCAATTTTTCTCTCAGTCACTGTGTAAGTAAAGATTTCCATATGAATAAAGGCATCGCCCTGCAGTTCAAAATTAAATATAATAATGTTACAGAATTACTTTCACAAAATAAAAATGTTGGCCAAGTTGCTTGTATACGTAACCAAAACAGAACGCTTTACTACCTCATAACTAAAAATAATTTCTTTGATAAACCAACATACGAAAATGTATTTTCTTCATTATTGTCTTTAAAACTATTATGCTTACAAAACAGAGATAAACATATTGCCTTTCCGAAAATATCGT
Organism: Cynegetis impunctata; assembly: GCA_030704885.1. Taxonomy (NCBI): domain Eukaryota; kingdom Metazoa; phylum Arthropoda; class Insecta; order Coleoptera; family Coccinellidae; genus Cynegetis; species Cynegetis impunctata. The sequence goes on along the minus strand of JARQZK010001505.1, from coordinate 35,356 downwards.
CAGGACTTGATAAATTAGATTGGAATCTAATTTATGAAATGATTAAATACGTATTCTCGAATTGCGATATACAAATAAAAATTTATACAAATTCACAAATTCCACAAAAAGTAACAGGTCAATTAAATAACGAGAATCTTGATGAATTAGATCAGATAATACAAGATGCACTTGGAAAAATATTCACACTACCAGAAATCTCGGTAAAAGTACACACACCTATTGAAAATTCAATATTATCAACCCCAATAACGGATAAAGATTTAAACCCCTATAAATATCAGATTAGTTTGATTTGTAACGAAAATACGGAAAGAAAAGCAACAGATCTTAGAAATTTAATTAAGAAACAAAAAGGTCAAAAGGACTTAAATAAAAATGAAGAGATTTACTTTAAGCCAAAATCTCGAGCTAAAATCAAGGAAGAATACCAGAAAATACCTAGGAAAATCATTGGACGCATTGAGAACAAAAATCCACGAAATGAACGCTTCTATCATAGGAATCGAATAAAATAAAATAACAGCAGATAACGGTACGGAATTTAAAAATCATGACTTAGGAAACTTTTGTAAACTACACAAAATCGAGTTGCATTTCACCACCGCTAAAAATAGCAATTCAAATTCACCAGTAGAACGATTTCATTCAACCCTCATTGAACATTTTAGATGCTTCAGAGAAAATAATAATGAGTTATCAGTCGATCAATTAATGAAACACTCAATTTTGTCTTACAATAATTCCATTCACTCAATAACTAAATTTACCCCATTTGAAATAATTAAAGGCCATATCAATAACCCAGATCCCTTTGACATGAACGATCATTTAACATTGTCATATTACGTGCAAAATCATAAACAAATTGCAAAACAAATATACGACAAAATCCGTGAAAGAAACGCTAACGAAAAAGAATCTCGAATTGAAAAGGCAAATGAAAAACGATCAGATCCACCTAATTATTCTAACCAAGATATAGCTTACATAAGAACAAAATTTCGCGATAAAAAGCTACCAAAATTCAAAGAAGTGGAAATAATTAAAGATGACGGTATATTACTACAGACAAATAAAGGCACATATCATAAAAGTATAGCACGAAAACCAAAAGTAAATCCAAATATCTTACAGGTACAAGAAAATGAAGTTTTGGATGACCCTGGTATACCTGGCATGTCGAATAGCGACAATTGATAGCAACGACGGAGAAATCAGCGTAACAAAGCTGAATAGCCTTTTATTCCCCATTAGATTAGGAGCATGCAGAATAATTTATACTAAGCATTCATTTATTCATTACTTAGATTTAAGCGAAATAGTCAGACAAGCAGATGCTTTGAACAATAATTTCATTCAAGTTAGACGGAGAGTCGTAAATGTAAACAGTTCAAATGAAAATCCTATCTCATATCACGGCCTAGTAAGCGGAATGTTAAGTAGAACAGAATTCTTAATTCAAACGCTACAGAGGAAAATTGAAAATATTTCACCACATATTCGAGCAAAACGAGGACTATTTAACGGTATAGGTAAATTAAATAAATGGTTATTTGGAAACCTAGATTCTGACGATGGCGAAAAATATAATAAAGCAATAGAAATCTTACAAAGTAAACAAAAAGAAATTGTACACGAGGTCAACCTACAGGTGTCACTGTATACAAGATTAATAAATCATTATAATAAATCATTAAATACACTCTGGCAAAATCAAATCAAATTACAGAATAATTTGAGAAAGTTCCAATTGGTAATTAAAACTACAATAGAAACTTATGAAAACTATATCACTTTCCAAGGGACTATAAGTCAAATAAATTTAGATTGTCAAAATATGATATCCTTTATAAATAATATTGAAAATGCAATTTTATTCGCAAGATCCAATTCAATCCATCATTCAATTATTTCTAGTAAAGAGATTAGAGAAATGATAACTTATTTAACTAAAATATATGAATCGTCACAGATTCCAAAATTCAAAAATACTTTAACGTATTATCAATTATTAGGGACTCAGGTAACTTTCACAGAAAATAAAATTATATTTGCAATTCATATTCCAATCATGAGACCAAAAACCCTTGATTTTTATCACATTTACCCAGTTATCCAACATAATAAAATTTTTACCCCAACCTATCCCTATTTGGCACGAACGTCACAAGAAGCTTTAGCACAAAAAGAAGAATGTCCAACAATCGAAGACATCTACTATTGCAGAGATAACATAATCCTAGAAGACAACTGTACACTTCAATTACTCGATGGAATACCACCCAATCAATGTATTACCACCGATCTCACCTTTGAACAATCTATAATTGAACAAGTAACCAGAGACGAAGTACTAATTATACCGGCAAAATCGAACCGTATATTATCAAGATGTACAAGAGATCAATTCCTGGAAATCAACCATCCTTCTTTAATCAAGATTCCAAAGGATTGCGAAATATCAATAGACCATTTGAAATTCAAAAATAATGAACAAATTCGCCAAGGAACACCGCTTATTCTACCAAAAGTTGAAATATCAGTAACAAGAAGCAGAAGCAGCTTTCAAAGCTCAAATATATCGAAAATAGACTTTGATAGTCTTTATGAAATAAATAATTTAGCGAAGCAGCTAACACCTATTGAAGAACCCAGTATTCCAAACAAAATTTCGACGTCAATAACTTCAACAATTTTAATAATCGTCATTCTGCTAATAACTTCAATATTTTATATTTTATGGAAACAACGATCAACACCAAGGACCATAAAGGAAGAAATTGAATTACAAGAACCTCAAGAAGACGCCGAAACAGCCGTCAACAGCCAACGCAAAAATAAATCCTTCATTTTTTCGACTTAGGGATGGAGGAGTTACATACCCATAAAGTGCAGCGTATATATAATAAACTGCAAGTCTGCACTATTATTCTTAGAAACCTATTTTTATATTATAGATAAGAAGTTTACGTTATAACCAATTGTATTAGCCTTCAGCACTTCTAAGCTTACTCTTGAAGAGAACACATCTCTCTGTTGAATTCATTCAATATAGTAACTTCACCATTATTGTAATAATTGAAATAAACAGTTTTTTAAAAACCCTCTTGGTGTCTCACGATACATATCTCCTGACTAGTTTTTAGGTGATGATATACATAGGTAAAAGGCAAATTCCAGCAGCTTTCCGAATTTTCAATAATATACAGGGCATTTCATTTGAAGTCACTTTTTCAAGAAAACAAAATAACTGAATTTTTTAACCACCCTGTATTGCAGTAACGCAGATTAGGCTGAAGTGTAGGAAGCCCCCATCTATCACCAAACTCCATCGCAAATTTCGATATCACATGATCTCTCAACTCAAAGATATCAGCGTTTTAATAGGTCTTGATTTCCGCAGAAAAAAAAATGAAAATAATTTTTATTTCGAAACGGTAACAGATAGGTATAGGGAAATATCATGAAAAGTTATTGGAAATGGTTGGAGATTCTGAAAATAATATTATATAAAGGGTGTTCCATTTGAAAAATCAAAGTTGCTAATACTTTCTAATAGAAGTGGCAACACCGCATTAACAAAAATATTTTAGTTGGATGAAGAATGTCCGACTATGCCCTCCATTGAATTTTCAAAGTTATCCGTTGTATGGTTCACCAGAAACGTCTTTTGTGCCATCCACCATGAATCACCCTGTAAATATATGTATATATATATATATATATATATATATATATATATATATATATATATATATATATATATATATATATATATATATATATATATATATGTATATATATATATATATATATATATATATATATATATATATATATATATATATATATATATATATATATATATATATATATATATATATATATATATATATATATATATATATATATATATACCGGGTGTAAATGAGTGATGGGCCACCCGTATACCCCTTTTTAATGGATTCTTCGATTTTATTGAAATTTGGGTGGTTTATCTAAGACATAATTTTGATTTTTTTAGATAAGAAATCAATATGGCTGACTTCCGGTTTCACAGAAAACGATATAAAAATTGAAGATTCAAATGGAACACCCTATATATTTTCACATATTTCAATTCTGAGGGTTCAAATACATACATTCCATCTGTCAAATGTCAATTCTAGCGCCGTTTCAATTTTTTTTTCATTTTGTTTTTTTTATCGTAGATGGCTGCGACGTTGTCTAAATCATAGATAATTGACTTAAAATATCGCGCAAATAATAGTTTTTCAAAAAATTTATTTTCGTGAAGTTTATTAACGATTAAATTCTTTTTCGAATCAAAACTCAGTTTTTCAAATAGAAACATACATGGGCCCCCCTGTATATCAGAAAGCTCCTTTAAATTCCTTCAAAATGATTCACACATCAGTTTTCTCAATACCTAAATAACGTAATTATTAAAACTTCTATTCTTATTAGTACCCTTTGCTCGTAAGACCGACCCTGTTTAAACAATAATGACAATATTTCGCAGTAAATTATTTAATTGAAATATACAAAAAAATTAGTATTGATCCTGAACATTTGTTATCCACTTATTCAATTTTATCTATCTATAATCAAGTACGTGTTCGAAATGACCACCTTCTTTTTCAACACAACATTGTACTCGTAATAAAATTAGCGTGAACATTTTGGAGTATTTCTGGTGTAATACTATTGAAAGCTTCTCTAACCCTATGTTTTAGGTCATCCAGAGTTGAGACCGGTGTAGCGTAGACTTTTTTGATATAGGCCCACAGAAAAAAGTCCATACGTGTAATGTCTGCGGATCTTGCTGTCCATCTTACGGGACCATTCATGCCAATCCAATGGTATCCAAACCGTTCATGGAAATAGACCTTTTCATCAACTGACATGCGCAAGCGCAGCAGCCATGTTGAAAGAGCGGTAATTTAAAAGTTTCGTACTGTTTTGTACCAAATGCATTGGAAAGCAATATTTTCTCCCATATTGATTATTGGAACAAATTATTGATGGAGCTGTACTTGTTTACAATTAAAATGAAGCATGTAACTGTGAACAATCAAAAAAGTGGATGAAGTGTCATGGGCGTTCGCAAAAAAACACTAGATTATTGCGGGGTTATATATGAATCCAATCGTAGTATCTGAGTAAAATGAAGTTAATTATGAGGTATTGAGTAAATATCTCCCAATTAATAACTAGGTTTATATCTTATTAGCACATGTATTGGCTTTAAATGACTTATATCGATAACACTCTTGCATATACATACTCCATAACAACACCGTTTTTTTATTCGTTTTCGTACAAATAAGATAATTATAGTGGACTTACAGCATGTATTTTTAAATTAAAATACTTTATTGTTTTATTTTGTGGTTAGTTTTTCTTAACGGATATTATTTATTTCACATTTGTTGATTTTAATCATTACAATGGTATTTTACCATGCTGGTTTACATAACACAGTACGAAAAAGATGACGGATACTGACTCAAGCGTACAAAAATTATAAGTGATGAAAAATTCTATTAGTCGGTTACTAATATGGCATTGTGAGCCCCACATCCGTCCTGCTGAAAATACATGAGTAATTTTTTTTTTCGTCAAACGATTTGTACCACCCTGAAACTTTTTTTAACAGTTATCTGTATGATCATCAATAGAAGTCTGATAATGACATACCTGTGGGAGGTGGCGAATATGTACAATATTTTTTCAAAATCCTAAGATTTTATTCGTAATTCGAACGATTTGTACCAGTATGGCGCAACTTTTTCCCTCTACTAGAAGTATAGCAAATATAATAATGGTCACATTGTATAGTATAATTTCCAAAAATCCAAATGCCATACTGGTACAAATCGCCAATTCACCTTTTAGTTCAAGTCCGACAGTCGTCCGCCCCATGGTTACAATCTGTAATAATTTTTTTAGGTACAATTGCATCCAAACGGAGAGAATTATATGATGCTATGATGTAAAAAATGATTTTACAGTCGTATTTTTAAAACGTGTCAAATAAATAAGTATTTCAAGTACAGCAGCACTTTTTCCTCCTACTAGAAGTGTGGGAAAAATAATAACGGTCACATTTTGTCAAATACTTTCCAAAAATTCAAATGCAATACTGATACAAATCGTTTGGCGAAAAAAAATATTACTCCTTTGCAGTGGTATGGCGGCCATTGGGAACTGTCGGAAAAGTGTGGCAAGGTGATTTTCGTGAATGGCTGGCTACTCGACGATGATTAGCTATGCAAAAATTGGCCTGGTACAAATAGTTGAATTGTTTTATTTAAATTAATGTATTCGCGTCGGTATGGCGGGCTGTAAGTCACACCCGAGAAGTATGGCATTACGCTACCGCCTACTTCTTTTTTTCGACTATCTGAAAATGCAAGCATTTTTGTGGAACAGATCGTTCGACATTCGTTATTTATCCGACGCGTTCGATTAACGCCCACGCGATTGGGCCGCCGGTGCTAGCGCTATGACTATCATTTTCCTTTTTGCCTTTACGTAATTAGACCCCTGAAGAACCGCCATACTGGTACAAATGACCTAATATTTTGTGTCACCATCTCCCGGTCTATAACAAGTACGGATTTTCCTTGGCCCAATATCTGCAGTTATTTCTATTAAACATTCCATCATTAGTAAAGCGACTCTCATCGGAAAATAAATTTAATTGTTTGACACCCAGTTACAAAATTGCACTCTCTATAACTTTTATATTTATTTTTTATCATTAATTTAATATTGTGCGCGGACTGGTGACTTATTCCTGAATTCTGGGCAATTTCCCTGGTAGATGACGTAGGATTTAAATCTACGAAAGCCAAAATATCTGTTTCTGTATCTTGATTAATAATAAATTTATCTTCGTTATCTGGATCATGCATTTTCCTAAGTTGAATCTCAACTTTTGAAAACTGACGTCGGATTGGATGAGTTCTTTCGGGAAAACGTTTGGCATACAGAAATGCTGCCTGAGTGGCATTTTTCATGCATTCTCCGTATGTTAACACCATGTCAACATTCTCATTCTGTGTATAACGAAAGAGATTTTCCATTTTAAATATTAAATCAAATGGTTAACTACTAAAACTATTAAGAGATGTTCTGAATACCTCCACACTCAATGTTCAATGAATAAATTGAATTTATTTGACAGCTTCAAAATAAATGAGCATCATGGTTTCCTTCGATTAGACATTCACTAAATATGATGACAAATATATTCACAAACGTCAAAATATCAACAAATAACATGCCTACTATGAGAAGGAAAATGGAAAGTATAGGAGCAATGAACCGATTTTAAAATTGTTATATCCCTAAATATCATAATTAGTACTGAGCACGCCAACAGTGCCATAATTGTATGTGCGGCTATACAAGTGAGCGAACAAGCGGAGGACTCCCTCTTCGTATACACCTTGATAGGGAAACAAGTATAACGTTCATGTGTAATGTAGATATGTATAATAACCCTGGAACTGTGATAATAAAGTGAATAAAATTATCCCTGTAGTTTACTTGCTAATCTGAGGATAGAACAATTTGGCGACGAGGATAAAATAAACAGTAAATAAATTCAGTTTAAAAAGTGCCGGTTGGGAGTTGAGTTGTGTGAAAAAAAAAACATAAAATGGCGTCTGCAGTGCCGAGATTCATAGAATTTTGTCCCCAATCTGATGAATGGAGTATCTATAAAGAAATGCTTGAACAACACTTTGTAGCAAGCAGCATAACTGAAGGAAAAGTAAAAACCGCAGTTTTATTAAGTTCAATAGGTCCATAAACATACAAGTCACGCAGAAGACTTATGTCATCCTGTATTACCCAAAGAAAACTCTTTCGACAATTTATGTGGTCTACTCAACGGTGAGTATAATTTCCAGTTCAGTGTGTGGAGAGAACGACGAAAGTTTTATGACCTGAAGCAAAGCGACGAAGCCATAGGTGAATGGTATGCAAAAGTTCGAGGTTCAGCTGTAAACTGCAAATTCAACAATGACCTAGGTAAAATATTGAAAGATAAATTTATATGTGGTTTGAAAGCAGGCAAGATATTTGATCGTCTTTGTGAAGAAGAATCAGAGGCAAACTTGGAAGATTTGGTGACCTTAGCGCGAAAAACTGAAAACCAAGCCAAAGAAAAAGAGGTGAGTTAAATTTTAGGTACTGGTAAAGCAAGGATTGTACCACCAAGGTCAAACGGGTCAAACTACAGTTCGATTTCAAGTAGCAACGGACTACGTCATCATCATCATGACCAGTTAGGAGGTTCGAATTTTCACTCGAATCGTTACGGATCAACAAGAAGCAGATTTAATTCACGACAATCTGGCAACTATGCGAATAATGTCAATGATGTCGATGTCATAGCGTTCTCCATTGGTAAAACTGTGCGGCACTGAAATTCGATTAGTTCTGTCACAAAGCTGCCCCAGGGCAGTCCCAATGGATCACAAATTTTATAAATTCCGTTTCAGGTTTCGGTAACAGTAGAGCTTTTTGTTTTTTGAGGTTATGTTAGTTAAGTTCCGCTTTTTTATTTTGAATCGTAAAATTGAAGTTTTTCTTTGTTTATGAAATGTAAAAAAATTACCCAAGAAATAAACCTTCAATTTGAAATTAATAACGAATTAGTAACCCTTTGTGTCCCTATTGATGACTGGGATACGCTTTTTAAGTTGACAACTGAGTATTTTTATTTAAACTTTTTCTGGCCAGACTGCTTCTTGAGAGAGTGTGCTTTGATTACAGATTACGATGAATTTGTTTGTTCTTACATTATTGATTTAATAAATAATGGTATGGTTTCCTCTACCAAATATTTATAGAATGGAAGGTTTTGACAGGTAGGTTGTACGCTAAGGTAACCATGCAGTCAGTAATTTACCTTGTATAAAGTGTATTGATTCACTGATTAAGATTTTTTTCTAATTTTGATGTGTAAAACTTTATATAAGTAATTATAAATGCAAGATATTTCCTATAAGGTGATGAAATTAACTATTATTATATGTTAGCTGAAAAACTGGCAAAACAACTAATTGATATTATAACTCTTGAAGTACATACATTTATTATCTAAAAATTGGTTCAAGTAACTATATAAAGTTTAAATCATTCAATAACGATTTTCTGGATTATTTTCACACAATTAAATGTATATTCCATTATATTTAACCGTCACGAAGCAGTACAGGAATAATTTTTTATTAGATCATGGTAAAACTTTATAAAATTGTTAAAGTTGTCAATATTAAGTATTCTGTTATTCATTCAAATCAAATAACTGCACTGACCCCGGCACGAGCTCTCGTACCTCGTGCCAAAAACATGCACTCAGTTCAATTTCTACGGCACTAGTTTCCCAGTGGATCAAGAACCCTCACACTAAGCTCTCCAATGGATCATAAAAATTGCACTCAGTGCGCACTAGTTCTACCAATGGAGAACGCTATCAGAGGTGACCAGCGAGGTATGTCCAGTGTTGCCAACTCGGTGTATTTTTCACCAAAACTGGCGGATTTCAGTGTGCCATAGAGAATTTTAAGAAGAGTTTGAGGAGTGTCTCAAAGCTGGTGTATTTCTGATTTCATTTGGAGAATATCTAGTGAAATTGAAAACGATGCTGGTGCTTGCAGCGGCAGGAGGTGGCGCCACGCCAACTACTATTGTAGTTGGTGTTTTTGCTTGCTGCGATCGTTGGAAGTTGTATTGTTTAAGTATCAACAGGCAACACCGCGCGCCAATTCCAGCATTTCCAACAGTGCCAACATCCGAGCTTCAACTTCCCTTGAACATAACCCAACTTTCATCTGTTTTCTAGTTCTAACAGTTCTATTTATCTATTACTTAAAAAATATTATTATTAAGAAGTTGTATGAATGTATTTTATTTTTGTTCTCAGAATAAGACATTTTCTTTATAGTTTCCTTGTAAACAATTGTGTTTTTTAATAAATATTTTTAATATTCTCTTTTGTGTCAAATTTCTATAGTACTTGTTTATTCAAAACAAACTTGCAAGTGCATATAACCGATTTTTTTGCAATAATGAGCAGCCCGGGTAAAACAAGGTATTTTATTTTTGCAGTTTTACACCCTTCCCCTTAATTCTAACACTTAATGTTTAAAAACCGCTTGATTCTGTGAAAAATACAATAAAAAGCGAATTTTAAATATAACCCCTCTTTCCAACTAAGCCCTAAGTGTCCGTGACCTTATGTTCATCAGATCCTTTTTTAATGATGTATTTTGAATCTCAAATTTGGTGAAATCTGGTAAATTTTGAGGTTACGATTTGAGAATTCTGAAATTTTAGTTGGCAACACTGGGTATGTCACATACACATATCAACCAAATTGATCCCACACCTCCTATACTAGAAGGCCGGGAAGCTGAATCCAAGATGGCGCATGAAGTAGTCAGCGGGTATTTTAAATTCATTATATGAAATATTTATAGATTTTGTTATAGTAAATATTTAAATGTTTTTGATCATGTTAACAATAACTAAATAAAGTTTGTAATAATTTTTAAGGGTTTAATTTGACTTGTTTTGTGGTTTCACTCTTTTTGAATGGGGCATTGTCTTTGTACTGGTTTTATCATTATGTTTTTTAAGATAATTTTTTAACAAAATTGTAGTTGCTGGTTTAAAGAGCAATTTTAAAAGAGATTCTTCATCGTGTTTAGGACAATTGTGACCATTAAAAAATTCTATTTGTAGTTTATAAAAGGTGATGCGAAATGCTGTGCTTCTTAAAAGGTCTGCTTGATTTTCCTGTGTCGAAAAGATACATGATACTGGGAGCCTGCCAGGTATCTAAGAAATTACAAAAATATGCTTTAAGATTACACCTTAAAGACAAAAAAACGAACATTTACCTATACTTTCCAAACCTTTAGCATGAGGTGAAATTGAAAACAAAATGCTACAAAATAAGACTATCTCGCAGCTATATTTTAAATGATTTTATTAACATGTTCAATATGACAAAGTGAAAAACTTATAAATTAAAACAGTGTACATCTATACAAAATAGTTACAACAAATGTTAATAAACAAACATCCCGAATCAGCTAGTGCTGGTCTTCGGATCAATATGTAACAGTACTCTATGACGAGATAGTAGGTATGCAATATTTACAATGAGAAATAAAATTTAGGATACACTAATGTGATTCATTCAAAAATACAGTTTGCAACAGAAACATATTGAATAATTTCAATTCTTCATTTCCCTCAAAACAATAATATAATGAATATAGATTAATGTTAATATAATATCAATTGTAATATCGTAATATTGTAATCTAAATTTGGAATTAACTTTAAGCAAATTCATTTGTTCTTTTAAAAATATTATGGAATCTTTATTTTCAGGCTCTTGATCTGCTACTACCATTAAGATATCTATGACAGAATTTAAATTGTCTTCCAAAGAACGATGTGGTTCCAAAATTAAATAATATTCTAAATTTTGTCTTTTAGAATGAGGACAATCTCTTTGAGAAGTATGCGGATTTGACAAATAATCAGCACAATTAGGCAGTATACATGGCACTGCATCTGAAAATACATGTGTACTTAAAATCATGTTATACCAAAATGTATCAATAAAACTAACCTTTTACTAAACGAATACGTGTTAGTGGCAATACTATTATTTCTCCTGTTGACTCAATTACATGTTTCGTATTCCTTTCAATATCACTTTCCTTAAAGTGAAGTTCACATACCTTAAAATAAAAAAGAAAAGTTGTAAATATTTTGTTTATCCCTACATTTTAACTAAGTACTTTACTTTGCTGTTTAATTTTTAGACATTAATATAAGGTTGAATAATATTTAACTATCTATAATTAACTACTTTTTTGTTCTTTTTAATGTGTATGCTCACACGAGTAGCTGACACAAATAACTCTACTATGTTTCATTTGATTACCTACGGTCGGACCCGACTATTTACAAAACAAACTAAACTTACCCGAGTGTATTTTGTTGGAATAAAAGATTCTTCCCTTTATATGGCATTAATACACTTTTTCCTTAATGCTGCATCTTTCGGGAATTAAAATACTGACACTTTGGGCCCGTTTTCGTAGTTGCCCCTACATTTGGGCACACAACAAGAAACCATATTATTCTATTCACTAATTTCCAATAAATTTTATACCACACAACCACAATTTTACACAATATATGCACAAAAGTTTAACAAACACGTTTGAAACTAATTCACAGTTTTTTTTGACAAAATAGTTATCAAAATATTGCTTCAATTCACACCAAAATATGTTTATCAACAATATCCCCACACAAGCTAACTGACTACTTAAGTAGCCATCTTGGATTTATTTTAGTCCAGTTTCCCGGCCTTCTAGTATGGAGGTGTTGATTGATCATTTTCAAACACCTGATTTTGACAGGTCCGCCATTTTGGCTGGAGGACAAACAAACCATTTACGACTCAGTGTTCTGAGTTGTTTGCTTACGTTTATTGAAAGTAAAAGTATTAAAAAACTTTGAATCATAAATTTATATTGAAAATGGAAAGAAGTACTTATTATCAATCACTTCCTGCCGATATTAAGAGCCGCTACGATCAGAAAATCAAAATTATTGATGATATAGATCCCTATCTCTTGGAGTCCAGCTCTCAAGATTTGATATCATTTTCATCAATTCCAGTAATATCCATCATCGATATGGTTAATTATTTTATCCTCACCCACAGTTTTTATAATGGACAGCAAATGAAAGCATATAAAAGCTTGCAAGGTTTCAAATTGTATGAAGCAGGACTAGTCAAAGAAATTTATGTGAAAAGAGTGAACGAAACAGCTTTTGTAGTTATTGGCAAGGTAAGATGTATTTTAATGATATTCATTAGGTTTATTCTTATACTAATCAGTGTTCTTAATTGTTATAACTAAAAGTAAACTTTATATTTCAGGTGATACATTCACAACGTCTTAAGGAAAAGCTTCTGAATTCATGGGTTATTATCCTAACTGACGGTAGTATTTCCAGTGGACATTGCACTTGTATGGCAGGCTTAGGAGAAGTGTGCAGTCATATAGCAGCAATTGTTTTTCTCCTTCACACCCGCTCTCAGTCTAAGGATGAAGAAGCGTGTACCTCAAAGCTGGCAATGTGGCCTCTATATCTATATGATATGTCTATATCTTCATATTGTTCCTCCAGAAAAAATAAATATACTTTCATGAGGGTCCTGATTTGCTGCCATATAACAATTACAGCAAAATCACTAGATACCTGCTCTACTTGCTTTTTTCGTTTAACCGAACGTTTAAACCTGTTGACTTGAGTTTTACCAACAGGATTGGCAATTGTGTACCCCATATTTTGGGTTGGAATCCAGTCAGGGTTGTCTTTATCCAATAACTCTGCAGGAGTCCCTGAAAAATATTTTAAATAAAGAGTTCATCTTTTTTCACTTATTCAAGTAAACTTACCTGTTATAAAATGTTTAGAACAGACTCGTGCATATTTAAATTGATTTTCACTAAAAGGTCCCCTTTTCAATGCTTTAATCCATCTCTCTTGCCTTTCTCGTGATACAGCATTTGAATAATCACCTGCATTCTTGAGGACAGCAGGGATTCTATAAAATCTCACTTTGTCTCGGTTTCCTCTCATACCACAATTAACCACGGCACAAAACGATGGCATTTTCTCTAATAAACTCCAACAATAATGAAATCATCAGAAAAAAACTTTAAATTCGACAAACAACTCAAAAAGTTATGAAACTTAAATGACAATTCAGCACAACTGTTTGCATAACAATGGTTTATTTGTCCTCCAGGCAAAATGGCCGAAATCGCGTGACGTCATATGAAAATGGTCAATTGGTGTGTCTTTGTTAAAATGTAAACATTGCGGCAACAATCATAAAAATGTCTGTAAATTTTAAAATTCCAGGTGTTCTAATTGTAGCAAAATAGGGCATATTTCAAAAATTTGTTTTAATAAAAATTTGAATTACGTGCAAAACAATACAAGTAAAGAAGATGAAGAGAGAAGCGATGATTATCAAGAATATTTATATTACTCAGTTCAGGAATTTTATACTTTCAATTTTCAGGAAACGAATACGGATTTTTTAAATATAAATGTGAAAATAGATGGTAATTCTTTTAAATTTTTGTTAAATTCAGGTGTTTCAGTTTCAGCCTGTAGTAAACAAACATACGAAAATAATTTTTCTTTTCATAGGTTAAGCAAAGCCAGTATTCTGTTAAAATCTTACAATGGTGAAACATTTATACCTGAGGGCTGCTTTGATGCAGAAGTAGAGTATAACAATGAGAAGAAAAACATGAAGATCTATGTAATCGATAATGGAGGTCCAACTATTTTTGGTAGAGACTGGTTACAAATCTTTAAAATAAAAGTAAATCTAGTTAATAATATTATGGTGAGAGTGATAAAGTTGACAACTTAATAAATAAACATTCCGCTTTATTTCAAGATAACGTGGGTAAATATAAATTTGGTTGAGTTTCTAAAAAATGAGGCTAATCCCGTATTTTGCAAGGTGAGATCTATTCCTTAAGCATACAAGAAGGCCGTTAAAGATGAAATAAACAAACTTGAAACTCAAGGTATCATATCTCCAATTGAAAACAGTGATTGGGGTACTTCAATTGTTCCTGTTTTAAAAGCTAATGGTGATATCAGGTTATGTGGTGATTTTAAAATTACAATAAACATCTCAAAAATTTTAAATATCCTTTACCGTTAATATCTGTTTTTGCAAAGCTGGGTACAGGTAAATCGATTTTCAAATGGCTTATAATCAAATTCCGTTTTGTGAAGAATCATCAAAATTGTTGTGTATAAACACGCCTAAAGGGCTGTATAGATATAACTGTTTGCCTTTTGGTGTAACACCAAATTGCAATTTTTCAGAAACTGATAACAACTTTTACAGGGTATAGATGGAGCTGTCAATTTTCCTGACGACATCGTAGTAACAGGTGAACATACAGATAAACACCTGAGAAGTTGGAAATAGTTTTTAAAAGATTGGAAGAGGCGGGACTAACAGTAAAAAAGGAGAAGTGTCAATTTTTCAAGGATGAAATCACATATTTGGGATATAAAATCAACAAAGAAGGTCTGAGTAAGACGTACGAGAAAATTAAAGCTATTATAAATGCACCTCCTCCAAAAGATAAAACTTCAGTAAGAAGATTTGCAGGTATGGTGAATTATTATGGGTAGTTTGTTCCAAAATTAGCAAAAATTTTAAACCCAATCTACAACTTACTGAAAGATGATGTGAAATTTGTATGGACACAAGAATGTGACAGAGCTTTCACTAAGATTAAACAAGTTATAGCATCTGATGAAAACCTAATTTATTTTAAGCCAAATTTACCTATAATTGTGACTACAGATGCATCAGATGTAGGAATTAGTTGTACCTTAGCACATTTAGTAAACGGAAAAGAAAGATTAGTAGCTTGTGCGTCGAGAAAACTCATGCCAGCAGAACTCTCATATCCAAAATGACAAAAAGAAGCTTAAGCATGTTATTGGGGTTGTTCTAGATTTTTTCAGTATCTTTGTGGGAATCATTTTATTTTGAAAACATACAATAAGGCTTTATTGACTATATTTGGTCAACACACATCAATACCACAAATGGCAGCAAATAGGCTCCAATGATGGACAACCTTTCTTTCAATGTGTTAGTTTGAATGGTTTCGACAATGTTTCTTCTGTATTTGTGGAATTCTGGACTTCCATTGTCTATAAAAATATATCTGAAACAAAAATAAAAGAAAAGAAAACTTGATTAGTAAATGGCAAGAAAAGAAAATAGCTGAAAAATTAAATTCAATGAATTAGTAGTATCTGAAAAAAGAAAAGAAATAAGATCAGTAAATAATAAGTTGGAAAATGGTGAAAAAATAAAATTATACAATATACACGACGTTTCGGTTAGTTGGGTATCTCTAACCGTTCTCAAGTGTAAACTGTGTCTTGTTTCAGATATATTTTTATAGACAATGGAAGTCCAGAATTCCACAAATACTTTCTTTCAATGTTTGACTACGAAATTCAGTATATCAAAGGACAACAAAATGTCGTTGCAGATTTCTATAGCAGACATCCACTAAACATTAACAATGTATCACGAATATTGTAAAAAAATCTTCTTTTATTCATTTCACAGAGCAAGTGACAGATTGGCCTATCAGTATATTTTAAAAGACGATTGGCCCGAAAACATAGATGGGAACTTAAAACCATATTGGCATGGAAAATTAGAACTAACAGTTGATAATGATGTTATATTATGGGGCCACAAAATAGTAATACCATCAAAATTAAGGAAACAGCTACTGCAAGAATTGCACACTGGTCATTTTGGCATAACGAGAACAAAATCATTAGCCAGGTCATATATATATATATTGGCCCAAAATAGACCAGGACATAGAGAAAACTATCAAAGCATGTAGTGCATGCATCAATGACCCTCCTAAAACGGATTTAACGTCATGGCCTTTAACAGTTTCATTTTTTGATAGAATTTTTATGGATATGTTGGGACCAGTAAGAGGTAAAATTTACTTAGTTGTATATGTGATTCGTACTCGAAATGGATCGAGGTATGTAAGATGAGAAATACGACATCTTTTGAAGTTGAAAAAAAACTAAGAAAAATATTTGCAACATTTGGTCTACCTAAGGAAGTGGTAAGTGACAACGCTCCAAATTTCCAAAATAAATCGATAGATTATTTCTTCAGTAAAAATGGTGTCAAGCACATATTCACACCACCTTACCATCCCCAGAGCAACACCGCTGAATCAGCAGTCAAAGTATTTAAAACTAAAATGTTGACAGCTTTAGAAGATCCCAGAAAGAAGGGTATGAATAGCGACCCTAGTATCAAGATTTCTTTTAGTATATCGTACTACCGAACATTCTACAACAGGTAAAACTCCGAGTTCATTAGTTTTTGGAAAAGAAATTCGTACTAGATGGCATTTTTTGAAAGAGCCAGTAGATAAGAAAAAAACTGAAGAACTAGCTCAAGAAAAATATGTTGAAAAAGTGAACAAAACAAGAGAAAGACAAAAGAGATGGAGGAAAGAGAAGAGAATTTCAAATCCACGATTTAGTATTAGTTAGAGATTATAGAGAAACCAACGAAAGTAATTGGATTGAAGCAAAGATAAAAAAAGAGTTGGACGAACAACGTACATATGCAAACTAAATGGTGGCAGAGAATGGATGCGACACGCGAATCAAATTCGATTAGCTCCAATAGATCTTGACTTGCAAAATGCGAGTTCTGACAATAATTCTAATAACGGTTGTATACAACATAGACATGATTTCAATTCAGATTATTTTGTTAACCTACCTTGTGTTGTTACCAAGAATAAAGTAGTGGTACCTGACATTATGAATCGAAGTGTAGTTTCAGATATGGGTGTTTCAGATTGTTGCACTAGTTCAGATGATGAAAGAAATTTTGAAACCCCTGAATCTGCCTCTCAGAATTTTTCTGAGGACATTTCAGACTCTGACGAACATGTATCTACCATGAATCTTAATTTGACGAAACCAAATAGTAAGAAAAATTTAAAATGTAATGTAAATAGTAGTTTATAGACAACGAACTTGGGAGGTACGAGTTCCAGGCAGAAAAGAATTAGAAAAAGTCCTTTGCATTTAAAAGATTTTTGTTTAGGGGAGGAAGGAAGCGAGTAGTTGTTACGACTAAAAGCAGCTTTAAAATAAAATGAATAGTTCATTAACTTTATTACATAATAAAGTCTATAAAACATCTTTGTATATTTCGATAATTAATTAATTGTTTTAAATGTGTAGTTATAATAATTTTAACTGGCAAAGAAATTGTATTTTGATATATGCAAGTTTGACTGTGTTACATATAGGGGGCGTTCAAGTATTACGTAACGCAATTTGGGGGGAGGGGGGTCATGTAAAACGTTACGATGCGTTACAGGGGCGGGAGGGGGGTTCGAACAACGCGCTACGTAACATTGATTTTTATTGAAATAAAAAACTAGAGAATTTGAATCTCCGAAGTTGTTATAACTCTTTTCGTTTATTTTTTACGGGGAATCCCTCGATTGTATTGTAAGTCAGTTTTATTTTGTTGCCCCAAGTTGGCAACTCTATCCGTTTATGTTTTATGGGGAATACCTCGACTGTATTATTCGTCATTTATATTTTGTTTCCGTTGCCAGTTTTCATTAAGTGTTTTAAACACGTAATAGACAGGAGCGAAACTACGAAACTATCTACCTACATACATACGAACATATATATATATATATATATATATATATATATATAAATTATATATACAATATATCTATATATATATATATATATATATATATATATATATATATATATATATATATATATACATTATATACATATGTAGACTTTTGAAATTGGGTTTTTGATGCCAAGCATCCTGAAATATCATGAAACGAAAAACTATCTTGGGCCTAGGTCCTACTTTGCTAATCGCACCCATTTCAATAAACAGGTTTTCAAAGTGAAAACCTGCTAATAAGCGAAAATTGATAATTGAGAAAAATAATGGTGGATGAAGTTAGCTAAAAATGTATGCAACGACAGGGCTAAGTCAGGAAAACGGCATAATTAAATGTAAGATTAGTAGTAAAAGTTTATTAGGACAAATTTGAGCCCTTTTCAACAGATCACATTATTTATGATGTTTATTAAATAAAAATCTCTTGTTTTGTTTATTATTAACGAAAACACGATTAAAACAATAAAAACGGTATTTTAGCAACTTTCCGGTACTTTGCGCAACATATTTGTGACTTTTAGGTAAAAATGGTCACTTGGGTGTTACGTAACGTTTATAGGGGGGGAGGAGGGGTTCGTGAAAACGTTACGGAGCGTTACGTAGGGGGAGGGAGGGTCAAAAATCTTAAAAAATTGCGTTACGTAATACTTGAACGGCCCCTAACATGTTTTAAATTGTAGCGTTAAGTGTTATTTTAAATTATTGTGAATATGGGCATTTCATTTCCATATGTATTTGCAGCATAAACAGCAATGTAGCAACATTGAATTTAAGGGTGGGAGTGTTATATCCCTAAATATCATAATTAGTACTAAGCACGGCAACAGTGCCATAATTGTATGTGCGGCTATACAAGGGAGCGAACAAGCGGAGGACTCCCTCTCTCTTCGTATATACCTTGATAGGGAAACAAGTATAACGTTCATGTGTAATGTAGATTATGTAGATATGTATAATAACACTGGAACTGTGATAATAAAGTGAATAAGATAATCCCTGTAGTTTACTTGCTAATCTGAGGATAGAACAAAAATCACTTCATCATAATAAAATAATTTTTTCGTGAAAAATGAAATCTTGTATGCCCCACGTTACTAGATCCTCACGCCCATCGGGCAACATTCGGCCCGAGGGCCTTTTGTCCGAGGGATCTATATAACGCACTTGGTACATAAATAACTAATTAAGACAGAAAAATCTAGTGAAATTGAAACTACGCTAGAATTTACATTTGACAGATGGAATGTATGTATTTGAAACCTCAGAATTGAAATATGTAAAAATATATAGGGTTTTCCATTTGAATTTTATATCGTTTTCTGTGAAACCGGAAGTCAGCCATATTGATTTCTTATGTAAAAAAATTCAAAATTATGTCTAAGATAAACCAACCAAATTTGAATGAAATCGAAGAATCCATTAAAAAGTTATAGGGGTGGCCCATCACTCATTTACACCCGGTATATATAATTATATATATATATATATATATATATATATATATATATATATATATATATATATATATATATATATATATATATATATATATATAATCAGTCAGCACAAGTACGTCCACTCTGGACATTCAGGACGTCCATTTCTGGACGACGGACGTCTTATGGACGTTTTGAGGACGTCCAATGTTACTAATCAGGATGTCCCGGGGACGTCCATTTTAGGTCCAAATGGACGTTCATTGGACCTAAAATTGACGTTTTCGGGATATTCAAAATATATTCACCTGACAAATTTAGAATCTTTTTACAAAGTGAAATAAGTACATACTAGCATATATTTTATTGGCATATATGTACAAGTTCATTATACTTATTGAATCAAAATTTTTATGGTCTGCAAACCTGGCGCTCTCGATCTCGTTTGAGCCACTGCAAGGAATCATCGGTTTCTTTTTGATTTCCGGCTTTGTTGGCTTTTTCTGTTCCATGATTAGGTACTTTCAATTTATTTAAATTGAGGATAAATATACAATATTTATCCTCTCAAAAACAAAATGAAGTGAGAAACTTCATTATCAATAGCAAGTGGAAGCATACATCAGTGGCAGTGTTGTCAGTGATTTGAAATAATTCATGATTTCATAATATAAAATGACTTGCCTGTATAGTATATTATTATGCTTCTGCTCTGCTTTCACACCACAACACCAATTTGGATAACAGTTGGTATGAATGATGGAAATAAGACGATTAGTCCGTAATAATGTTCAGAAGTACAAATTCCCCGTGCTCTATATTATATGTGGATAAATAACTATGATAAAATAACTTTAATAATAAAATAACACTGTTACGATTAGTAATCTTGAATATTAGAACTTAGAGACGCCATCTTCTTGACACAGTGACACACACACATCACCGCATCACGCAGACGCGGAATTTTGTTTTCCCAAGCATTTCATATATACCAATCAGAACGATTTTAGCAATGGCGGCATATTCGAATGAAATGAATATTTCCTTCCTCAAAAACACATGTGGTGAATTGGATATATTTTATTTTCTTCGTATTTTTGTCTATTGCCTGAGAAAAAACATCCTCAAAAGCTTGAATCAGTATGCCAATGAACGTATATTTTGACGAGATCTACCACATACTTAGCACCCCAGGGGCTAAGTTAACTGCATCGATATAGAAAATTGTGAATTTTATATCTCGAAAACGATCACCTCCAGCGTTGTTGAGAGAGTGTACCTTTTTTTATTTGAAAAAGGTGTGAGAATAAGTTTTTTCCAGAAAAATGTCAAAAAAGTTTGCTGTCTAAAAAGTTATAGGGCAATTTCAAATAAATAATGACAGCGTAAAGCAGCGCCTTCTAGGCGCTACATAAAAATTAAAGCCAAATTATTTTTTCCCACCCCGGGTGCCAAATTTCGTGCGAAAAACATAATTTTAGCAAAAGTAATTTTTTAAAAAATTTTAAAAAAATCAATTTCAACACCCTGTATCTCCTAAACGAAGCATTTTCGGACACAAGTTTATATCAGCTTTTTTTCTTAAAATTGTCTCAGGTATACGCCATTCAAATATTTTAACGTACTGTATATAAGACATAAATATGTATATATGTTTGATAGAATATCAAAATATAAGTATATTATTATACCTACTCTATGTTCAATTGAATCTATTTTTCTTGAACCGTAAATTGGACGTATTTAAGACGTTGGATTGTGGACGTCCCAAGGACGTCAATTTATGGACGTCTTAGAAACGTCCAGAAAGAGTCCTGGACGTTCAGACCAGAAATGGAGGTTAAATGGATGTCTTCTGGACGTCCTGTGCTATCTGGGTATATATATATATATATATATATATATATATATATATATATATATATATATATATATATATATATATATATATACAGTATGTCCACGGATGGGGTTTACAAGAGGACAAATGGACAAAAAATTTAAAGATACGAAAAAAAGTCACTCCTTATAAACGTTTCTACTTGTTTAGAAAATACGATTCATCATAAGAAACTTTAATTTTTTTATACAGGGTGCGTACAAACTGCAAAAATGTTATTTTGCTTAAGAGTAAACATACCTTTTTTTGAAAATTACGAATAAAAGTCACTCTTAATAAACGTTTTTGCTTGTCTAGAAATACGATTCATCATAAGAAACTTTAATTTTTTTTATACAGGGTACGTACAAACTTCAAAAATGTTATTTTGCTTGAGATAAACATCCCTTATTTTAAAAGTTATGAAAAGAGGTCACTTTTGATGAATGTGTTTTCTACACAACAAACCGAAGTAGAACAATTATTAAAAGGTTTACCTATGTAAAATTTTGAGACCTAGAACAGGAAATGAGGCTTTAGTGAGGGCTCTGGAATTTGAAACCGCAAAACTAACATCTTGTAGTAATTGACCAACACACAGAGCTCGAAAAGTGGAAGTAGAGCGATTAGACAAACTTATTTCTTCCTTTGAAAAGAACCGAGTATCTTTTAAGGGTGAATGTTACTCGTATGGAAAATATGGACACACTAGTAGAGAATGTTGTTCCAGAATGAACAGAGGCAGAAATGATTTCAGAAACAGAGGAAGATCATCCTCACCAGCACCTAGGAGGAATCGGGAAAACTACCACCAGTCAGAGTAAAGGGGCAAACTCTGACTGGGGAAGTAAAAGCCCCCAGGACCCTTTTCATTAGAGGCATTGCAGGTGGAAGCTTACCAGTTAATGGCTCAATCTCAGGACAACTTGTGAAGGTAATTGTTGATACTGGCGCTGAAGTATCATTAGTTAGGTCTGATATATTACCAACATCTAAAATTACTCCAATGAGCTACAATATAACTCTGAAGACAGCAACTGGTCAAAGGAGCTATATTCGTGGAGAAGCTGAGATTTTATTGGAAATTGGGGGAAGATTGCAGATCCCACACAAAGTTCTTGTAACAGATATTACTGATGAGTTTATTTTGGGTATGGACATTGTGAAGAAATATGGATTAGTCTACGAGAAGAATACTGGAATTTTAAAGATTGGAAATGAGGAATTCATTCCAAACTATGGCTCCAATGAAAATCAAGTAAGTCTGAAAACAATTCAAGCCTAAAAGATTCCTGCTTGCTCAGAGCATATTATCTATGTAAGACCAGAACACGATCCTGGGTGGTGTGTTGGACTCATTGAACCTAAATTAGACTGTACATTTTTAACGTCTAGAACTTTATCTCTGACAAAATGAAACATCCCTGTAAGAGTAGCTAATATTAGTAACGAACAGCTAAATATTGAAGAAGGGAAAACAGTGGCTACATTGGAACCAGTGTCGTGGATAGCTCGATGTGAGGAACCACAGGATATACAGGAAACTGAAAAAAAGTATGTTGATTTCACTAAATTGGAGACTTCATGGAAACATTTATCATCAGAACAGATAAAATTGACTCGAAAATTTATCCACGAAGAAAGTGACCTATTGACCAAGAACTCGAAGGAACTGGTTTAGTTGCCCACCGGATCGACACAGGGAATGCCCACCCTATACGACAAGCTCCTCGAAGACTTCCATCAGCTAAACAATCAGAAGTAGCTGAATTAATCGAATCCATGAAGGAGAAGGGAGTCATAGAAGAGTCATCAAGTCCATGGTCAGCACCTGTTGTTCTAGTTAAGAAGAAGGATGAGACAACGAGATTTTGTGTCGATTACCGGAAACTTAATGATGTTACCAAGAAAGATAGCTATCCACTACCGAGAATAGATGACACATTAACAACACTGGCGGGGTCGAAGTGGTTTTCGACATTAGATCTAAAGAGTGGATACTGGCAAGTAAAGATCCACCCTGATGATAAAGAGAAAACTGCCTTCTCAACTGGAAGTGGATTGTAATAATTCAATGTTATGCCTTTTGGGTTATGCAATGCACCGGCAACGTTTGAACGACTTATGGAATTGGTTCTGAAAGGATTAACTTGGAAAACCTCTTTATAGTACAGGAAATGAAGCTCTAAAAATGACTAAACCTCGCAATTTTTTCGTCCTGCATCGATTTGAATGAAAATTTGGAATTAGGCTTATTCCACCTTCTAGTTCATTTTCTACATCGTGCCGTTGTACGCTTTTTGTTTTTTGAAGGTGAAAACAACCCCTAATTGTAAAATGTTGTAAAATAACGTTGTAAACGTTAAGATGGGTGAAATTTGATTCGGATTAGTTGAATAATGATTGTTTCATGCTTTGAAAAAAAATTTTGTTTTTTTTTGCCAAAAGCTACAATTTTGCTTTAACCAGTTTTTTGATGAAATGCATAGTTTCTGAGCTATTAGCAAAAAACTTTTTGAAAACATCGATTTTTCCGTCGAAAAACTGTTACTTTCAACCGCGAATAAATCAAAAAATATTAGTTTCACGAAGAAAACGTAGAAAACATTTTTATCTTAGAATTACTTTTTCTATCGATTACTATAGTTAAAAAGTAGAAAAAATTTTCCACCCTCGAGATGGGGTGGCAACCACCCCCAATATTTTAGCGTACACCGGCATGATGTGGAAAATGATCCTTGGGCTATTCCCTACCTTCTGTGAAAATTTCACGTAATTCCATGCAGGATGAAAAAATTGCGAGCCAAAATGCTTCATTTCCTGTACTATTAGTATACATAGATGATGTGATGGTTACGGGAGCATCCTTCGAAGACCACTCGAAAAATCTGAAAGAAATTTTCAGCAGATTTAGGAATGCTCATTTGAAATTGAATTATAGAAAGTGTAGCCTATTTCAAAATCAGGTACATTTTCTAGGACATACAATATCATCTAGGGGAATACATACATCAGAGGATAAGGTCGAAGCAGTAAGAGAATGACCAATACCGAAAGACAAACATGTGGTTAGAAGTTTTCTAGGTCTATGTACCTATTATCGGAGATTTTTAGATAAGTTTGCTGATATAGCTAAACCATTACATAAACTGACGGAAAGTAAAGCCACCTTCAACTGGACAAGAGAGTGTGAGGCAGCATTTCGACAACTTGAAGCTGCACTTTGCTCAAGCCCTATTTTGTCTTATCCACAGACTTTGGGACTATTTATTCTAGATCAGAAAGAAACTATTGTGTTACTCAAAAGGAATTGTTAGCTCTGATAAAATCCATAGAGCATTTCCACAAGTACCTTTATGGAAGGAGATTTTTGGTCCGGACTAACCATGCAGCACTCAAATGGTTTTTGAAGATGAAGATTCCAGAGGGCCAAATCGCAAGATGGATAGAAAGACTGCAACAATATGACTGCAAAGTAGAACATCGACGAGGAAAAATCCATAATAATGCTGATGCTTTATCCAGACGACCATGCAAGGATGAATGTCGCCACTGCAAGAAAATTGAAATGAAAGAAGGAATAATCGATTTGAGGAGAACTATGTACCATCGATTTGAAACAAGGATGGACGACAGAAGAATTAATTGAGGCACAGGAACAAGATTCTGAAATAAAGCGTCTCAGAGAATGGAAAAGATTCGACCGTAGACCCACCTGGAAAGATATTTCAACAATGGGCGCTAAATCGAAGGCACTGTGGGCGCAATGGGATTCCTTAATTCTTGAAAATGGGTTACTCAAGAGGAAATGGGAAAGTCCGGATGGTAAAGAAATCAAAACCTTCTTAGTGGTACCAACCAGCAAAGTCCAAGAACTTCTACAGGAAATTCACGGTGGAAGCTCAGGGGCCCATTTTGGCGTGAATAAGACAATTGCAAGGATAAGGGAAAGATTTTATTGGGTCTACTGCCGTGATGACATAGAAGCTTGGTGCAGAAAATGTCCAACATGTGCAGCCACTAAGGGACCCCCAAAGAGAACTCATGGAAAAATGGAAAAATACAATGTAGGACTTCCATTTGAGAGAATCGCTATTGATGTTGCCGGGCCTTTTCCAACTTCCAACGATGGAAATAAATACATACTGGTTGTCATGGATTACTTCAGCAAGTGGCCTGAAGCCTATGCTCTTCCGAACCAAGAGACGGAGACTGTCGCACGTGTACTGGTAGGTCAGTTCATATCCAGATACGGAGTTCCACAAGAATTGCACTCAGACCAGGGAAGAAACTTCGAAAGCGAAGTTTTTAAGAAAGTGATGGAGATATTGAACATCCGAAAGACCAGAACCACTCCATTACATCCACAGTCTGATGGAATGGTGGAAAGATTCAATCGCACCATGGAACAATATCTGTCGAAGGTTGTGGCTGATCACCAAAAGGATTGGGACAGACATTTGCCAGTACTGTTGATGGCTTATCGAGGATCGGTTCATGATTCTACAGGTCATGCTCCAGCAAAGATACTCTTTGGTAGAGAATTACGTTTGCCATGTGATTTGCTGTTCGGTACTCCCGGAGATACACCATTGGAAGTAAAGACTTATGCAGATGAATTGAGACTGCACCTAAGAAAGATCCTTGAACACGTCCGGGATAAGATAGATGCTAGTACTGACAGAATGATGACCAGGTATGATTTGAGGGCGAACTCAGCCAGATTTAAAGAAGGAGATTTAGTATGGCTGTACAATCCCCAGCGACAGAAAGGGTTATCACCTAAATTGAGCCAGAATTGGGAAGGAGCCTATAAAGTCACAAAGAGGATAAATATGTTGTCTCCCGAATCCAACGCACTCCTAGGACAAAGCCTAAAGTTGTACATTTAGATAGGCTAGCAAAGTATCACTGTGGAGGTGTACCAGAAGATTTTGATCGGGACGATCAAACTCAAGAGGGGGCAGTGTTACGAAAATGGCTAAAGCCGACTCTGTGCGCTCTGGAATATTCGATGAACATTGAAGTAACAGCCCTCTTAATTCGAAGACTAGAACATTCTGGAAGCTTCTCGAAGGAATGACAAGACATATAAAAGTGACCATAGAAGAGACGGTCTACAGTCTACAGTGAACTACCGTGTTACAAAAGAAGAGCGAAGCCTGTGTTTTGAAGTATTGACAGTTATTGAAAAGTGTGGTTATTGTCACTTGTCAGAATTACTGTTGTGTAACTAAATACTGATTTGTTTTGTTTATTAATTGAATTTAGTTAGTTATTGGACATCATCCTAGCGAACCCGAATTCGTAACAGTATATATATATATATATATATATATATATATATATATATTTTTATATATCTATTTATATATATATATATATATATATATATATATATATATATATATATATAGTTATGTAGTCAAATTACAGCTTATCCATTTTAATGACGTACGACGCAAAATTGGCGACGAGGATGGGATTGTTGCATTAAACCCTTCCGAATAAAATAATTTCAACAAACAAGATAAATCTTCCGAATCTTCCCAGTCAGCACAAGTACGTCCTATGGACATTTTAAAAACGTCCACTCTGGACATTCAGAACTTCCCGAGGACGTCCATTTCTGGACGACGGACGTCTTATGGACGTTTTGAGGACGTCCTATGTTACTAATCAGGATGTCCCGGGGACGTCCATTTTAGGTCCAAATAGGTCGTAAAATGGACGTTCATTGGACCTTAAATTGACGTTCTCGGGATATTCAAAATATATTCATCTGACAAATTTAGAATCTTTTTACAAAGTGAAATAAGTACATACTAGCATATATTTTATTGGCATATATGTACAAGTTCATTATACTTAATAAATCAAAATTTTTATGGTCTGCAAACCTGGCGCTCTCGAGCTCGTTTGAGCCACTGCAAGGAATCTTCGGTTTCTTTTTGATTTCCGGCTTTGTTGGCTTTTTCTGTTCAATGATTAGGTACTTTCAATTTGGACTCTGAAAAAAAAAATCTTTATATGTTTCAAGTATTTGCATTTATTTATCCTCTCAAAAAGAAAATGAAGTGAGAAACTTCATTATCAATAGTAAGTGCAATCACATGGAAACATACGTCAGTGATTTGAAACAGCCAACATTATTACACTATTTTTTCAATATTTATAGTTATGCAATAGGTAATTCATGATTTCATAATATAAAATGACTTGCCTGTATAGTATATTATTATGCTTCTGCTCTGCTTTCACTTGCTTTCACACCACAACACCAATTTGGATAACAGTTGGTATGAATGATGGAAATAAGACGATTAGTCCGTAATAATGTTCAGAAGTACAAATTCCCCGTGCTCTATTTTATATGTGGATAAATAACTATGATAAAATAACTTTAATAAAATAACACTGTTACGAGTTACGATTAGTAATCTTGAATATTAGTACTTAGAGACGCCATCTTCTTGACACAGTGACACACACACATCACCGCATCACGCAGACGCGGAATTTTGTTTTGCCAAGCATTTCATATAGACCAATCAGAACGATTTTGGCAATGGCGGCATATTCGAATGAAATGAATATTTCCTTCCTCAAAAACACATGTGGTGAATTGGATATATTTTATTTTCTTCGTATTTTTGTCTATTGCCTGAGAAAAAACATCCTCAAAAGCTTGAATCAGTATGCAAATGAACGTATATTTTGACGAGATCTACCACATACTTAGCACCCCAGGGGCTAAATTAACGTGCATCGATATAGAAAATTGTAAATTTTATATCTCGAAAACGATCACCTCCAGCGTTGTTGAGAGAGTGTACCTTTTTTTTATTTGAAAAAGGTGTGAGAATAAGTTTTTTTCATGAAAAATGTCAAAAAAGTTTGCTGTCTAAAAAGTTATAGGGCAATTTTAAATAAATAATGAAAGCGTAAAGCAGCGCCTTCTAGGCGCTACATAAAAATTAAAGCCAAATTATTTTTTCCCACCCCGGGTGCCAAATTTCGTGCGAAAAACATAATTTTAGCAAAAGTAATTTTTAAAAAAATTTTTAAAAAAATCAATTTCAACACCCTGTATCTCCTAAACGAAGAATTTTCGGACACAAGTTCATATTAGCTTTTTTTCTTAAAATTGTCTCAGGTATACGTCATTCAAATATTTTAACGTACTTACTGTATATACTTAAGACATAAATATGTATATATGTTTGATCCAATATCAAAATATAATATTAAAACAATGGTTAAAAATAACAATTTACACTTTTATTATAAGAAATAACGCATGACGCACGTTTCGGTGGAACTTCACCTTCTTCAGATGCTAATGGCAAACTAACTATGATTTTCTGTTATATCGAAAACAAGAAATGACAAATTATGTAGAAGGGGTAAATACAAAGATGGTTACAAATAATTATTAGAAAAGGAAAAACCAATTCTGAACTGCTAGTCAGGTAGTTCGGTAATTTTGAAAAGATTAAGAAGGGGACTTGAAGTATGATCGATTTGGCTATTCAATAGGAGACCGGAATACTTGTATTTATTTATCTGTTATGTATATTACAGATAAATAAATACAAGTATTCCGGTCTCCGAATACCTTATTTCGGTCAAAACTAGAATATTCTAGTGTTGTTTGGAATCCGGGATACGTGTTTTATGTAAAGAGTATTGAATCGGTTCAGAGACGTTTTTTGAAGTAGGTATTTATGGTTTAGCTCTGATGGAGTTTATCCGGAACGAGGTATTTCCCATGAGTTGCTAAATACTAGATTCAGTGTTCCATTACTTGAAACTCGTAGAATATATTTGGGAATTATGTTTTTATACAAAATGTTTAGTAATTCCATTGACTGTTCATTTCTACTTTCTCTTATAAATTTGCGCGTTCCGAGATGGACTAGTCGAGACATTAATGTTTTTTATCGACCTCTAGCCTACACAAATGTCCTTGCATTTTCTCCACTTCCCAAAATTTGTACTGATTTTGAGCGTTTTCATGGAGTTATTGACATATTTGCGGACAGGCCTGGTGATGTCAGAAGGGCTCTTCTCTGACTATTACTTTAGATGCAAGCTTTTGGTGTGACTCTGTGAGCCTTCTTTTTTCTTCAGTAAGAGTTTTTTATTTTTTTTGCTCACAGAGTTGCATCATTCACTATGTTTCTGAAATTAACAAAACTGAATTTGATTTTACTACGTTTATTATCACAAAATATTTTGAAAAATATAACACTGCGATTGCAATTTCGGTCACTAGACCATCATCGGGCAGATTGAGTTAAGAACTGAATACAAAATAAATTATAGATTTGCGCTTACGGGTGGGAAAGGATTATTGCAGGTACCTAAATAGACAAGAGGAACATATTTCAAGAAGGGCTAATTGAGTGAATTTCACAAATTGGTACAATACAATGTTCTTAGAAAAGTCATTATTGTTCAAATACACTAAATATAGGAGAATATATCAAGTCAATCTGGTCGTTCAGCAAGATATCTTTTGCATTATTATTGAGTTTAAAAATTTCTAATGATTCTAAGTAAGTAAGTTTGGTTCCTTTCGGTAATTTGTGCATGATTTGAAAATTATCTATTTGTGGAAATGGGTGGTGGTTTTCACGGCAATGATTTGAAAACGTTGAATCCGTTTTATTTTTCAAAAAAGATTGTTGGTGTTCTTTAAATCTTGTCTTGAACGATCGACCAGTCTGACCTATATATACTCCTTTACATACAGGACAAATCAACTTATAAACTCCTGAACTTTCAAATTTTGAAGTGATATCTTTGGCATTGAATAAAAATCCTGAGAGTTTTGTCTTAGGTTTGAAAGCAATTTTAATATTACATTTAGGTATGACATTAGCAACTTTTTCTGTTAGAGGACCAAAATATGTTAAAGATGTGAATTTTTCCGATTTTTCTACTTTTAATTGGGGATATATGCTGTTGTACGCTAGTTTATTACGTTTCTTGTTTATCATTTTATCTATCAAACTTGTATGAAAACCATTATTTGACGCAATTAGTTTTATAGTCGAAATTTCTTTCGCTAAATTTGTTACGGATAATGGAATTGAAAACGCTCTGTGGATCAATCTAGTGGGCTGGCTATGGGTTCCCCCTTAAGTCCGCTTATTGCAGACATTTTCATGTCACATATAGAGAACATAATATTCAATTCTACAAAAGCATCGCATATAAGTTTTTAAACTCAATAATAATGCAAAAGATATCTTGCTGAACGACCAGATTGACTTGATATATTCTCCTATATTTAGTGTATTTGAACAATAATGACTTTTCTAAGAACATTGTATTGTACCAATTTGTGAAATTCACTCAATTAGCCCTTCTTGAAATATGTTCCTCTTGTCTATTTAGGTACCTGCAATAATCCTTTCCCACCCGTAAGCGCAAATCTATAATTTATTTTGTATTCAGTTCTTAACTCAATCTGCCCGATGATGGTCTAGTGACCGAAATTGCAATCGCAGTGTTATATTTTTCAAAATATTTTGTGATAATAAACGTAGTAAAATCAAATTTAGTTTTGTTAATCATGTTAAATTATCACGTAGTAACGAAGGATTCCATCAACTATGTTTCTGAAATATTGTTTTTAATTTATGTTTGTGTTTATTTTCATATAATTTGTATTCATTTTATTGTATTTTTCCTACTCTATAACTGGCTTAAGCTGTTGAGTGGTGTAGTTCTAAATAAATAAAGAAATATATAACTAATTCTTTCACAACGAATTCATCGTTGATAGTGAACCCCTGACCGTCTAATGTAAGTACTTTCATGGTGTTCACAATGATGTCAACTTTCTAACTACTTCTGTGAGTGGTAAATATTCTATTACACTTTCATGGATAATAACGCAATAAGCTCTGGTATTGGCTGGAAACGTACCTAGTGACTCTATCTCTAGCTTCACGTCAACAGTAGATTATTTGTAAGCCTCATTACGTCTGGAGCTGTCAATAATAAATAAACATTCATCTTCAAATTCAGTATATGTCAATAGAGGAATTTTCCTGTGTCCATTTTAAGCAATTGGAAATTCAGAATAATTATGATAGGCTTCGGCATATTCATTTCGCTCAAAATTCAGTCGTAAGTTTTCTTGTGGAATGATTTCACCATTCAGTAATAAGCGAATGTCTGAAATGATAATATTATCAAATAATGTCCGATCTGCTGTAATGATGTTCTTCTTTTTCGTTTGAAAGCAGCAAACTATAAATCATGAACAATCAATATTTGAAGTTGTTTTAACAGTCCAAATTTGTGTAGGAGAATTTGCTGGGAAAGAAGGTAGTTCATGAATCTCCCATTTTCTGAAGGGAAACAATATTGTTCGATCAGATTTCATGGTTTCTAGTAATTCCAGTTTTAGTACATCGTTTGGATAAATATGCTTCACCTTCAGTTCAATTGAATCAATAGAATTGTCCTTTCGTTACACCCTCCTCACGCTCTCCAGCTGTTATCTTCATAGCATTATTATCATTTTGTGATCTTACTAACCGCAGGGTTTGCTTTCCACAAATAACTAAACGATAATCATTAAAAAAGTTTAATACATGTTTGAGAGGAATCCTTGATATGAAACTTCCATCAGCATTCAAAGTTAGGAAAATCCAACCTGACGTCTCTAATTCTCTGGAATCCTCTTTTTCATAACACAAGTAACCTCTCATTGTACTCACTAAACCAGGCTCTATAACTGAATCCAATTCAGTTCCATGTAATTCATATGAAATTGTATCGAAGAGAAAGGCACCTGCATTTAACACAGGTTCAACTGTTCCTGCTCCAGCAGTTCTCTGAAGTTTTCTTTTAATGTTTAGAGCAGCATCATACATTAGAAGCCATGTGCCTCGACGGTTTATAGTTATTTCAATACTATCATTATTATTGAAGGAACTTTTCATTGATTTGGCAACGGTGGGCAACGTTTATCCACCGTAGCCGTACAAACTCTATGAAGGAGTGTTTAGAATGCATTCAGCAATGTTCCCGTTATGTTGATTTTTTCAAAAACTACAATGGTTATATTACATGAATAGAGAGAAAACTAGAATAATTTGAGAGAACCGTTTATTTGATTGATTTTTATAACTTTCATACCATTGGAAAAGATTTATTTTTTCACATCTGAATTTTTTTTCGCCACACACTTATATTTCGTTCTTTTGTTTGTTTTATTTTTTGCCGCATCTTCTATAATTTTATCAATATTGCTTAGAATATCTGAATTATCTGACTATAGATGATTGGTCTGCTCTATTTTTGTATCTTTCAATGTAGATGGCCCCGACTTTCAGGATCAATTGTTTGAAATGAAAATTCATCACTTATGTTTTTTTCATACGTTTTATGTACACATCAAGATCATCGGATGAATCTGAATTACTTTCTGGTTCATACTCGGACATGTCAGGTGAATTTGATTCGTCGAATAAAAAGCTCTCCCACAACTTCATGAGACCTTTTTGTTGATCTTCATTAGACATTATTTTCAAAGATTGCAAACTAAGTCACTTGAGTAAAAGCACAAACACAAACAACAGCGTTATCATAAGTTTACTGCAGTGCTATCTAATACTTCACAATTATATATTTTACCGAATGAACGTGTTGGGACGTGCAATATCTTGGTGCCCGCGCATGTCCACTACGGTCGTTAAGTCGTTCCGACCTGTTGTGGCCGTGGTGGACAAACGTTGTCTACCATGCGTTTATGTTTTTATCTTACAGAATGTAACGTGTAAATTCTCCACGTGACTGTAGCCACTGCATTTGCACTGAAATAGGTACCGTGATTTCACGCTATCAACCGGCACGACACTTTCCTCTATGAATGACCTGCGCATCAAGAGAGTAGGGAGGGAGAGTTGAATTTGTACGTGAAGGATCTAATACCGTTCTCTTGCAAAATAACTGTTCAACTAATAACATCGCTAGATATTAAAATTATATTCATATCTATTTAACGAATAGTTTATTGAAGTTCAGTAAAATTTATTAAGTATCTGTGGCGTCTGATAGAGGGTAAGTTATGAGAAGAAATATAATTATTTCGTATATCTGCATTATCTTGTGTTGGTGCAAGTTTTCGATATTAAAAATAATTCATTTTCATTATGCATCAGAGTTCTTTGAATAGGCACTGCGCGCATGTGAAGAAGTGCGCTGATCAAGACATTCATTCATTCATTGATAAAAAGTTCCACCGATACAGTTTCCATATTTTCACAAGTGCAATTTTCCAAATTTTTTCCATTTTCGACGCATCGATCTTAGTGTTACTGGTGGAGAAGGGGATCCCCGTGGAGCGACGATCGATGAAAACAAGGTAGGTGTCAAAATGAAGGGTTTTGATGCATATTCCGTTTATGTTAGCGGCAATTTTCATTACAAATACAGTCCACTTTTTTTCCTTTACTAGATGCGCTAACATTTTGGTCCATTCTAGCCCGATTGGCTAGTATAGTAATTTCATATTTTCATATTTTCTTTCAAATAAATTTCGAGATTTTCAAGTGAGTCACCATTTAAATAATTACATTACATTAATTTCAGTGTATAGAAAATCGACTATCATAATACACGTAGATCTCCATCTTCGTCATAAAAAACTCTGGCACCTCATGCTAGAGATAAAATTCACTAACTGTTTCGCGGAGATAACATATTTTTATACTTTATAGTTCCTCATTTATTTTCAATTATTTCTGATTTTATCGAAAGTGAAAACGAATTTATATTTAGGTATACTGTTTCGAAGTAGAATTTCCTCATTACTTTATATTCAAATAGTTAGATTAATTTGTATTAAATAATAAAATGAGTAACTTAAAAAGATTGGAATATAAAAGAAAAATATATATTAGTCGAATTTCTGAATTTTATGCCGTTGCAGTGCAGAGTTCAACTGATACCTCCAAAAAAGGACAGTTGAAAACTAGGTTTAAAGATATTTCAGTGAATTTTGATAGGTTTTCGGATTATCATAATGAAATTATCATGTTAGTATAAGCGAGGAAGAATTCGAGATTCAAAAAAAAATAAGAAAGGATACTGAGCATTTTTATTATGAAGGTCTATCTCTTTATCACAGTCACAATCAAGTTGATAATCCTAGTACGTCTCCTCTCAGTGTAGAGTCTTCTGCAAAACTTCCACCACTTAATATACCTTGTTTCGATGGAGATCCGAAAAGTTGGTCAACCTTTCATGATCTTTATGAAAAATTAATTCATGAAAATTCTAAGCTCTCCAACGTAGAGAAATTTAGATATTTACTTTCTTTTTTAAAGGATGAGCCTTTGAAATTGTTGAATGGTATCGCTATAAATAATGATAATTACGACACAGTTTTCAAAAAACTTACTGATAGATATCAAAATAAGAGACTAATAGCTTCAAATGCATTAGATTCAATATTTTCCATTTCTTTGAGAAATAATTCAGCCAAGATTTCGCATATTACTTGAATACATTTTCTGAATCATTAGCGGTGCTCAGATGCTTTGAATTTCAATTACAACCCAGGGGGATTTTTTACTTTTTTATATTTTTTTAGGAAAACTAGATATTGAA
>JARQZK010001504.1:285000-496933 GCA_030704885.1 Cynegetis impunctata | reverse complement strand
AGGATCTTATATGCACAGTCGAATATTTCGAAACCATTTGTTTCTTTCTCAACGACACTAAAACAGATTAAAAAATATAAATACATCAATGCCGGATCTTAGACAGAAACTGGATTAACTGGATTTCTGTCTAAGATCAGGCATTGATGAATATATATTTTTTAATCTGTTTTAGTGTCGTTGAGAAAGAAACAAATGGTTTCGAAATATTCGACTGTGCATATAAGATCCCTCATGTAATTGCCTTTTAATTCATTTAGTCCCAAGCTCTTAAAACAATTACTTATATATATATATATATATATATATATATCTATATATATATATATATATATATATAATAAATATATATATATATATATATATATATATATATATATATATATATATATATATATATATATATAATCTCTTGATAATTATTAGCAATAACAGGCTTGTTGAATCTTAAAAAACTCGATTTTATTAAAAAGTTGACGTTTCGCCACGACATTCGTGGCTTTATCGAAACTTTTGAAACAATTGAAATTTCTTTGACTTTTATTGATTTGAAAAAATTTGAATAGAAAAAGACTACTATGTTTCACTAAAATTTTTCGGCTGTGGCCGTTCTTTGTTATTTATTACGTGCTATTCAGTCCAATATTAACATTCAAATCTGTTATTATTAGATGGTAAGGGAAACCACAGAAACCTTTACCCACGTTATGTTCGAAATAGGTTCAAATTATTTTGATTTTGAAGAGTCAAAGAATAGGGTACTATTTATCTTTTTTGCAAAAATTTCTCATTGCGGCTGTGGCCGTCTTCAGTTATTAATTACGTGCTATTTAGTCCAATATCAACAGACAGGTCTGTTGATATTAGATGGGAAGGGAACCACAGAAACCTTCACCCACGTAATGTACAAAATAGGTTTAAAATATTTGATTGTTGTCTTCAGAAAGACATTACTTGTAATTTTGAAGATCACATGTTCTAAACTATACTATTTTTCAGAAAAATTGAAAATTCTAGATATTTAGATTTTGTCTAAGAAGATGAGTTAGAGTATGTTTGTTAGAAGTGTAACAAGGTTTGTTCTAGACCACTTCAACTTTTCCAAGTCCAAACTGTCATTTCTGCGCATGCGCGACTAACTGTAAATATAGGTATGAGAATACGTATGGGGGCCCAGAGAACTGACATTTTTCATGAGGGATTCTTCATGGGGGCACCGAGCCCCGCGGAGTCTTCATGTGGGTTCAGGAGATTATATATATATATATATATATATATATATATATATATATATATATATATATATATATATATATATATATATATATATATATATATATATATATATATATATAGAGGAATGGGGGCCGTCGGGTGTCTTCATGGGGGCACC
Organism: Cynegetis impunctata; assembly: GCA_030704885.1. Taxonomy (NCBI): domain Eukaryota; kingdom Metazoa; phylum Arthropoda; class Insecta; order Coleoptera; family Coccinellidae; genus Cynegetis; species Cynegetis impunctata. The sequence continues at coordinate 495,540 of JARQZK010001504.1, read as the reverse complement.
GGAGTCCCCAGGATTCTTCATGGGGGCCTCCAGGAGTCTTCATGTGTGTTCAGTAGATTGAAATTATATGATATATAGGACCGTAGCGGGACCGAAATTCGAGGTATATAGGAGGCCGTCTTCGTAGATTCGGATATTAAATTACATACATAGTTATTTAAAAAAAATAGTTATTTTCTTGAAAATTCATTTTCATTTTGATATATAAAATATAATCGCGTTCAAGCGAAAACGGAATGAGTCAATATCAGATGAGAGACGGACGTAGAATTGAAGTCGGCAGAAATATGGCATCAGCAAATTCCTCCATTTGACCTAGAGGAGCCACATCTCGATGTCCCTCTAGGTCGAACGGAGGAGTTTGCTGATATACAATATTCATATTAGTACAGGGATGTACAAAGTATTCATTCAACTCGTTAAATAGTTATTACATATTTTTGAATGAAATAATTTATATAATATACAGGATGTGTCCACAAATTTCAAATATAGGTTTATATATATTTATATATATATATATATATATATATATATATATATATATATATATATATATATATATATATATATATATATATATATATATATATATATATATTTGCTTAGAATTATATGACGTCATTTCATTATCATGTTAACTTTCGTAGGAGATGGACTTGTCAACACACTGATAAATAAAATACCGATTGAGTTAAATTTACCAGGTTATTCGTGTTGCGGACCTGGTACCAAGTTAGAAGAACGTCTTCGTAGAGGTGATCCAGGGATTAATAAACCCGACGAAGCTTGTGAAGAACACGATATTGCATACTCGAAAAGCAAAGAGCTAGCTGTTAGACATAAAACCGATCAAATTCTCGAAGGTAAAGCTAGGGAACGAGTTAAGTCAAGGGACGCTAAATTCAAGGAAAAATCTCACGCTCTTATGGTTACTGGAATTATGAAAGCTAAGCGTAAACTCAGAATGGGACTTATAAAGTCGTTCAAAATGACTGTTGTTGACCTTGTTGCCAAAATGTTGAAAAAAGAAGGTACTGAAGGAAATCTGAAAAAGTCTTCCATTAAGGCGCTTAGAGCAGCAAGGCTCGCAATCAAGAAAGCAGGGGGTCGAAGAAACATACGAGTACCCCGCATTGTTCCATTCGAATCAAAATCAGGGGGTATTCTACCGTTAGTTCCGATATTCGCGGGGCTATCTGCTCTAGGAATGTTGTTGAATGGAGGTAGTGCTGTTGTCAAAACTGTAGTTGACGCTAAGAATGCTACTAAAAAGTTGGAAGAGGAACATTGTCATAACAAGGCTATGGAATCTATAGGTAAAGGGCTCTACGTGAGAAAATCTAAACGAGGATATGGACTTTACTTGAAAAAACAAAAAAACTAGTAACTAAGCTGCCCAATAGAGCTCTATACGATTATGGGATTGAAAATTATGCTGAAAATATACCCCACTTCAGGGGCGTATTTATGCGAGATAATTTACCTAAAAAATCGTTGAAAAAGGAATGTGGGGTGATCAACTTGGATTCTTCACAGGGACCTGGTAGTCATTGGACAGCTTACACGAAAAACGAAAATGTTGCAGAATACTTTGATAGTTTTGGAAATTTGAAGCCTCCGAAAGAGTTAGCGAAATACTTGAACGTTAAAATGCTATATAATAGAGATCTATATCAGACCTATAATACGAAAAATTGTGGAAAATTGTGTTTAGAATTTTTACAGAATAAAATGTTATAAATATCAACTGTTAGCTTTATTTTCATCAGTCATGTCTGTGATATTCACACTGAAAAGTCGAACTTCAACATTATTCATTGATTTCGTTCCTCCAATCGAATTGGATAATAATTGTCAGTTCGGGCTTGCATTGATCGGATTGTATTCATATAATACAATACCGAATATAGACGATAATACAAAGTTTTACTATTTAGACAAGGAGCAAGCAAGCCTAACTAGTTTTACAGGTACATATGAGATAACCGATATCGAAGATTATTTGAAAAACCATTTACTATCTGAAGAAGAACAAAAGGAGGATACCTCCAAAGAAATATTTTTCCTGAGACTCAATAATAATACTATAAGAAGCGAGATATTTCACAAGTCATATTCTATCGATTTTACGAAAAAAAATTCCCTAGGAAGTCTATTGGGATTCTCCGAGAGGATTTTTGAAGCTAGAAAGATTCATGAGTCAGATTTACCTGTGAAAATCATTAAAGTTAGAACTATACATATAGATAGTAATATCAGCGAGGGAGCATTTCACAACGATAGACCTTCACATACGATATACGAATTTTCGGTGAATGCAGACCCAGGTTACTCGATAGACGAAACACCTAGAAATTTAACATATCTTCCTGTAGTGAAGAAAAAGATATATAATATAACTTTGAATATTCGAGATCAGGATTTTGAACTGGTCAATTTTAGAGGTGAAGAAATTATAGTTAGATTGGAGCTTAAAAAATGGTCTTGATTTTTTCCTCCAAGTATAAAGATACGAGAGTAAGAGTACCGAAACCATTAGTCATTCAACAGTCATCCACGTCACACCTGACGTTAGAAAATAAAATAATTTCACAATCTATAGGTCATGTTATCAGGCCAGGCTTTCGATCTCTACCGCCCCCTTGTCAACGACGATTCAATCGTCAAAGTTGAAAGTCGGACATACTTACCTTTTAATAAATCCTTTGACAATAACGACACCATCGAGATTGGTATCAATCGACCAGATGTTTGGCTTTTCATTAACGATGCAGCTGTCATTATCAGAGGAAAATTGACTAAAACTGCGGGTGAAGGAGATGTTTCATTGGTGAGTAACGCAGGTGCTTTCCTTTTCGATTCCATATCTTACGAACTGTGTGGAAGCGAGATAGATACCGTTAAAGATTCAGGACTTGTTAGTACTGTACGAGAATTTTTATGTTATGAGAAAGCTGAAATTTGCGAACTGGCTACTGCAGGATGGAATTATCCGAACGGCGCTATTAGAAATGAAGATGGAAGCTTTTATTCACTAATACCGCTGAGTCATGTCCTGAATATATTCAACGATTATCGAATAGCTATTTGTGGAAAACACAAATCGCAATGACAAGAATTCAATCGTATTCAGTCCTGCAGAGGGAGAAGCTGTTGGAGTTACCAAAGGAGAAATTACTATTCAGAGTATGGAATTAAGAGTTAAACATATTTATCCATCAGATCCTCTCAAATTAGAACTTCTTCAATCAATCAAAACGGATAGACCCGTTTTAATCCCGTTTAGATGTTGGGAGTTGCATGAACTACCAGTTCTTACACAAGGTTCCACTAAGGAAGTATGGAACGTGAAAACTGGATCAATTATCGAATGTCCTCGATATATAATTTATTGCTTCCATAGAAACAGAAAAGACAATGATATTAAAGCTCCAAATTATTAGATAACATTGACGTATCAGATGTGAGACTACTTTTGAACGGTGAATATATACCCCAAGAAAACCTGAATTGAGATTTCGAAAGAAACGATTTCGCCGAAGCTCATCATAACTATTCGTGGTTTTCATCAAGTTATATGAATGAGAAGAAGGCCGCTCTACTCGATTATGCACAATTCAAGTCACGGGCTATATTTGTAATCGACTGCTCTAGACGTGATGAAAGCTTCAAATCTTCTACCGTGGATGTTAAATTAGAAATTCACGCTAGAAATGGATTTCCACCATCTACAAGAGCATACTGTATAATAATACACGATTACGTCATCGAATATCTCCCTTTAAGTGAAACTGTGAAGAAGGTGACATCTTTCTAATCAGTTGAAGAAAATACTTTGAAGATGAAGGTTGTAACGGTAGATATCCAAGGATTCGTTATTGCTGGAGAATTTTGTCTGAAAGAGCTAGCTATAAATAATGGAAATCAAGTCGCTCATTTCATATTCAAACCTCCAAGAGGATAATTCCACACTTACCCTAGAAGATAAGAAACAAATCAGATACTTGGAATGATATCATCATGGTCTGAGGTATTCAGAGGGGAATATATTGTACGAAGAAATAGATGCTATTCTCAAAAAACTACTTACCAATGTTGTAAATGTGAAGGGAAAACAAAAATACAATTTTCTATTGAATAAATTAAATTGTATTGGTCTGACGCTTCGAATAATAAATGTAGAAAATTATGGTTGGACCCCACCAAAGTTTCAATTGAAACGACCTCTGTGCATGCAGCATGGTAGTGGAGAGCGCATGTGCAGTATGACAAATTCCAAAGATTTGTTTGAATGGGTTTGGTTCTTCAGAAAACACCATACAGACATGTCCGTTATAGATCTACATTTAGAAAATATAAAAATACTGAAGAAGAAAATTGCAGCTTATGAGGCTAAGAAGAAGATGTTTGATTCCTTCAAACGAATGTCCTTGGATCCCTGGTTTGATGTTTTTCATAATAAAAATAGATTCAGTAAACTGAAATGTAAATCTAGAAGATGTGCTCAATAAAAAATGTGTGAAGAATTATTGTTTTATTTATTTATAACCTCTCAATCAAATAGTATTCAGTATACGTAGAGCATTTACAGAGTAAAGATGTCTGAAGAGTCACTCTATGAAATAATAGTGAAATATATATTCATATCAACATATCTGCTTATATCTATGTTCGTTCTTGTTTTAATCAGATGTTTCCATAATGTGAAAATAACTTCTCTACCTAAAAAATATATATTTCACGATAATCATGTAAAGTTTACGGAGTTTAACCATATATTGTTTAGATAAACCTCTACAAACTGAATGCAACATTTTAGAAGATGAACGACGTTGGAATAAAATTGATGGAAAAATATATTGTTGTCCATTGAAATGTATTGGGAGAGGCCTAGATGAAGACCATGTAGATGGAATACCTTGCTCAAAATGCGAATCCTTCGGATCTTGTTGATGTGAATGTATTATTTATCAATATTTAAGGAAACATAAAAGTGAATTGTTTTTGAAATAATTATATATTCATATAGAAATTGTTTTTTATTCACACTAGTATCAAGATGTCTGTCATACAACAAACAACTAAGCTACCGATTGATAATATAGATATTTTCGAGGATCAGATTGCTAAAAGACATGGTGATTTATTTCCAAACAGTTGTAGATTTCTTATAGTTGGTCCTAGTGGGTCAGGAAAATCCAATGCTCTACTCTCATTACTTTCCAATGCAAACGGACTTAGATTTGAAAACGTTTATATTTTCTCGAAAAGTCTCTATCAGCCCAAGTATCGCTTATTGGAGCAAGTTCTCAAGAGTATACCCGATATTGGATATTATCAATACAAGGAAAGTGATGAGATCATTGACCCTTGTGAAGCACGTGAAAATTCAATCTTCATTTTCGATGATATAATGGGTGACAAGCAGAATAAAATTAAGGATGATTATTCTAAAGGTCGACATAAGTCCATTGTCGTAGCATTTCTATACCAAACCTACGTTTCTATGAAAAAACATCTAACACGTGACAACGGAAACATAATAGTCCTTTTCAAACAGGATGATATTAACCTACGTCACGTTTATGATGAACACGTTAGCCCAGATATGACGTATTATGAATTCAAGGAATTATGCTCTCTGTGGGAACGCAGATAAATATGGGTTTATAGTTATAGTGAAGGATTTCAACTTGAACAAAGGACGTTATCGAATGGGCTTTGATAAATTTATAAAAGTAAAATCATAATAGATTAGTGTTCAGTTGACTTTCAGCATCATGACTCCCAAGAACTTGTCTAAGGAGCACCAACGTAAACTTAAGAGTCAACAGCTTGTTAGAGATGTAAGGAAAAAATACGCTTCCTTCAAGATGGGACGATCTGAGGAGGATAAAACGATTCAACGAATATTTTCTCCAATAACTGAACGTCTTGATCGAATAGAGGATAAGCAAGTGGCTTCAATACTCCAACGTGCAACTATTCAACCCCCAACGACTGGGTTGAAAACTACCCCTTTGTTCAACAAGTATGCGTTACAATGATTACAATTTCCAGCGACACCGTTATCGAGTGGATCCCAACGAGTGTTTTCCCCAACGACTCCGTTCCAATCGACCCCCGTAGGCTCCCAACGATTGGGTCCCCGAACGACTCCGTTCCAATCGGCTGCGTTGAAATATCATCCTCCTCCTCCTTCAATAACAATCAATAAACCTAGCGAAGGTGATGAAGGTAGTTCATCATTTTAACTGAAACGTTCGAAGATAGTTTCTACTCCTAGATTTTCACCTACAGATATAGTAGCTGAATCTAAAATTGAGAAATTCCGATGCTGACGACGACGAAGATAAATCTATATTAGTAGGAGAAAATCCCGAAAAATCACAACTACTATTTGACGAGTTGTTAAATTCCGAGCAGTTTAATGAATACTTTGCACAATATCCAGAACCAGTACGTAAATATATCAATCAGGCTTGGAATCAGTCTACACACATTGATCCTACTTTCGGACCAAAATACGACCCCGAGATATCGAAGTGGACCCTGGGTAACCGTGTAATTGATTTCGATAAAAAAAGCGGTAACATTATTATTGAAGGTCGGGAATTTGTCGGTACCCCCGGTCTTTATGAGCTGATTTTCATGAAAGATCCTCAAAAACATACCGATGAAGATACAGAAAATTATAGGAGAATTTTGGAAATAACAAATGTACATAAAAGGGGATTTGACCCCACAAGACAGGTCAGAAGTAGTAAGAGTGATAAATATAGATATATTATCAAGCGATTGTTTCCTTCGCAGTCGAGTGGAAAAGGATTGATGACGTATAACGACAAACCTATGGATTATGTCTACTGGGATGATGTGAATGAGATCGTAGATCGACTTTGTTTATTATACGCTTCTAAGCTTGCTGGAAATTCCTCTAATGACAATGAAATCGAGTCGATTATCGAGGAGCTTCGTGAAGCTAATGTTATATACTGAAGTATAGTGAAAAACTATTCAATCTAATCATGTCGATTGATAAGTTTGGTCGTTCGTTTCGTACGTCACACGTGAAACGTATGAGAATCGAAGGATTCCCCACAAATGCGCAAGGTGACTTTGATTTTGGTACGCATAAACTCTGTAACGTTAAAATACTAAGTGACGCGGATGGAGCTACCAAATAGTACGTAGATTCTAAGACGAATGAGGTGAAATCTGATATGAAACAACTCGAAAAGAAACTGATGAAAATTACGGAAACTCATGAATTGAATATGGGAGGTAGGATAAATGTTATTGATGATAAACTTACAAATCTTGGAAATGAATTGAAGAAGCTGAGTGATGAAATTGAAGTTAATAATAAATCATCAACAACGAATATCAGACGATCATAAGGATATAAGAAGCCTATTGATTGAATTCATGTTAATAAAACATCAACCCCCTCAGACCAATGATGCAACATTCACGAGAAAAAAATCAAGTAGTCAAAGAACTACATAAACCTACACGAAGAAATTTCGTACGAAGGCGTCCAATCATTAAGGGATTAGATGATTTGTGGCAATGTGATTTGGGGCAGATGGACATGTATGCTCGCGAAAATAAAGGAAATAAATTTATTCTTGTAGTCATTGATTGTTTCTCAAAGTTTGTGTGCGCTAGGGTATTGAAAACGAAGACCGGTGAAGAAGTCACTCGTGCGTTTTCGGATATACTCGAGAAAAGTGGTAGGAGACCTAAGAAGCTACAGTCGGATCAAGGAAAGGAATTTTTCAAAACAAAATTTTAAAATTTAATGAAAAAATATAATATAAACCACTATAATACGTATAGCATCAAGAAAGCTGCCATTGTTGAACGAGTTATACGCACTCTCAAGGATAAATTGTTTAGATATTTTTCATTGATTGGGACTTACAAGTGGATAGATGTGCTTGAGAATCACGTTGATAAATATAATGATTCTAAACATAGAACTATTGGAATGAAACCACGTGACGTCACTAAGAAAAATGAAAAACTCTTACTGAGTACAGTATATTCTCACATAAAGATTGCTGGAAGTAATAAATTGAATGTTGGCGATATGGTACGAATCAGTAAGGCCAAGCATGTGTTTTCAAAAGGATATACACCTAACTGGACTACTGAGCTGTTCAAAATCGCTAAAGTTCAGATAACGAACCCAGTTACTTACCTAGTCGAGGATACGGAAGGACATCCCATTAGTGGTGGTTTTTACGAAGAGGAATTACAGAAAGCTAAATACTCTGACGTTTACTTGGTGGAAAAAGTCTTGCGCAGAAAAGGAAATAAAGTGTTTGTTCATTGGTTAGGAATGCCAAAGTCACATGATTCTTGGATATCTGTCAAAAACAAACTATAAGTTCAGTTGAGTATTTAAGTTTGAAGCAGTAAGATGTCCCAAGACAGCGGTTTTATCGACGAAGCATTGGATAGAATTTTGGGTGTCTACGATGAGGCATCAAAGAATGGAAAAAATTTTATTTTAAATTGTGGCTTTAACGCTGGAATATTTCTAGTTGAAAATGGTTTGAGTCCAGCTCGAGACTTCAGTCCTGCCGTAAGAGTTAGCTGTAATGAAGTAGTCATGTCCTTTGATGAATATGAATGGGAATCGTTCGTGAAATTAATTGAGAATAATGGTGTAGGAAAAAATAATATTGGAGCTGAAGTGTTTTTCGATGAAGTAGAAAAAGTGTTCTCAGTAGCTAAATGGGAAAATTATTTATATTTCACAGCATCTGATGTATCCGAATTTATCAAGTTGAATGATATTTTAAGCAAAAGAATTGAGATGTTACAAAATATCAATTTTCTTTTTTATTATCGATTTTCTTTTTTATTATTATATTAATAATATATTTATATTTATATTTGTACTAATTGTTAAAGAAATTACTTGGAATAGCAATAAATCTATTGAGGATGTAATTCATGCCTTCTGTAATATAAATCCAACAATTGAAAGTTATGGAATTTTAGTAATATAGGCCTTTATGTAAGAATGTAGCTAGATAAAACTTTATCGTATATTAAGTATAAGTTATATATGGAAGGTAAGGTCTTTAACGTATTTTTGATATGATGTAGAAAGAGAAAAGTGTTCAATTTTCGTAGGAGAATAAAACATTCAGTTGAAATATAGAAGTTTTTATTTACAAATGTAGAGTGTAAAAAATATAAACTTTTGTAATATATATATATATATATATATATATTATATATATATATATATATATAATTAGACACAGGATTTTTAACATGAAAATTCAAGATCATACAGATCTTAGGTATTGAAATCCATATGGTAAAGTGTCGGTCGTATAAGTAAATATAATCCTTTTGTTGTCGTTAGCTGATAATGTTATTTTTGATTTGAAAAATCTTTGATATTTCACCCTGTAATTTTTTCTGTCAATCTCGATCGAGATCGGTGATCTAGATTGATAATGTATGAGTTAGATTGACGGATCTGGTTTCAAAATATTTTGAAATCTGAACGCGATCAAGATTGACTATGTATGGACCCCCTTACATGATTCAGAAAACGCTTACGATGAGATTTTTCAGCCGAACGAAATAATGACCTATATCTAATTAATTCATTTACTTACGGAACGTAGGAATTCGCTGACACCGGCTTCAATTTTACGTTCGTCGATCAGCTGATATTGACTCGTTTTCGTTCGAACGCGATTATATTTTATATCAAAATGGAAATGAATTTTTAAGAAAATAACTATTTTGTATGTATGTAATTTGATATCCAAATCTACGAAGACGGCCTCCTATATACCAAAAGAATTTCTGTTCTCCCACGGTCCTATATATCATATAATCTACTGAACACACATGAAGACTCCTGGGGGACCGGTGGCTCCATGGGGGACCTCCTGTGACCCCATGAAGACACCCGAGGACCCCCCCCCCCATTTCTATATATATATATATCATATAATTTCAATCTCCTGAACCTACATGAAGACTCCTGGGGGCCCACATGAAGACTCCGCGGGGCTCGGTGCCCCCATGAAGAATATTACAGTTCTATGCTCCGAGATATCTACGATTCAAGATGACATTTGACAGTTACGAATAACAGATCGGATGACGTATGACAGATCTGAGATATCTATGATTCAAGATTAACGTCGCGCAAGTTAGTTATATCACTCGCTTAATCCTAATTATAACAATGGGTTGATGGATGACCGGTCTGAGTACTAGACTCTGGTGCAGTAATTCTGCGGTTCGAATCCCAGACACCGACACAGCTTTTTTCATTTATTAATATTTCAGCTAGGGCTAGGATCGATGAGAAGGAGTGAGAGGACCCTCATGAGAGAGAGAGATAGTCAGGGCCCCCCAGGCCAGGATCGAGGAGAAGGAGCGTCTATATTAGATGACAGAGGGCCCCCAGGCCCCATGACGTCATAGCATCCATCTTGAATACCGATTTGACGTAGACGGAAAGGTCCCCCACCTCGATAGCCGCCATTGTGGATTAGAACTGTCTTACTGTTAACTACTCTATTGCTTCAAAATTACGCCATTTATCATGTAAATAAGATTTATTTCTTTCCCTAGGGGGTCAACCCCCAACTAATTTGAACCAAAACCAATCCCATCCAAGATATCTTTCAAAAATACCTACTTACAAACTTTAAACCCTATTACTCCAAAATTGAGACCTTTATCGTGTAAACAGTTCTGAAATATATAAGCACATACATACATACATACATACATATATATATATATATATATATATATATATATATATATATATATATTATATATATATATATATATATATGTATATATATACATATATATTATAATATATATATATATATATATATATATATTATATATATATATATATATATATATATATATATATATATATATATATATATATATATATATATATATATATATATATATATATATATATATATATATTTATATATATATATATATATATATATATATATATATATATATATATATATTATATATAATAATTATATATATATATATATTAATATATATATATATAATATATATATATATATATATATATAATATATATATATATATAAATATATATATATATATATATATATATATATATATATATATATATATATATATATATATATATATATATGTATATATATACAGGGTGTTCCTGAATTGAACGTACAAACGAGAAGGGGAGATTCCTTAAGTAAGTTTGAAAAAAAAAAGTCCCATAATTATGGGGTCGCAAACGTTTCGTTTTCGAGATACAGAGTGTTGAAGTTAGAATTTTTTTCAAGTTTTTTTCTCATTGTATCTACACTTTATAAGATATGCAACTGAAATTTAGCATAAATATTACATTTGAGAGTTCTCACCACGTGACATGGCAATTTTGATAGCAGATCTACAGGGTGATATTTTTTCTGGAACACTGTCACACGTTTTCCTCATGAACTTTTTTTTGGCGAGCAACTGTTAATAAAAAAAAAAATAAAAAGAAGCTTTGTTGTTATACTAAACTTTTCGTTTTCTTCTAGTTTTGTTGTATCTGCTACCGATTCCGAGAAAAAAAATTTTGAACGATTCTCTCGAAATCCTCGGAAAAATCCAAATTATCATAAAATTAAGTTAGTAAGCTGTGGTGATTGTATTCAGTGTCAGTTTTGACACATCAAATTATTGAACGTTTGTGTTTTGAAAAGTAAAGGTGGTTGCATTTGTGGCTATTTATTTTTTTGAATGTAGACTACTATTTTCATTACGATTCTTATGACTGTCACAACAATATATTATCAGAAAATATAAACCTCTACACATTTTAATATCAAAACATGCCGAATTTCACGAATTCCGGAATGACAGACATGCATTTCAAGTATGGTCTTGCAAATGGAAATTCAAGAGAAGCTAAGCGTCTTTACATGGAACGCTATCCCAATAGAGGGATACCAGATCATCGAATGGTCTCTTATATTCATAGGCGTCTTTCAGAAGCTGGATCTTTTTCCACGAAAAAAATTAATGCCGGTAGACCACGCAGTGTGAGAACACCACAACTCGAAGAGGCAGTTATGAACGAAAGAGAATAACATCCAAGAACCAGTAAAAGAAAAATTAGTGTACTTTTGAATGCAAGTCATCAAGCTGTTTGGCGGATCTTGCGGGATTCTCTGCTATATCCTTATCACATTCAGAGGGTGCAAGCTCTTCTGCCTCGAGATTTTCATCCGAGGATTAATTTTTGTCAGTGGTACCTCAATAGACTATTGAACAATCCTCATTTTGATTGCCAAATTCTATTCACTGATGAAGCCTGTTTCTCAAGGACTTCAATTATAAATGTTCATAATGAACAAATATGGGCTGAGGAGAATTCGCATGGTTATGTAGAACCCTATTCTCAAAAGCAATTTTCACTAAATGTGTGGGGTGGTAATATTGGCGATCATTTGATTGGTCCTTCCTTCTTGCCAGGTCGACTAACAGGTCAATCAGACATTTTTTAGAAAACGATTTGCTCTTGTTATTGGAAGATATACCTCTTATGCTACGACGATAAATGTGGTACATGCATGACGGTGCTCCTGATCATTTTTCAGTTTTGGCAAGGGAGTATTTGGACGACAATTATGAAAACAGGTGGATTGGACGGGGGGACCTCAGTCATGGCCCGCCAGATCCCCAGAATTAAATAGTTTAGATTTCTTTTCATGGGGCCACCTGAAATCTCTAGTATACTCGACGCCAGTGAACACCGTAGAAGAACTGAGAAATAGTATAATAGGTGCGTTTGATACAGTTAGGAATACTCCGGGAGTGTTTGAAAGAGTTCGATCGTCTATGAGACGAAGAACAAAAGCTTGTATAAGAGTTGGGGGAGGACATTTTCAACATTTGCTGTAGTTCAGTCCTTTGCGGCTACTTAGTTTTCTTGTTATGATTTTTTGTTTGAGTTTTACGTTTCTTGTAGTAATACATTTTTTGTAATAATTATACGAGTTTATCAAATCTTTATGAATCATCGCAACAGATCAGGAAAGTTTCCATAAAAACTAAAAATGAATTCATTCACCATAGCTTACAAACTGGCCTCCTTATCATAATTTGGATTTTTCCGAGGATTTCGAGAGAATCGTTCAAAATTTCTCGAAATCAGTACTTAGCAGATACGACAAAACTACAAGAAAACGAAAAGCTTCTTTTCACATTTTTTTCAAATTAACACTAAAAAGTTCTTGAGGAAAACAGGTGACAGTGTTTCAGAAAAAATATCACCCTGTAGATCTGCTATCGAAATTGCCATGTCACGTGGTGAGAACTCTCAAATGTAATATCTATGCCAAATTTCAGTTGAATATCTTGTAAAGTGTAGATACTATGAGAAAAAAACTTGGAAAAAATTCAAACTTCAACACACTGTATCTCGAAAACGAAACGTTTGCGACCCCATAATGATAGGACTTTTTTTTTCTCAAACTTACTTAAGGAATCTCCCCTTTTCGTTTGTACGTTCAATTTAGGAACATCCTATATATATAAATAAATATATAGGTCTTTTTATTCTGAATTCAAACATGTAATACACTTAGTATGTTAAAATTTATTAGTTGTGTATTTTCGATCAGAAGGAGTTTAACAAAATAAATAAAAAAGTTTAATAAACAAATATAATCACATGAAAATCAGGTTTGAGACTTTTGTTGAAATTAATTGTAGAATAATGGTAATATTGCCTTGATTTTCATGTGATTAAATTTGTTTATTAAACTTTTTTATTTATTTTGTCAAACTCCTTTTGATCGAAAATACACAACTAATAAATTTTAACATACTAAGTGTATGTTAAAATGTTACATAGTTGAATTTAGAATAAAAAGACCTTCAATATGAGCAGTCACACGACTACCTTTACAGTTGATATTTTATAATGACATGACGTCATAGCTACGATGATGATTTTGCTGACGTCATGACGGATTCGCTATATTGTAAAATCCGTCCAATTGCTTCATACCAAATTTTATGAAGTTATCTTCAGCCGTTTTAGAGTTATAGTCTGTTTAAAAAATTGTATATATATATATATATATATATATATATATATATATATATATATATATATATATATATAATCTCTTGATAATTATTAGCAATAACAGGCTGGTTGAATCTTAAAAAGATCGATTTTATTAAAAAGTTGACGTTTCACTACGACATTCGTAGTTTTTCAAAACTTTTGAAAAAATTGAAATCTCCTTGACATTTATTGATTTGAAAAAATTTGAATAGACAAAGACTGCTTTGTCTCGCTAAAATTTTTTTCGAATGTGGTTGTTCTTTGTTATTTATCACGTGCTATTCAGTCTAATATCAACATTCAAAATTGTTATCATTAGATGGCAAGGAAAACCACAGAAACCTTTACCTACGTAATGTTCGAAAATAAAAATAATAGGGTACTATTTATCTAACAACAAAGAAATTAGTCGCAGGAAAATATTAAAAAAGTAGAGCAGAATTATCGGTATAGAACGTTTATATGGAAGCAGCCGTTGACACGTGTTTCGGACTCTTTGGTCCTCATTAGAACGGCGTAGCAAAGCATTGGATTGAAAATTTGGAGATGAAAATAGTACAGCAAATAAAAACCTCTGCTACGGAAGACAATCACACCTTTGTGGACTATTGTTTGAACTCTCCGGTTTGGGAGATTTGGTCAAACTCTGCCACGGAGGCGATTAATGCCATCCGCGAGATCTCAGAACGAGTAAATGAACAATAATAAAAAAATTAGTCGCGGGAAAATATTTAATAAGTAGAGCAAAATTATCGGTATAGCCCGTGTATATGGAAGTAGACGTTTTTAATGAAATTTTTATTTAGAATTTCAAATCTTTTAAAAAGGTACTCACAATCTAGAACAATGTTTGAAACTCTCAGCTTAAGTTTGGGATCATTGCCATATTTTCTGCTTGCAATATTTAATTATTTATTCGAATTGTTGTTGCATGTGATCTATTTTTAATCTCTTGATAATTATTAGCAATAACAGGCTGGTTGAATCTTGAAAAACTCGATTTTATTAAAAAGTTGACGTTTCACTACGACATTCGTAATTTTTCAAAACTTAACTTAAGCTGAGAGTTTCAAACATTGTTCTAGATTGTGAGTACCTTTTCAAAAGATTTGGAATTCTAAATAAAAATTTCATTAAAAACGGCTACTTCCATATACACGGGCTATACCGATAATTTTGCTCTACTTATTTAATATTTTCCCGCGACTAATTTTTTTATTATTGTTTATTTACAACTCCCAAACCGGAGAGTTCAAACAATAGTCCACAAAGGTGTGATTGTCTTCCGTAGCAGAGGTTTTTATTTGCTGTACTATTTTCATCTCCAAATTTTCAATCCAATGCTTTGCTACGCCGTTCTGATGAGGACCAAAGAGTCCGAAACACGTGTCAACGGCTGCTTCCATATAAACGTTTTATACGGATAATTCTGCTCTACTTTTTTAATATTTTCCTAAGACTGATTTCTTTGTTGTTAGATAAATAGTACCCTATTATTTTTATTTTCGAACATTACGTAGGTAAAGGTTTCTGTGGTTTCCCTTGCCATCTAATGATAACAATTTTGAATGTTGATATTAGACTGAATAGCACGTAATAAATAACAAAGAACAACCACATTCGAAAAAAATTTCAGCGAGACAAAGCAGTCTTTGTCTATTCAAATTTTTTCAAATCAATGAATGTCAAGGAGATTTCAATTTTTTCAAAAGTTTTGAAAAACTACGAATGTCGTGGTGAAACGTCAACTTTTTAATAAAATCGAGTTTTTTAAGATTCAACCAGCCTGTTATTGCTAATAATTATCAAGAGATTAAAAAT
This sequence comes from Cynegetis impunctata, assembly GCA_030704885.1. Taxonomy (NCBI): domain Eukaryota; kingdom Metazoa; phylum Arthropoda; class Insecta; order Coleoptera; family Coccinellidae; genus Cynegetis; species Cynegetis impunctata. Next base: position 479,579 of record JARQZK010001504.1, on the reverse strand, counting down.
AGATCACAGGCAACAACAATTCGAATAAATAATTATATATATATATATATATATATATATATATATATATATATATATATATATATATATATATATATATATATATATTAATATATATATATATATATATATATAAATATATATATATATATATATATATATATAATTATATATATATATATATATATATATATATATATATTAAAAAAAATTAATATATATATAATAAAATATATATATATATATATATATTATTATATTTATATCTATATATTTATATTAATATTAAATATATATAGATGAAATTGAGTTTTTGGTGAAAAGCATCATAAAAAGTCATGAAACGAAAAACTATTTTGGTCCTAGGTCCAACTTTGCTAATCGCAACCGTTTTAATAGGCAGGTTTTCAAAGTGAAAACCTGCTAAAAATTATATCTCCTCAACCGTGAATCTAAGGACCTAGGGTCCAAAAGTGGATTTTTACAATAATTTTTAACGCAGAACGTTCCTGTAAAGAGAATATAAATGTACACAAAATTATTTGCCATTTGACCCCCTTCATCAGTGTTGCAGCTGAACTCAAATTATCGGATGGAATTCAAGCTACGTTAACTAATTTTACAGATCAATCTCGCGCATAACTACGTAATTACTATTTGTGCGATGAGATAACTTTGCTCCTAGGGCCGACAAACGTGTCAGCAACCCGTTTTGAACTATCAGCCCCACTTCCGAAGCTGTCATCCAGTTAACCCCCTCTGAATATGAGATTAATTATGTGTCATCGGTTTTCGGCGGCTCGGGTTTGACAAAGGGAAATTGGAAAAAGTTTAAACAAAAGCGTCAAGTACATCCATTATTTATGTTAAGATTTTAATTTCTCTCAAAGTTGTTACAAGCTGAAGATGTTGAAGGAATTAATAGGGATATTTCATGAGTGATAAAGATCATTCGTCCAATGTGATTCCCGTTTTATTATGTACAACTTTTGTGATAGATTTCAATGTCGAGAATTAACATGGGGTCAATTTGATAAATATCTGTTGTTATTGGCGACATTAACAATTGAACAGAGATTCAAAATCTTCTTAATTTTTTCAAAATCGAAGCTGATGCCTGTGCTATTCAATTTGGTCATATCGATCACTTAATGCTCAGAATAATATAATTGAGTTTCGTTAACATAAATTCAAGTTTATTTTATTTCAACTCGAACGCAAATAAATTAGAAGAATTTCATGGTATATAGTATATACGGTATAAATCAGTCTGTTAGTATTGAAATTAATTATTGGAAATGATATGTATTATGCTATTAGTCGTAGATTCCCGAAAATGATATACTAAAGGCGGAAACACATTATTGAAACGAGATATAACCCGACAAATCGTGACGCGTGTTGAATAAAATCAACTGCTAGTGATTTCTATGACTAGAATCACACTATGAACACCCGACACCATACGATACAGGCAGACGGTACTTGATCTAGTTGATGTGTTGGGCGCTGTATGTTTCTAGGTAACACCCGATGTCACGCGTTCGGGAATTGTCAAATAACGCGTACGTTCATATTATGGTGATACCCTATAATTTATTAAATTTTAACAGAGATTTGAGGAAAATGAACGAAGAATTTATTGAATTTTTACGCGTCACATTTCAGTAATGTGTTTCCGACTTTATGCACTATATAAATTCATAAATTCTACCGAGGCCTGATGGAGCGGTTTTTGAATATTTTGTATACCTACCTCCTGTATCAATATATATATATATATATATATATATATATATATATATATATATATATATATATATATATATATATATATATATATATATATATATATATATATATATATATATATATATATATATATATATATATATATATGAAAAACTTGGTTCTCGGAATGAACCGCGTAAAAGATTTGAAAAATCACGACGTTTCGGCTCCTTTTGCGAAGCCATCTTCAGGAGAATTAGAAGGAAAATAATTCAGATACTTGGCCTCAATCTGCCTACTCTACGAATGGAATAAGGAGGAATCGTAAACAATACGATTGCGTGGTCACAACCTGCCTAATCCACCAACCGTACTGCTTCCTGTCAACTCTGAAGTCTCAACCTGCCTACTCTTCAGAGTCAACTGTAAGCCTACTGAGTACATACATATATATATATATATATATATATATATATATATATATATATACATATGTTCAGAAAGTATTTGAAAAATACTACATACACATACTACACATAGAACTCCCCAAAAGTATTGATATTACCCCAACTGATCTCCTTGTTAGTTTTAATATTGTCTCCTTATTTACAAATATTGAAGAAACACTTTCCATCCTAGACACGAAACATCAAATATCCCCCGACAACCTATCCCTGATCAAACACTGCATGGCCAACACTTACTTCATCTTTCGAGGCAATTTCTTCAGACAAATTAAGGGAGCCCCAATGGGATCCCCTCTCTCCCCCGTCATAGTCAACATTTTCATGGAACATTTCGAAACCCAAGCTCTCTCGTCATTCGACCTTAAACCATCATGCTGGCTACGTTATGTAGACGATGTCTTTGCGATCTGGCCCCATGGCGGAGACTCGTTGCTCCATTTCTTGAATCATTTGAATGGCATACATCCAAGTATCCAATTCGCAATGGAAGTGGAAAACGATGGGTCTCTGCCATTCCTCGATGTCATGGTCAAAAAACTTTCATCCCAAGGATTCTCCTATTCAGTTTATCATAAACCCACCCATAAAAACCGTTATCTGAACGCCCAGTCTCACCACCATCCTTCTCAACTTAACTCTGTAGTTAATACCCTAATCTACCGCTCCATTCGACTATCTGACGATGAACACCGTGAATCAAAACTCAATACTCTAAAACATATATTATTACAGAACGGTTACAACACATATCAAATCAACACGAACATACGCAAACACACAAATATCACCCCACCTCTACCACCTTCCAATCCCACTGAACAAGAATCTTCACCTAAATTATTTCTTCCTTACATCAAAGGAGTAACAGATAAGACCGCAAGATCTCTCAAAAACACAAACATCAAAACAATATTCACCACTCAACAAAAACTCTCCCATCTGGTCAGATCCGTCAAGGATAAAATTCCTAAAGAAAATCACGGTGTTTATGAGATTCCCTGTTCCAAATGTCCTCGTTCTTATATAGGACAAACGAACCGACGAATTCAGGTCCGTAACAAAGAACATTCACTTTCAGTAAGACACTCAGATATCACCAACGCCCTTTTCCAACATCACACCTAAACAGGCCACTTTATCGATTTCCCCAATACAAGAACTATTGCTCCCGTCCGATCTTTCAAATCCCGAATTTTCCGTGAAGCTGTAGAAATAGAAAAACGTCCAAATTGTTTGAACACCAGAGATGACAGTCACAGACTCCCATCATATTGGAAACCACTTCTCAGTGGTCGCCATGTCACACCCAATCAGAGTGCATCCCGCACTGATGAGCGTGAGAAACCGCCCCCCGCCCCTATAAATACGGCCACACGACGATCGTCCCGTCCACGAAATTTTGAACTGCTAAAATTGAATAAGTGGTTTAGAATTAGCACCGATTTAAATGATTACACTTTCAATAGCTTTTCCCACCCCTACTATCGTTCGTGCGCCAATGAGCCTTAGACCAAAATGATAGAGAATTTTCTAGGCCTTCTAACAGTGTTATCAAAAGTAGAGGTTAATATATAAGTTTTCGAAAAAAAAGACGTTTTTCTTATTCAATTTTTAGTTACGCCCTCTAGCTGTGAAATACGGAACTTGAAAATAATTTCCAGAACTTTCTCATGGCCACTTTAAAAATAATAAAAAAAATTTAATTGTTGCCAGATGTACAGATCCTGATATATATATATATATATATATATATATATGAATATATATATATATATAAATATTAATATATAGATATATATATATATATATATATATATAAATATATATATATATATATATATATATATATATATACATATTTGCCGGTACATTTTGGCATCTGTAGCTACTCCCAGTAGAACAAATGAAATTTAGTCTTTGTGCTTTTTCTTGAGGTAGAACTAAACAATAAAAATTTGGGTAAATTCAGAAAACATTTTGGAATCTCTCAAATTAGGAGTCGGGAGAGGTGCATACCCGAAACTATTCAATGCTGTAGCTAATAATGTGGAAATTAATTATGAACAAAATATCCCATATTAAGCTTTCTAGGGATTTTGGAGGATTAAACATTGGTTTGTGTATCAAGTTGATGTTGGAAAGTGCCTCTTGAAAGTATAAACTTCATTCTCTAGTCGCCGCAATTTTTGTATAGAGTTTTGCGCACCTCCACAGCATCTGTAGATTGAGTTAATTAATAAAATATCTTTTGGAAATTCCAACTCTTTTTCTCAACCGCCGACATTTTAATGGAGAGATCTCATAATTAGAGATCGACCTCTGCTGCTCAACTGGTTTTTTTTATATAATTCAAAGAATATTTAGAAGTCAGAGAGAGTATATTTGATATAATATGTTAATTAGTTATAAAAAAGTTTCACATATAATATTAGGAGGTATTTAAAATATTTGTTTCAATTTTTTTTTGGTAGGTATACAATCAAAGAAAAATTTTTATCGAAATGAATCACCAAGCAACTCATAGTGAAATAGTTTTTCAACAAATATTTTCTTTTCTACATAAAATTAACAAAAGAATTTTTTGAGAAAGGAAGAAGCTGACGAGCTCGAACAATATCAAAAATTGGCCAATATTTCTATATTTCCTCTGTTGTTCTATGAGAAATGAATTATTGAGACATTGGCATTTAAAATTTGACCACTTCAACAATCTTCCGACGATTGCAGAAATGATTACCTATTTCACAAATTTGCATACCTCTATTAGACAGACCTTTCGCATCATATATTCACCCTGGTCGTATATCAGCTCCAATCATGCAGATAAATTTGATATCTGATTTTCATTAACCCTTCATTCAGGACACGACAATTGTGTTGTGTATCAACTACCCCACATAATATGCGATACATCCCATATGCAAACGAATATCATTCAGATTAACCCTCGTCGGTTCTCCTCTATTGCAACTCAGTCAATAAGAATTTGAATTTAAAGGACCCCGCACATTTAGTTAGAAAAAATGACGACAGTTAAATTCGCTCAGTTTTGGATATATTATAGATACTGGCTAGCTTTAAAACATATCAATTTTAAATTCTGTTCTCACGACTGGTTTAGGATATAGAGTGGTCCAAATGTCAATGTCCAGAAAAATCATCTTCACAATTTTAAAAAGTGATGTTAACATATAGATTTTCACTAGAATATGATAACTTCACTGAAAAGCCGCTTTTTTAAGAAAGCCATCCAAATAACTTGAAAATGGGTCCGGCATATACAGGCTGTTTACTCGATGAGTTTGTGTATGTGGCTTCAACTTCGACAGTTTTATATCAAAAAACTCTATTTCTAGCTCAACTGATAACAGACGATATATCAAATAGTGAAAGAAAATAAAGCTTCCTACCATGTATAGTTTGGAAAAAAAAATGGTGCAAATGTTGTCTTTATTATTTGAAAACTTTTTATTTGTGAGGTACTGGAGAAAAAGTGACTCAATTTTATATCAGTGGGTCGAATAGTCTATAAAAGGCACATATCATGTTGAAACTGACGTTTATATACCGTATGTTCATTTTCACAGGTATACCTGGTAGATAAAAATGTATTAATTATTTTTCATCTTCAGTCCTATAGTAGCGAGGTTCTTGAATAAACAATTATTTTCACATTTGAATATTAATTTGGATTCGCGTTGATTACCGAATCTATAATTTTTGTGGAAGGATATTTCACGTGCGGGAGCATACGAGAATACCCAAGGTACCACAACACCATTGCCACATGAGTACATGTTCCGAGTGTTCTTGCACCTGATTTGCAGGTACAGTAGTACCCCGATACCGACTGCCGCCCTTCATTATACTGAATCCATAGCTGGTACTTTGTAACATTCTTATATCTCGAGAATAGTCTCAACCTAACAAGGTTATCATCAAGATGAGCTTCATCAATTTCTAAATTAATATCTTGATCACCTCGTCTAGTATCCTGTACGTTATGACGGCGCTAGCTTTAACTGATAGGTGCCCACTATTAGGTCCCGCAAATAGTCTAAAGTGAGCCGTGGGAAGTTAGGGACATGATCGTTCCTTACAGCCGTCCATCTACCCATCCTACGAAGTAAATTCTCATTTTGAAGGAATTCAAGCAAATTATTAGACCTAGTAGCACGTTACAAACATATTTGAGCCATTTGTTCGTTAGCTTGCATTCTTATGTCGGAAAAATATCTGTTAATGAGACTCGCAGCTATTCGGTAAAAATCACCAAGGTTAGGAGAATGCGTAGTCGAAATGATGTTCGAAAAAAACTTGAAAATGGATTTTAAAAGGCCATTTCCTGATTCAATGATCCATCTTGTTTTTGTTATTAGCCTCGCTTCATTAGCATCTTCAGTTGATAACTGTGATTCTCCACGTTGGAGAGAAGGGGGCATCCTATGTCTGAAATCAAGTTCTTCCAAGAGCGGTAAGGCGTCACGATACCCGCGGTCGACTACGAACGTATCGTTTTCTTCGAACCAATTTCTCATCCCTTCAACGTCTCTTTGAAATTCATTTCGCAGAATAGCAGCATCATTGTTCGAGGCATCTGAGAAATAAGGACCAAGAATCGATAAGATATAACCATCGGGGGCAACAATCAGGGAGGGTTTAAAAGGTGGCGCCCTTTATGAACGCAATATGACTGACGTAAGGTCCGGAAATTGGTGCTTTTTTGCAAATAGCTATAGGTGCCATCTACATAAACTATGGCTTTGGGTTCGTTAGGTTGTGGATTATAAAGTCTATTTGCAAATTCAGTTACATGTTGTCGTATAAAGTCTTGTCGTGTTATTGCCGTAAATCCCAGGTTGTTCGGTACGAAGTTATTCATTATAGACGTCCGTACAGTTGACACAGCTAAACTCACACTTTGCCTCGATTTGTAAACGAAAATAACTTTGAGAATTTCGTCTGACAGCCCCTGTTTGAGTTTACAAAGGAACATTAGAAGGTCCTTTTTCGATACATATCTTCTGCAGTTTTCATTAGTAACAGGCCTGCAAAAAGTATACAAATTCCGAAAGTGGTCTTTACTTAAAGGACATAAAGCTTTGAATTCATCTTCGGAAAAACTGTTTTCGTCATGATACTTCCACTTTGTTTGGTGATCAAAAGCTCCCCTTATCTTCTGAAGAAAATTTGTTAGTTGACTTGCCTTAAGGCTCACATTTCTGACGATGCAAGGTAATGCAACTAGCAATGGACTAGGAATCATTGAGTTTTGATCGAGATGGTGTAAGCATACTCTTGATCTTTCTGTGAAGTAGATATTGTACTTTAGGAAGATATATACTCGACAACCAGTATTCAATTTTTGGAGATTATTTTGTTGTCGATCACAAATACAACATCTACTGTCTGAAACGTGTGTCAGGGTATTCAATTTTAGTCTTATATGAGGGTCGTCATTTTCATCCTGTACTTCTTCACTTACTTGGAGGTAGCAATTTATACACAGTCTTGTGAAAAGCGTTATAGGTACTTCCTCCATATTTCGTTCCTGTCGTTTAGTTATAGCAATTTCTCTTTTTTCGGCATCGTTTTCTCGATCTATTTGTTTCATGTTCTTAAGGAATCCCTGGAATCCACAAACAAAGCAGAAGTGACGAACTTGATTATTCATTTTTCAATTAAAGTCACGTTTATTCAAACTCTGAAATGTAGCTTAACGAAGTAATAGAAAAACTAGCAGCAAACAGTTACAACTAACCCACTAATAATAAACTCAATAAAGAAAATAACGTTGAAAGCGCACATACTATACTAACTCAATGCACAGAAGATATTATTATTTGGATGAACACAGAAGAGCATAATTTTTTGATCATGGATTTTGTGTAACTCTCTGCAGAATTTATCAGCAGTCACATAATTCAAATCATACAGGGATACAACATGCATGAAGATAATCAGTTTTTTTTCAACGTATAACTTAAGCCTTATGTCGTTAGAGTTACGATAATGTTCGAATAACGGTCTAATGAAAAAATAAATACTATATCCAAATAGATCTCATATTCATGTGTAAAAAGAAACTAAATCCAAAAGGCGATTATTTGAGACTGCTTCCAACTATGAATTGTTGAAAGATGTCGACTGTACGAAGAAACGCTATGATGTGTAACTTTTTGCTACGAAGTAAATCAACTATGGATCTAATATGAGGAAGAGATGCTCCTATACCTACTTACCCTCAAAAGTGCAATATATTTTGAAACATGAGCTCATGATCCGAATCGAGACATTAAATTATGAATATTAATCTGATCAAAATTAAAGTGTAAAAATAATTCTTTATTCAAGAACCTCGCTACTATAGGACTCAAGATGAAAAATAATTAATACATTATTATTTGTCTACCAGGTATGCCTGTAAAAATGAACACACGGTATATAAACGTCAGTATTAAACGTCAGTTATGTGCCTTTTATAGACTATTCGACTTACTGATATAAAACTGAGTCGTTTTTTCTCCAGCACCTCACAAATAAAAAGTTTTCAAGTAATAAAGAAAAAAAATTCGGAGACTTCAACGTTTGGACAATTTTTTTTTCTAAACTATACATGGTAGGAAGCTTTATTTTCTTTCACTATTTGAGATATCGTCTGTTATCAGTTGAGCTAGCAATGGAGTTTTTTGACATAAAACTGTCGAAGTTGAAGCCGCATACACAAACTCATCGAGTAAACAGCCTGTATATGCAGGACTCATTTTCAAGTTATTTGGATGGCTTTCTTAAAAAAGCGGCTTTTCAGTGAAGTTATCATATTTTAGTGAAAATCTATATGTTAACATCACTTTTTAGAATTGTGAAGATGATTTTTCTGACGTCCATTAAGCTGGCATTGTCAACATAGCGGAATCAAATTTAGTATAGTTGAGAATTTGTTGCTATTTTGTTGCTAATTAGTTACAGCAAAATTGATTTTGTTGCTCCAGCCGTTTGGGAAAAAAATGAGACAATGCCAGCTTTTGGGTAAGCTGGCACTGTCACATAAATTTTTGGCACATACAGTAGAAATAACTGATTCTAAATTTGTTGCTAATTAGTTGCTAATTAGTTACAGCAAAATTGATTTTGTTGCTCCAGCCGTTCGGGAGAAAAATGAGACAATGCCAGCTTATGATTAAGTTGGCATTGTCACATCAATTTTTGGCACAGACAGTGGAAATAACTGATTCTAAATTTGTTGCTAATTAGTTGCTAATTAGTTACAGCAAAACTGATTTTTTTGCTCCAGCCATTCGAAGAAAAAAACACGACAATGCCAGCTTATTATTAAGTTGGCATTGTCACATCAATTTTAGGCACAGATAGTGGAAAAAACTGATTCTAAATTTGTTGCTAATTAGTTGCTAATTAGTTACAGCAAAATTACCAATTTCAATTACCAACTTCTCCTCGTTTCGGCTAGCGAAAATAAGTTTTTTTACAGTTTCCGTTTCTTTGAGTAACTGTACAATTGAAAATAACGTCATCATCGACGGTAGTGAATTTAACTTTGAGTTCACACGTAGAGCGACATGCACCTAAGAAGATTTCAAATTATTAAATATCATTAACTATGATTTCACTGTTGAAATTAGCTTTGTTATACACTTCAAGAGAGAAATTGAATATATATCATATCATTACCTTTCATAGATCCATTGGTTTTATCCAAAGTCACGTAATGTTGTTCGAAATTATAACCACATTTGCGACGTGTCGTCTCCCATATTTTGTTGGTGATCAAATCTTCCCATTTTCCTGGTTGAAAAACATTTCTCTGATACACTTGTCTTTTACCGTGTCGGCGATGAAAGGTTTTTTCAATATCAATAATCAGTTCTTCAAATTCATCACGATTCACCGTAAAAGTAAAATGAGACACTTCGAGATTCTGTTCGGATTGATCGGAAATATTATTTTCATTAGAAAAATTCGTTGTCGAATTTTCAGTGTCGTTCAATACTTCAGAATCGATACTTGAATCTTTCCGATGGGATGGTATTAACTCTGATCGTATATTATAACGATCACAGGTAAGAAATGAGTGAATGCTTTCGGGTTTTATGATATTATTCAACTCATTTGCAATTTTCGTCCAAATGGGATTATTTTTTGAGACAATTCGGTTATCGTCATTAAAAATCAAACTCTTATCAATTTTGAGAACTTGCTTTAGAACCACTATCCAAAAGGACTAATAACAGGAGTTATAAAAGAAAGAACCCACAAGCTTTACAATACAGAAACAACAAAAAGAAAAATAGAAGACAACAAAACAAGAACCACAATACCTCTCATGGGGAACTTATCGTATAAATTAAAAAATATTTCAAAAGATCACAATCTCGAAGTCATCCACAAACCGTAAAATCAAGTAAAACAAATTTTCAGCAAACTAAAAACTGCAACACCCACTACAAAAAAATCTAAAGTAGTCTACTCAATTCCATGTAAGGATTGCGGAAAACAATACATAGGACAAACATCACAACGATTGCATGACCGGATAAATGCCCACAAGTACACAAAAGCAGCAACTACGGCACTGAACAAACACAAATTAACGGAAAATCATGATTTCAACTACGAAGGAACGAAAATACTAACAACACAAAGGAACAAAAAACATAGAGAAATACACGAAATGTTCCATATACAGACAAATTTAGAGAACACAGTGCACGACAGACAGGACATCAAACAACTTAGTCATTTCTACCTACCATTTCTTAAAAACAAGTCAAACTGAAAAGAATAAGAAAAGAACTAATACATCACCAAGTTTGACATTGACATGCCAGACAAATAAAGAAAATCATTTTCGAAATATATATTATAATAATTTTTTGACGATATTGTTTTATACTCTAGATGTTTTTATTTTTATGTTTATTTTATTGTCTATACTAAGGTAAGCTGTTAAACGTGGAATATTTGTGTAGTCAACGTGGTCTATTAAGATTTTTATATTTATATTTTAGATACTGAGGAAGGAAGTACTACTCCTGAAACGTCTATTAAACGAATTAATCTAGTAATTTAAAGTATTTTTACGAACCTGGAACAACCAAAAATCATACCAAATCTCTATAATATAAAGGTCCAGGTACTAAGGTGAAGTGAGAAAATTTTTAATATATATATATATATATATATATATATATATATATATATATATATATATATAATATATATATATATATATATATATATATATATATATATATATATATATATATATATATATATATATATATATATATATATAATATATATATATATATATATATATATATATATATATATATATATATATATATATATATATATATATATATATATATATATATATATATATATATATATATATATATATATATATATATATATATATATATATATATATATATATATATATATATATATATATAATCTCTTGATAATTATTAGCGATAAAAGGCTGGTGGAATCTCAAAAAACTCGATTTTATTAAAAAGTTGACGTTTCAGAGGTTTTTATTTGTTGTGTTATTTTCATCTCCAAATTTTCAATCCAATGCTTTGCTACGCCGTTCTGATGAGGACCAAAGAGTCCGAAACACGTGTCAACGGCTGCTTCCATATAAACGTTCTATACCGATAATTCTGCTCTACTTTTTTAATATTTTCCTGCGACTAATTTCTTAATTTCTTTGTTGTTAGATAAATAGTACCGTATTATTTTTATTTTCGAACATTACGTAGGTAAAAGTTTCTGTGGTTTCCCTTGCCATCTAATGATAACAATTTTGAATGTTGACTAATTAGACTGAATAGCACGTAATAAATAACAAAGAACAACCACATTCGAAAAAAATTTTAGCGAGACAAAGCAGTCTTTGTCTATTCAAATTTTTTCAAATCAATAAATGTCAAGGAGATTTCAATTTTTTCAAAAGTTTTGAAAAACTACGAATGTCGTAGTGAAACGACAACTTTTTAATAAAATCGAGTTTTTTAAGATTCAACCAGCCTGTTATTGCTAATAATTATCAAGAGATTAAAAATAGATCACAGGCAACAACAATTCGAATAAATAATTATATATATATATATATATATATATATATATATATATATATATATATATATATATATATATATATATATATATATATATATATATATATATATATATATATATATATATATATATATATATACAGGGTGAGTCAAGCTGAACACCTTGAACTCTCGTGGCCAAATGGTATTTTTTTTCGGTAAACGGTCTATGGAAGTATATGTATGTCGATCTGAACTACAATTTAAAAATAATGACTTTAATACAGGGTGTTCCAAAAGAGCGTGACATATCGAAGTTATATTTTTTTAAATGGAACACTCTGTATTTTCTTGCATTTTTGAATTATTTGAGAAAAAATAAGCTTACTTTGCCAAAGTATCCCTAACACCAATTCTCTTTGTTTATGAGATATTCAACTTTTTCTCAAAATGTAAGGCGGTCAAAAAAATTCAATATCATTGGAATTAGCCACAGCAGGTGTACGAAATTCAAAACGCCCACTCAAATCAATTTCAGCTAGCTAGTGTAGCATGAGTAAAGAACCAATAGTATACAGTGTGTTTTATACTGTTTCAGGAACACTTACCGTATATTTGAACGTCAATAACTTTGTTATTTCAAATAGAACACCCTATATTTTTCCGATTGAAAAGATGCACCTTTTTATTTTCTTTTGAACCATATAATACATCCCTATACCTAAATGTGATGTTTCAGAAATTATCGAAGCCTTTTCGAAATCCTATGAATTGTTTGAATTTACATTATTTCATTTAGTAGTCTGATGTGGTATACTTGAGTAATACATTAAAAGTTTAAACTTTAGGAGTTAACAAAGTCTTTACGATGAGGTTTTCAACTAACTTTTATAAACCGACAGATGTCGAATACTGAAGAATAAATCTTCAATATTATTAGCAAATTGAATTTGAACACTCTTAACAGTTGATTTTCTTTGCATCATTGTTGTTTTAATCCACCTGTATCTACTATTTTTAGGTTAACTAGTTTTGATTGAGAATAAAACATTATTTGAAGATTAAAGTCTAAGGTTAAATTAAAAAAATTATAATAAATGTTCGACATGACCACCATCTACTTCAATGCAGCATCTAATTCTTTTTTCGAATGAGTTTCTGATATCTTTTAACATATTTGGAGTTACGGTTTGGAAGGCATTTCTAATTTTCACTTCCATATCATCAGGAGTAGTGGGTGGTGTACTGCAGTGGCGTAGATAGGGGGGTGATCAAGGGGATCAATCCCCCCCCCCATGAGCCTACGAAAATTATAATAGAATTGAATAAAAGTCTTCGTATCTACGTATTTAAGTATACATGAAATTTATTTAGCACTATCACCTCTTTTGGTATTATGTATGTGCGATTATATGAAAATCATCTAGATATGTTTTCGTGACGACTGTGCAATTGTGTATGCAATATCTACTTATAATTTCAACATTATAAGTAATCAAGAAATTGATTAGTTTTTCTAATTTTGGGTGAAGTAACTAGTAGTTTTGAGCATATTCTATTCAATGTTCAATTAGTAAGTTTATTCGGTCACTTTGAGCACAAAAACGTGTTTAAAAAAGTTCAAATGGGTCTAATAGAAAATTTTTATTTCGAAAGGAAGAAGTCAACCAAAATTACCTCGCACTTCTTCACTTTATAAATTGTATACTGTACTTACTATTAAACAAAACTGCTCGAGCTTTTGTTCAATGGTATAGTATTATATCTAAAACACGAGCAGTTTTGTTTAATAGTATAGGTAGTATAAAATTCGGAAAGAAAAGAAGTGCGAAGAGGTTTTGATTGACTTCTTCCTTGGTAAATCAAATTTTCCATGTCACACACGTTCTTTGTTCCTAGTGACTGATTCAATTTCTGTTTACATAGAATATTTTCAATCAATATTTAATATTTCGAATATTTTTTGAGGTAGAGTAGATATCAAAATATGAGTAACTTTTGGCTTTGACAATTTAATTAGGTACTCCATAAAATTTTGAAATAAATAAAAATTTTCTGTGATAGCGTTCAATCCATTTCAGGACTTGGAGAAAGATTTACTAATCATGAGAATATAGTCTAGTCAACAAGTGCTTTTTTTGTTCAAATTTGTTCATGAGTCTCGGAAAAATATGAACAAGGTGTGATTCGATTCGAAAGAGCATGAAGATAGTTTTTGGAAAAATTTAAGTTCCGTTCTTGAAAATTGTAAAAGTTATAATCAATTTACTGAAAGAAAAATTTATCTCAAAAACTAATTGATATTTTTGATATCTAAATACATATACTAAAAGAAAGTCTCCCGGAACTGTAGGATTAATATTTATAGTTTTCTCAGAGTAAAAATACGGCCGACAACGGGTAGTCTGGCTTGCGAAAGTAGCGCCCATTTGGGACACTTTAACAATAGACATTGTTCAACTATATTAAATATTAAACTAAGGAATGAAACATTTCAGGTTCTTACTCGAAAGGTAAATGAACAATAATCCAGTGACAAAACATTTTTATCGCGATTTTTCAATTAGTTATGCAATAGTTATTTGCTGCTTGAACAAGAACATTGCAAGTGTAATAACTGTTAAACTATAGATCTGATACTTTTTTCCTTTCTTGGAGCTAGTTTCAAAAAAATGCAGAATAGATTCCTGTTAAAAAAAAATTTAATTTTTCAGTTTTTTATTAACAATTTACGCACTTTAATTAATCATAACATTCTTTTCTTGATTCTCTTATAAACAGCACATTTGTTTATAACAATTTTTTGAACAATAGGAGATGAATATTGAAAAAACAATTTCCATGTAGCTTCCGATAATAAAAAAACGGATCATTAAAATTATACTATATATTTATATATATAAAACTATACCTACGTAAATTGTCAATAAACAAATGAAAAATTGAAATTTTTTCAATGGGGATTTACTCTGAAGCCTTATAATAATAGCTCCAAGAATGAAGAATATTTTCAGATCCATAGTGAACAGTTATCACACTTACAATTTTCATGTTCAAGTACCAAACAATTGTTAATTAACTATTGCATAACTAATTCAAAAATCGCTATTATCCCTGGATTATTGCTCATTCACCGATTTAGTAACTGTCTGAATTTTTCATTCCTTAATTTTCATATTTAATATGGAAAAATAATTGTTGAAGTGTCCTGAATGGGCGTGACTTGCCCAAACCAAATTACCCGTTTTCGGCCATATTTTTACCTATCTGAGAAAATTATGAATATTGATCCTACAGTTCCAGTAGTTGAGTCTTTTTTTTGGGAAATTTCCTCTTCTTTCCGAATCTTTCTTCAGTCAGATTTCAAGAATCGCAATTAATTTTTGACATATATTGTTTACTTTCACAATTTTCGCGAGCGAATTTTTATTTTTCTCAAAAAACGTCTATATGCTATTCCGAATCGAGGGACACCTTGCACATATTTTTCTGAGACTGCTGAAAAAAGTTGAACAAAAAAAGTTTGACTAGACTAAATATATTAGAAAGATTTTCGATGTTTTTCAAGCATGATTTATACGAAATTGACAAAGCAGTTGATAAATTCATCAAAACTGATGAGTTTTATCAAAAATTTCTTACTGCCACACCTCCTGTTCTCGTAACTTGAAAGTGTGGAAGAAATATTTAATTCGTGAAGGCGATGAAAATTCAATATTAGAGTTTGATGATAGCCTAGAAATTTTTTTTCGAATACCAATATGTTGTTCAGAATATTAGCTATGCTGCCGGTATCGACGTTTGAAGCGAATAGAAACGATTCAAAGGAGCACGATAAAAGAAGTGGACTTGTAATGACCCTTCTGAATATATAGAATTCATTGCAAATTAGAAACTCATGTTTGTCTAATTTTTTGTTTTTGGAAGGTTTCGCTGCTCTGGCAATTCATCGTGACATTGGAATTACAGCTGACGAAGTCATGAATGTCGAAAAACACCGAAAACTAGATTTTCTTCTCTAATTTTCCCAAGAATATGTTCAATGATTTATATATCCAATTTAATAAAATTCAATTTTTCACTAATTTTTTCCAATTGAAATAATTTGATTTTTTTGCAATTTAATTCAATTTTTCTGCTTATTTTGTACTATCTACATGAAAGATTATTTTTATCAACAAGAATAGAACTTTAGAAGAAAAATTTATGAAATTTCTCACTAACTCATATCCCCCCCCATCGCAAAAAGCTATCTACGCCACTGGTGTAATGTATACATTATCCTTGATATATCCTCATTAAAAAAATCCAAGGGTATGAGATCGGACAATCTCGCTGGCCAGTTATAAGGACCACCTCTCCCAATTCATTTATCTGTAAATTTTCTGTCCAGATAATTCCTAACAACACGATTGAAATGTGCCGGAGCACCATCTAATTGTAGCCAGATCTTCTGCCTCACATTCAAAGGAATATTCTCCAGAAGATGCCAAAATTTTGTTTCCATGAATCTTAAAAATGCCCGTCAAAGAAAAAAGGACCAATTATGGTGTCTCCTATGAATCCCTCGAATGAGTTAACACTCCACCGCTTCTGGCGATCGACGGTTGGAAATAAATGTTTGTTTTCGGTGTCATTATAATGAAAGTTATGTCGATTAATCAGACCATTGTTATGAAAGGTTGATTCATCTGTGAATAAAGTATGTTCAAAAAAGTTCATCTCTTCGCCAACTCGTTCAAGATACCAAAAACGGAAATCTAGCCTGCGTTCAAAGTCCCTTCCATACAGCTGTTGATGCAGCTGAATGTGATATGGATGATATTTAGGTTTTTAATTCTGGTTACACTCGATTGAGTTATACCTGTTGCATTACAATGGCTCTAGTACTAGTATTGGGAACTTCAATCACAGATTGCGAAACAAATTGTGTTCCTCATTCCCAGTTTCGATATCTTTCGAACAGTGTTATCGATACAACCTGTACTTCGAAATCTGTCTAATAATCTCTGAAATACATATTTGCCAGGATGCTCTTTATCTGAGTACTTCTGTGCATAAACCCTCGACGCTAATAAGCAATTTTCATAACACTCTCCAATGGTTAAAATCATGTTAATTCTTTCTTCAAGTGTGAAACTTTTCAATATACTTCTCAGCAGGACGAATTCAACACAAACTTATGACAAAATATCGCTATTTGACGGAAGCCTGCTTAGAACAACAACTAAACAGGGTTTAATGTATTAATCAAGTATATGACATCAGACTACTAGATGAAATATTGTTTAATTCAAACAATTCATAGGAATTCGAAAAGGCTTCGATAACTTCTGAAACATCACATTTAGGTATAAGAATGTATTATATGGTCCAAAAGGAAATAAAAAGGTGCATCATGTGAAGCGGAAACATATAGGCTGTTCTATTTGAAATAACAAAGTTATGGACGTTCAAATATACAGTAAATGTTCCTGATAGTATGGAACACACTGTACACTATTGGTTCTTCACTCATGCTACAGTAAGTAGCTGAAATTGATTTGAGTGGGCGTTTTAAATTTGGTACACCTGCTTTGGCTAATCTCGATGATATTGAATTTTTTTGACCGCCTTACATTTTGAGAAGAAACTGAATACCTCATAAACAGAGAGAGTTAGGGATAGGGACACTTCAGCAAAGATAGCTTACTTTTTCTCAAATAATTCAAAAATGCAAGAAAATACAGGGTGTTCCATTCAAAAAAATATAACTTTGATATGTCACGCTCCTTTGAAACATCCTTTATGAAAGTCATTATTTTTGAATTGTAGTTCAGATCGACATGCATATACTTCCAATGCATGTCGATCTGAACTACAATTTAAAAATAATGACCGCTTACCGGAAAAAAAATACCATTTGGTCATGAGAGTCCGAGGCGTTCAGCTTGACTCACCCTATATATATATATATATATATATATATATATATATATATATATATATATATATATATATATATATATATATATATATATATATATATATATATATATATATATATATATATATATATATATATATATATATATATATATATATATATATATATATATATATATACTAGTTGACCAGGCAAGCGTTGTTCTGCCATATAAATTATTTTTTTCTATTCATCTATCTGCCGATGTATATCTACCTAACTAACTATATATCTATCTATCATTCTATCTATCTATCTATCTGTCTATCTATCTGCATATCTATTTATCAATTTATCTGACCGGGCAAACGTTCTGCCATATAAATTATTTTTATCTATTTATCTTTCTATCTATTCATCTATCTGCCGATGTATATCTACCTATCTATCTATTTATCTCATTATCTATCTTTATATCTATCTATCTATTTAACTATCCATCTATCAATCTATCTGACCTGCCAAAAATGTTAATCATTGGGAGTATGAAAAATATATTACGACCTATTCTCAAACCGACTATTGTTATTTTCGATTGCCATCTTGCAGCCCTATTGCGGATCTGTGGATAAAATAAAAAAAATGAAAAGATGCAAAAACATGGGTTAATCGTAGAAGGGTAAACAATTGAGAGTAATATGAATTTTTCTATTCTAAGTCATGACAAGATAAAAATGACATAGATTAGAAATAATTTTATATGGTGGTTGAGTATTCTCAAATTTTCTAATTTCTCGCGCAATTTTCTTAATTTTTTCCTTCATAAGAACCTTCTTCCGACAATAAAAAACACAACAAAAAAAGAATTTTAGAAATAATTTTATATTGTTTTTAATTATTCTCGAATTTTCTAATTTCCAGCGCAATTTTCTTAATTTTTTCTTTCATAATAACCGTCTTCTGACAATAAAAAACACAACAACAAAAATTAGTGAAATCGGTTCAGCCGTTGATTAATTTTTTATATAGAGATTTTCTAATTTCCGGCGCAATTTTCTCAATTTTTTCTTTCATAAAAACCTTCTTCTGATAGTGAAAAACACAACAAAAAAAGAATAAGTGAAATCGGTCTAGCCGTTCAAGCGTGATGGCGGGACCAAGGGAAAAAGGATTCTTTTTTATATATAGAGATTTTCCAATTTCCCGCGCAATTTTTCTAATTTTTTCTTTCATAAGAACCTTCTCCTTACAATAAAAACACAACAAAAAAAGATTTAGTGAAATCGGTCGAGCCGTTCAAGCGTGATGGCGGGACCAATGGAAATAAGGATTCATTTTTATATATAAAGATATATGTATATACGGGTATGGAGCTCTAGCCGAACAACTATTTGAGCTCCTCATACGAAAATTCTCGATTGAGAGAAAAATATACCTAATATAATAACAGAGGTGGAAGTGGAAGATTTTAAAACATCAATCAATACACACGTTTATACTACTGAAAGCGCTAAAGAGCTATTGTGCTTCGTTTTCGGTGAGTCAAATATAAATAAGATTCAAGAATTTCATTCACCTTTTCATCACCTTCATTGACGCGAATATTTCCGATATCGGATTTTCATGAATATTCCATTCAATTCACTTGAATAGTGCGGTATCATGAAAAGAGCCAGTCCACTAATACCGATCTGTAAATGGTGTGTCGTTCAAATAAATCCTTCCTCGTTTCAGACCGTCAAATTTAAATTGAAGGACTATTTCGTCGTCTCGTTTAATTGGTGGTCCTCGACAACAACGCTCTTTCATCTGTGACTCGAATTCCTAATAATAACACTGATGGCCAGAGGTCGTGGATTAGCTCAGGTTTCGGACGAGTTATATTTCAAACGCCATTTTGCGATAGTCTGCTTCCGGAAAATCCTAATCAGCGACTACCGAAGGCAAATTTGCAGTTCACTAATTGAGCTAAACACAAAGTTGAAAGGAACGCCGACACAGAATTATGGAATAAAAGAATGATTTCATTTGCAGACCAGTAGAATAATGGAGCGATTTTGAAGGAATTAACTTAATTTGCAGGAGTCTTTCTTGGAAATTGATATTTCTGATTATCTATATGTGCCAAGTGTTTGAACAGAAGAACACAAAACCAAGTAATGTTATAAAACATCTTGAAGAGTAACTATATGGTCGCAAAGCCATGAGCAGGGCATACTGCCCCGGTTTAATTTTAAAAAAATGTAACTTTAATCTCAGATTAATATTGTAAATAAAACTTCACAGATTTTATTTTCACTATAAATATATATAGTGAAAATCAAAAACTGTGAAGTTTTATTAACAATATTATAATGGATTCTCATCAAGTATCGGCCGAATCAATTAGTTATAATCTCAGATTAATAGTAAATATATCAGGATATAGTTAATTAATTCAGGAAAATCTGCTAGGGTAACGATTCATTGCTATAATGATTTAAAGACTTTGGAAAGATAAACTTGATTCATTACCCTTTATTTGATAAATTCGAATAACAATGTATTCTAAGAATATTGTTACTCGACAACAAGTTGAAAATCATTATTTCTCAGTTTTGTACCTACTTCGCGTACTGAACTTTTATCTTCTTTTTGGTATCGAAAAAATTCCTAATATACCCTGAGCAGGAACTGCCGATGCTAATGATATACTCACCATTAGATAGGAACTGGCAGGACTTTTTTTGATGATGTACTACACGTGGTAATGGTGAGCCCTTTAAATGGCCAGTGTCACACATTTTTTTTTCTCTGACGGATCACTTAGATTGACCCTAGTGTTCAAAAAACTACTTTTTTATACAACTGCCTCAGAAAATGAGGTTTTGCGCATGAAAAACTGGTGCCGACACACCAGCGTAGATGAGGGGGGATACAGGGGGACAGTACCCCCTAGATGATTGAAAAACTTCAAAATAGTTAAACCCGTAGAAAGTAGAAACAAAAATATACATCAATAAAAAATATTCAAACGTCCAAAAATATATTCAGAAATATAAATAATAATTATAAAGCAGCTGCTGCCCGCCGCGCTGTTGATTTTTATTTTGAAGTAACTTGAGGCTTGAAGTGCACCAGGAATGGCAATGAGTAACACCTTGTGCCTTGTGCCCGATTCCAAATGCTCGATGCTTTTTCGAATTCGAACGAATATTAGGTTTGTTGTATTACTAGTCTAAGTATATTGTCTAGTCTACTAGTTAAATTGGCTGATAAACGGAATATTTTTTATTTATTTTTACCTAATACTTAATACCCTATAGACGTCTATGTGTTATGTTTTTGTATATAGAATTTTTTAACTTTTTTCGATGAGATCATTATCTGATAGGTAGATAATGTTTTCTTATTATGTTAACATATATTTTCTACAGTGAAATGTTTTGTTGATATGAGGTTTTTTCTAAATATGAATTAGAAAGAAAGTATATTATTCTTGCTTTTATTTTTTAAGTTTACCAGTTATTTGACTTAATTTGGATTAGATTGTAACTAACGCAAATGAAAGAAAGCTCCAAAAAGATAGAAAAAATAATATCTTGGCCAAATAAAAGGTACCGAAATAGTACCCCAACCCCCCTAAGACACAAATATATTTACGCACCTTCGTCCGAAAGCAGTACTTTGCACACGCTATGTCCTAAATACTTTACGCACGAATATGTAATCTTTGCGTACCTACGCATATCTCGATTCGTGTGATTTTTTTTGTACTCTCCTAACAACGTCGAAACTTTTAATGTTTCAAGCTGGCTGAATTGCATAACAACCATCACAGCTCTATTGTATTGTTGATTGGATACTTCAAAAATCTCTGGTTCCAAAGTTTGTTTATAGAAAATGTCGGATTCTGTGGAAATTTTGCAAAGAGAAAGCCTCATAAGTTCCGAATTGATGTCAATAAAATCGAGAAGCAAGTATTAACATGATTCATCCGATCAGTAAGTGACGGCGTAATCAGAAACCCTTCTCGTGTTATAAAAAAAGAAAACAATAACAATCGGAGGGGTAGTTACGTTATAGTACCTCCTTACGAAATATCGTTGGCCAGCTCAGTTGATTAAAACAGCAAAAGAAAGGAAGAAATACTACATATATTTATCATTTAGGCGCCACCCAGGCGCCACCCAGGCGCCACCAGCTTTATATAAGTAAAACCATCGATATCTAAGGTAGTGGGAGTTTGAAGGAAAGCTGAAAATCTATTTCAGTGAAACTCGAATCACTAACTATAATACCTGTGTGAGTGAACAGCAGTAGACGCGAAGGTAAATAACTCACTCTTCAATTACAAAATTCAAGTAGGTACCTATCATATTATTTAATCAATTATTATCAAAAACATCATTACAATATACAGGTAAATACAGATAATTCTGTATTATGACTAAGCAGTAAAGCCAACTTTATCACGAAAGTCAATAATACAGAACCAATGAATAGTACCTATTAACCGGGCCACGGTAGGTGAATTTACCTAAGCATCCATATGTAAATATCCGGAGACAACAATATCATTATTAGACAACGAGTGTTTATATGAATCAAAGTGTTAAAAGGAAATAACTCTACAAAATTAAACATCAAAAATAAATCAAATAGTAACAACAGAAAAGCAAGTTACATATATCGATAATAATAATAATAATAATAATAATTTTATTTATCATCAAAAGTTACATGACATGTCACAAAATTGGGAAACAAAATATGCTAGAAATTCGCCCACACTATAAAAACCATTCAAAATCAAAATTTTTTACAACTCCCTTCTGAAAATGGGTGTATTGCTGTCGGTCAAACTCCGCGGCAACAGATTGTACAAATACAAACCCGAGCAATAGGGAGACCGCTCATAGAAACGATGGTTAAATTTCTGTGTATGAAAACGATGTTCATTTCTTATTTTATAGGAGTGACATTCCGCCCTCATAGAAAATTTCACTTTTTTCCCATGTATAAAGCACATAAGGTTAAAAATATATATACAAGGTAGAGTCATAATTTTATGAATCTTAAAATAATCTCTACAGGATGTTTGAGGTGACAATTGAAACAGAAGTCTTAAGATACGCTTTTGCACAATGAAAACCCTTTCCCATCCCACAGCGATTCCCCAGACCACGACATTATACCTCAGAGTTGACGACACATTCGAGTGGTAAAATGACATGGCAGCCTCAAAGCTTAAAAATTTTTTTTATATTGATCAATGAATAGAAATATTTATTCAGTTTTTTACAAATGTCCATTTCGGCAGACCATCGCAAATGTTTATCTAGTGTAGTTCCCAGTAATTTAACTTCAGGGGCCATACTCAAAACATTTCCTTCTAAAGTCAGGGTGAAGTTACACGGAGTTTTGGTGGGAGTATAAAACTCGACACAGCTGGTCTTATGGTCTTAGCAAAATTGATCATCAATTCATTTAAATCGCACCATTTTTTGAATTCATTTAGAATTATATTACATTTGACAAAGAGAGAATCCGCAGAATTGTCACTCAACACGATACTCGTATCATCAGCGTACATGAATACTGTACCGTGTGAGATGAAGTCCGGTAAATCATTTACGAGAATGAGGAACAATAATGGCCCTAATATGCTTCCTTGGGGTGTGCCGAGGGGAATATCATATATATCCGAGACAGAACCTCCAATGTTTACTTTCATTTTGCGATAATTCATGAAGGAAGTAAGCCACTCATTTATCGTGCCACGTATACCCAACTGATCTAGTTTCATTGAAACAAAAACTGCACTGAGGCAGTCGAAGGCTTTTTTCAAATCAAAACAAATCAAGATTACATACTCGCCGTTATCCATTTTAAGAGAAATGAGATGTACGATCTCTGTCATAGCTGTACCTGTAGAATGGGAACCTCTAAAGCCATGCTGTGATTCAGTGATCAAGTTTGAATCTTGCAGAAATTGTGTGAGGGGGCAGTGCAACACCTTCTCAAAGACCTTCGAAAACGCACTCAGGATCGTGCTCGGTCGATAATTTTCAACCATGGTTGAGTCCCCCTTCTTGGGTAGTGGAATCATCCTACCAATCTTCAACCCATCTGGAAATACAACAGAAACCATAGATTTATTGACAATATCTGCCATGAGTGAACTTATGATAGATACAGAACCCTTCAGAACCGACAGAGGAACCTCGTCAACGCCGGTGGAATTCTTATTATCCATTGACGTTATGATTTCAACAATTTCGTTTGGTGTACCTAACAGGCGTGAAAAACATTGACCTCACATTTTTCCCCTTCACAAAGGTACACTCAGTCTCAGATATATGTACCTTTACATAAATTTGTCTCAGGCCTGAGCTAAATTTGTACACCGCCGGGGACAATATCTAGCTGATAGTCGCTGTATCAAATAAACACCGAACTAACCTGATTTGAGAAGGCATGTCTTTGTTCACTTACGGCGCAGATCAGAAGTTCCTGTTTCCGGACCGTCATGTGCTCCCTAGGACACGGGAGGACGATAAGATGGAACTTATACTGGAAACACGCTTCCTTCTTGGAATTAATTTAGTCACAGGGGCGATATCTTCACCGGACTGGTGGACCTATCTTCAGATCTGGGATATTATGGTAGGAGTTCTGGAGCAAACTGCCTTCAGAGGAGGATATGTATGACGCCAACTTGAACCTATATTCAGTGATGGACGACGTTAGAATTTTAGCGAACTTTCAATTCACAACCAAACACCTCAACTTCTAAGTCATATGTCGTCTCGAAGAGGAATCGCTCGATCCCCTACTTGGTATCTTCAAGGAAGTTTACCCTACGAGCTTGTGTCTAATTTACGTAGGGAAATTTAATCAACTCTAATAACCTAATCACTCTTCAGCTACTTGGTAAAGATGGCATGCGCTACACACTCTGGAACCGCATCATTGGCGCTGATACGTACGACAATTTAAATCAGCGCATAGTGATACTTTTCAACCGTTACATCATGAAAATGAGTTGAAACGATTCATGGAATCGAGACTGGCCAATAATGTCGGAACCTTATTGGAAATGTAGTGATGTTATATTTTGAAGAACTTTCGGAAAAATATAAATCCTGAACATTGTTGACAGCTTATTCGATGCTCAAATCAACAGTAAGTGCAAACCACAACATATACTTGGGATCCATATAAAGTTGCAAGCATTAATCAAATGAAAATCCGAAAAATACGTCCCAAAGTAGTCTGGAATCCTCTTATGAAAAAGATTAATGCTGGTTCTTGAAGACAGCATCAAACGACAAACATTCATCTATCAAGACGGTGGTGGCAGTTGGACTCTCTGTCCAAGAGAGGAATTATGTTAATCACAATAGAAGACACGAAATATTTCGGCAGTGATATGCTGATCAAACTGAAGAATACAAAAAACGAAAATACCGATGTCGTTTACAGTTTCAGGAAACTTTTTCACTGTCCTGAAGAAGTTCTGTACTCTTCGCCCTCCCAATCTAGAGACAGGCAGGTTATTTTTGAACTATCAAAACAAAAAATGTACAAGCCAAAACGTTGGCATCCACAAAATTTGATGTAAGAGAATCCAGAATCTCGCAGAAGACATTGTTTTCGGCGTTCATCAGCCACAATGTAAGTAAATTTTCACTCAGATCTGCTAGCCCTCGAATGACAAAGAGGGTGGAAATCCACCTCAAAAAAAAGTCGTTTGAAAATCTCTTTGGACACACGCCTGACTTGTGAAGGTCGCCTTCGGCTCTGTCCACCAATTTGTCTCGCTCGTGTGCAAAGAGTCGTTTTTACACCTTGTTGTTTAGTATACCTTGTTGTTGTGGATACTTATCGTAATCAATTGCACAAGTGCATCAAAATTAGTGATAATTTTGCATGACAGCGTGTTGTCAAGAAACTGCATGTGTTCATTTTGATTTTGGCTATTGCTCCAAAATAAGAAAATGACCGAATGCAGTTTTTAAAAGACAACACGTTGGAATGCTAAATTATTCGGTTATTTTGATGCACGAGTGTAATTTTGGGGAATATTTCCCGAATAGGAATATGTTTTTGAAAATGAGTTACCATATATACGTAAGATGCAATTATCGCAGGGCTCTTTCGCTTTCTACAATGCAATTATCGTGAGTAATTGCACAAGTGCATCAAAATAACCGAGAATTTTGCATGACAGCGTGTTGTCAAAAAACTGCATGAGTTCATTTTCATTTTTGGAGAAAGAGCCCTCTACCTTCGGTGTCGGGCTCTTTCTCCAAAATATGAAAATGACCGAATGCAGTTTTTTGAAGACAACACGCTGGAATGCGAAATTATCCGGTTATTTTGATGCACGAGTGTAATTTGGGGGAATATTTCCCGAATAAACTTTCAATTTGTCAAACTGGCTTTAGTAATTCATAAATTCTCAGCTTGTCATCAAAAAACGTAATATGAACTATGCTACTATGCAATTATCGGTCAACAATCCAATTATCGCAGTGCTCTTTCGTTTTCTACAATGCAATTATCGTAAGTAATTGCACAAGTGCATCAAAATAACCGATAATTTTGCATGACAGCGTGTTGTCAAAAAACTGCATGAGTTCATTTTCATTTTTGGAGAAAGAGCCCTCCACCTTCGGTGTCGGGCTCTTTCTCCGAAATATGAAAATGACCGAATGCAGTTTTTTAAAGACAACACGCTGGAACGCGAAATTATCTGGTTATTTTGATGCACGAGTGTAATTTGTGGGAATATTTCCCGAATAAACTTTCAACTTGTCAAACTGACGTTAGAAATTCATAAATTCCCAGCTTGTCATCAAAAAACGTAATATGAACTATGCTACTATGCAATTATCGGTCTACTATGCAATTATCGCAGGGCTCTTTCGCTTTCTACAATGCAATTATCGCTGTAACTTTCGATAATTGCATTCTATTTACAAGGGATTTTTGACAGGAGGGAAATATTCGCTGTAATTTTCGATAATTGCATTCTATTTACTATGGATTTTTGACAGGAGGGAAATATTCGCTGTAATTTTCGATAATTGCATTCTATTTACAAGGGATTTTTGACAGGAGGGAAATATTCGCTGTAATTTTCGATAATTGCATTCCATTTACAAGGGATTCTTGACAGGAGGAAAATATTCGCAGTAATTTTCGATAATTGCGTTCCGTTTATATGGGATTTTTGACAAGAGGGAAATATTCGCTGTAATTTTCGATAATTGCATTCCATTTACATGGGATTTTTGACAGTAGGAAATATTCAGGAGAAGGCTGTGCATTTTGTCAGAACACAGACGTTTGGAACTTAGCTATATAGATTCTCGATAGATTGTGATTGAGAGACATGGTGCAATTTGAACCATTTATTCATGGAAGTCTATGAACTCGTGATACAATGCCGAGAACGGTGACACACATCCGAATCTTTTTTGTCATTCATAACTAGAGCACTTTGAGATAAATTTTATCTACTGGAAAACTTTCATTCTGTACCTACTTAAAATATCTTTCGATTTATTCACTCGTTGCCTTATGCATCTATTCTATGTTATTTTTCCTAATAACCTGATAAGTATATTCCATCCTCTCTACTTCGACATAATATCGAGAGCTGGATGTCTATCACTAGTCCTGGTTAATTTAATAGATATAAATTTGAATACCCACTCATATATATGTTGTTCCATTTTCACTTGATAATCATTGAATTTATCATTATTGCCATACGAATACCTATGTTTCAAATTGCATTAATAACAGTATATTTATTATTATATTATTATCAATTTTTGTTATCGTGTAATAGTGTCAGATAAATCATATAATAAAGTCTTACAACCGTCAAAAAAACGAGGTAAACGTAAAATTCAACAAAAATACATACTTCCTACACTACACACATAGTCTGTAAAACAGGCATGCTAGGTACATGTCCTTTGTTTGGTAGAGATGTTTGAATATGTCTAGGAGTTTCAATGGTTCAATTAATTGCCCATAACGTTCGGAACCAGCTTCACACTGTAGGGCTAAAAAAATTTAAATAATTTATATATATATATATATATATATATATATATATATATATATATATATATATATATATATATATATATATATATATATATTGCTGCTTACTTTGAAAATAATTATTTTATCATACTACATATACTATACTTACCCTTCAAATTGATTATTGGTTAAATTCATGAAGAAAATACAAGATTTTGAGAAAATATACACAATTTATTTAAAGACAATAATTTTATCCATACACTCATGAGAATGTTCCTAATAGAATGAAAAATCCGGTCTAGAAGAGTCGAAACCCTGAAAAAAATAAGGAAATTACCATTCAAAACATATTTTACTTCATACGATTTGATTAAATTTTTCCGGTGAAATTGTTATAATTATAATTAATATATCTTCAAATAATTTTTCATCTGTTTACAAATGTAGATTATAGAAATCATTCAATTTGATTTGTCACATATAGACAGCATTTCGATTAGTATAATGTTGAATATTTATATAAAATGAACCGCTTGAAATATATGGACAACAATGTCATAACATTGAACAACAGCTCCTACTACCATAGTAGTAGGAGCCAAAAAAAGCCAATTAAAGTGAGTCCTGTATATATAGAAGTCTGTGCATAAACTCAGACGCAGTATTTCCATATAAATATTAAATCCCCCTTCGAGATTTCTTCAAGCTTGATGTAGGTATTTTACAAATTAGTAGTTAGTACTTGCACATGCTCTGTACGCTGAATTTTGAACCAATTAGAAACTTTCGTGGTTAAATGGAGTTATTTTACTTTGAAAATGATAATGGTAATACCAAAGGGGCGATATGACGCAAATTCTGAAAATAAGCGAGCCTCTATAATAGCCCATAAGGGATGCGTAGGATGTTCCATGAAAGGGAAGGTAAGTGGTGAACCGAGTTTGAATAGAAAAGTTAACTTTA
The DNA here is from genome assembly GCA_030704885.1 of Cynegetis impunctata. NCBI lineage: Eukaryota > Metazoa > Arthropoda > Insecta > Coleoptera > Coccinellidae > Cynegetis > Cynegetis impunctata. The sequence continues at coordinate 450,378 of JARQZK010001504.1, read as the reverse complement.
ATGCCCAAATGTGCCACATATATAGACAAGTAATTATATATCATGATATTCATGATTATTTTCCTCGCCGTTTTCATACTCTTATGTAAATATGAGTTGCACAAATTTTCATATTACTAATATGCAGTATACAGATTCTGAATCAAAAAATGCTTGGTGGTAGTGGTTATGCTCCTGAAATAATACAGGAAAACTATTATTATTATTGGATTTTTAAGTTGATGTGTTCCAATATAACAATATAAAAACCCTTGTAAGCAGCAGAGTTCCGTTCGTAAGATTGTAGTTGTATCCCATTTTTGTTTATTTTACATACAAAGTCTTAACCCCCTAAGTCAATTTGTAGGAATCGAAGAGATTTTCGAAGATTTTATCTGCAAAAATGCATGAAATTTCTTCACAAAACTCGCGAAGCTAAGAAAAAATTTTCAAAACCCCAGAATAGCACCTCCTATCCATCAACAGAATTCACGCAGGAATAAATTTAATTTTTAGTACATAAAGTGAATAAGGAAAATTCTTCAATAATTAAAAAATTATAACAACTCTCCAAGGAAGCTGATTATATGTACTCTGCAACGAGAATTCCACATTCACAATCCAACAGTGAATTAATGAAATCGCCCCGACTCAAAATCTTAATACAGCTGTTTCGATATTATTAGATCTCATCTGTGCAGCCATATCAACGTCACATTAAGAGAGCATTACCAGACAAGAAGTAGACATTAGTTTTTGGTTGAATAAAATCTACCTCCACCGGAAATCAAACGTCTAAGCTATGATTTAACGATAAACCCACTTTGCCATACAGGTCATTCAAATAATAGATACTCATTTGAATGATATTTTAGGGCTCTCACACCTATAAATCGGGAATTGAGAGACATTTGATGTAATGACGATAAGATCCGTGTTTTAAATTCAAAATTAGATGGCTGTGAAAAAATCTGATATACTCATGCACACATTTAAAATATACTAAAATCAAAACATTTACCTACACCAAAAGAACACAGAAAAGCGTAAATATCCGAAAATAATACTTTTTCGGCAACCGTCTGGACGATTTTTCTTTGAGAAAGTAAAGCCCATTTGTGGGCCATTCAGAATGCAAAAGTGCACTTGATTTAAGTTTCCGTCAACTTGAACATGAAACGTGAATGTATATCAAAACCTATTTTTATGATATAATTTATAAAATAAAAATTTGTCTTTTTTTGACTGTCGTGAGAGGGGGGGGGGTCATCGCCCCCGTTGCCACCTCCTTCAATCCTCCACTGATTTGATGTGCCACACGGTTGCCGATTACGCAATACACTCGAATACTGTTTTTTTGGGCTGGCAAACTTTGTGAAATCTTGTCTACTAATCCAAATAACAGTAAATTATGGACTTTTCAGTAAATTGTTATTTCCATTCTCGAGGATACTTACAGAATGAGTAGAGGAAGGGAATCAGAAACGTAAAACTGAATCGACTAGTTGGTACGAAGCATGAATTCACTGAAAAATAAAGTTGATACTAAATCCACATACTCTTTGCAGCTACTCGTGATGCGTTCATTGAGATAGATATTGTCGTGAAAAGAATCAAACAATAATTGGATGGAAAACTTTTATGTTTTAATCACAAATACCTGGAATAATGAACAGGTTTGAAATGTTAGTATTATGCACTGAATTAAAGCACCAAAAAAATGAATTAATGCAGTCATTTTGAATATTGATTATCAGTTGAGTCAATAACATGGTAAATGAATTAAGCTTGCATGTTGTATTTTTAATGATATAAGTGCATGGGTTGCTTTTGTTTCAAAATATATAGGTACACCTCACAAACCATTTTAATTCAGAAATGAAACTTTCATGATGACAATATTGATATTTTATATTCAACTCATAATTATTATATAGTCTTGATTAGTCGTGAAAATTATGTTTCTAAAAAATATGAGCAATTAGCACCGCTGAATGGAAGCGTCTATGAAATTGCAAAAGGCTTACTCATGAACGAAGGGTTAGCTGCTGATATTCTTAGTATTGAACTTGATCTGCCCGATACTGAAGTCACCTTGTCGATACCCACTTCGCAAACAATACTGAACACGTGATCGATACGTGCTATACCAATTCGTGTATTTTTATTAGTGCTCAGTACTCACTGAGGTAGGAAAGTTTATATTTAGGGAGCATCAGCATGAAAAATCGAGCAGTCCTGCGCATTTATTAACATTCGGAAGGATCCGGGTTCATACCCTGGAGTCGACTAGTCTGCCTTGAGTTTTCTCAGAGGTTTCCTCGTGGTGTAGGTAACTTACTGCTTGTTAACTCATGAAGGCGAAAGGTTTAGTATTAAACCTTCTTTGCCTTCCACACACATACTTAAGGGAGGAATTAAACACGTGGTCTATCCTCTACTTACAGAACACGAATTCATATAACACGTGGTCAACATTATCTTTATTGTTGGGAATTGCAAGCTGTCCCGAGTAGGTATTGAAACTGAAATTGTAATAACTCTACATTGTTATAACTTGAATATAGTATAATTAGTGAAGGAATATCCAATATTCATATTTCATGTGAACTGATGAAACCAAGACTTTAATAACAATTAATAAACATTGTAATAAAGTGAAATGAATTATCCGTTTCCGTACACTGCAGCATCGTCAGCTATAAAAATTAACTCAGTTTTTCTATGTCTCTGATACATCATTATATCCAAATAAATCAAGTGATGCATCATAAGATATCATTAAATCATTTGATGTATCATCAGAAACAAACTAATCATCTTGTACATCATCAGATACAAAAAGTAACTGCTGATAGTCAAATGTATCAAAAACTATTGAAAATTCAATAATCTAGTTTTAATTTTTTTCATTAAATCTATAATGTACCTCCTGAATTTCGAACAGTTATAAATGTTTTATTCTTGAATATTTTTAATGAAATCTTTTTATCGGGTTTAAATTGAAGTTGCTCATTAACGGAATTCATATATTCAGGTTCAATTACTCGTTATAAGAAAATTAACAATTCTTAAGTATTTAAATAAAGAACATACGTCATTCAAATATATGCACTGATTTTTGCAGAATGAAATAATACTATATCAGTCCATCCCTCGTTACAAGAAAAAGCTGCCAATTCAAATATTACTTTCACGACGTACCTATCACAATTGACTGTCAATTTTCGGAGAATCTGGAACACTTAGGCTCCTATTACCTGGATAATACATGGCTTCCTTTCGAATCGTGAAATTGGCTTCAGGAATATGTAGTTCGCAGGAAAATTCCTCAGGGGATGTCAATAAAGGTACGTTCGCCATCACCTGGACATCGAATAGTCCGGCCCTTTTGTGTATTGACATAACAGAGTTGTTAACTTCACTAAAATAAGAAACATTGGTCGTTAATATATCTGCTCAGCTTAGCTTAGCTTAGCATGTTCACATCATAATTTGAAACAACTAATTGTATCCACTTGTGGTCGACCAGTGGTCGAAATTCGACTTCAAAAAAAAGTTTTTTTTTTATTGAATTTATTTCACTCGGGGAAAATACGACTAGAAATATATAATGTAAACCTCAAATCCTTAATATTTTGAACTTGAGATAGATTTGTGCACCTCCCTGTTTCATTGACATTCAGCTTCTCAACGTCATTTTCGCAGGTCTTGTTTACTTTGACCGGTGCCATGAATACTTTTCTTTGCAAATAGCGCCATAAGTAGAAATCATATTAAATGGAATTATTCTGTAATCGTTTTTTTTCGTTCAATGGTTATAAATCGGGTGACATTTCACAGAACTATCTGCTATAATTTTGTCACATTGTCCATAAACAATATCATCAAGTTTCCATTTAGATGATATTATTCGCAAGTTACACTCGTTAATCAATGTTGAAAATGTTTTATAATTTAAACATTTATTGTCAAATGTTTATAATGCCATGCTCCATGACTGCATAACACAAATTTTCGAAAACAATCCAGTTTTTATAGAAACTTGCTCTCATCACAGAAACCAAACTATTTTCGTACAGAAATATGACATATAATTTTGAAAGGATTTTAATTGTCCCTCGTAATAACACAATCGAAAGCCTCAGCCAGGTCCAAAAATAATGAATACGACAGCACACCATCCTCAAAACATAACATATCGCATTTTCAATTTGAAAAAATGGATTTTACTCCATACCTGTAAAATCCCGATTTGTGAACGACACTGTACAAAGCAGAACGGATCCCTTCAAGCCGGCTCTTCACGTTGACCAACATTGTGGCGAATGTTATGGCCAATATGTAGAGTGGATGTTTGTGCTGACCTTGGTTTAAGCCGGCTCTTCACGTTGACAATCATTGTGGTGAATGTTGTGGCAAACATATTAGTCAAGAGTTCGTGATGGCATCCATACGTTGGAAGGTCATTCAGTTTGCTTCGGTTTTGGCCCATGTGCGGACAAATTTATTAAAATGGATATTGAGGCGCTAACTGCTGCTGCGGTACATATCACAACTACTCGAGTGCGTATAAGAAAGGGGTGATACAAAAAATTGAAGAAAAAGTGCCAAACGTGTGGACGTGGTGGCCATAACTCTAACACAACATTTTGATCTCTTGTTAAAAACCGACACCACACCAAAGAGCTTATACAGATAGAGTAGGCATGCCCGTAAGTGGGAACTTCCGCGGTTAGAAAGAGAGAGACGATTGGGTACGGCTGCAATCTCTCTCTTTCATAGCGTATTGCGCACGCGCGCAGCGCTGGCATAACGGTCAAACTTTAACCTATCACAATGTTATTGTTAGCAGTATAGCTGCGAACCAAAGAATGTTGGGCTGTATGTTTATTTAATATGACTATTAATTGTTGTCTGTGTAAAAAAGAATCAAAACCTGGAGATAAAAGTCGTAGTTTCCACAAGCAGTGTTGCCGTTTTGGCATTTTTAATGCTAAATCTACCATTTTTTGTCTCAGTTAGCATGTAAGATTTGAGTTTAGCATTTTGCATGTTTTTAGCATTTTTTGGCATCCCTCTACCTATGATAGGAAATTTTCAATCTGCTATGGATATTAGCACTTGAACGCCTTTTCCTAAGAAATAAATGCATAACAAGATAAAGTCTATTGGCATTTCTGAAACCTAATATAATTATCTAATACGGGAATTCATCAATATTCGAAGAAACTATTATTTTTGTTTACGTTTTACAATTAGGGGAATCGCTCAGTCAGCAGCCGAAGCGAGTTAGCGACGATTAAGACGATTTTCATTTTACGTTTTTGAGTGAGCATATTTGCATTTTTTGTTTGTGAACATACTACAATTTCAAGGGTCTATTACCTATCAGAAATATGCAAGACAACATTTTCTGAAAGTAGAAGTACGGACAACATGAAGTTGCATAGAACAAAATTTATCTAAATTATATATTTTTTTAATTTTGCTTAAAATCAATTAATTATTAATCAAACTAAATTTCAAATTCTTATAATTGTATTAAAAAACACTTTTAAACTGTTTGGCATTTTTTTTAGCATATCAATAATTTTATTTGGCATTTTTCTACATTTTTCCCGAGAGGTTTTAGCATATTTCTCAGAACGAAACGGCAACACTGTCCACAAGTAAGTTTCATATAAGTTTACGATTAATGACAGAACTTAATTGATGAAAAATATTTCGATGAACAAATTGTATTGCTACTAAAACTGCATAGTGATTTTATATAAAAAATAGATTACGATTAATTTATTATTATTCCGGCTCTAATGGATATACAACCGTAAGACGATTAGTCAGCACTGAAGTTCCTTGAGTGTCAGTTGCTGGTGTTACAAGTACAATTGTTACCATTACAAAAGATGCAACGCAGATTGATGTACAAATGGAACAATCTGTCAGTGGTGGCAGTGCTGTCATTGATGCAATTTCTACAATTAATGTTAAATTGTCAGGCAATTCCAGTGACATATTGAACAAATCTATTATGAAAGTTGATCAACCTCTTGATAGTGAAATAGTTTCATGTGTATTGATAGATACTCTTGTGAACAGTGGTTGTAAAGTTTCAATGACAAATGCAACTCATGTAGAGTTAAAAAGGTAAATGTTACAAACATTAATATTATCTGTCATGTCTATATGTACTTATCATTGTACCTACTTGTACTTTACATTTTAGGAGGATGCCGTTTACTAACATTTCAGACGTCTCTCCTAATAAACGGTTTAAACAATCAGCATCAAATAAAGAAAAGGTAAATATCAATATTTGTATGTAGCTTGCATATATTCCTTCATTCACTATGTGTGCTTTCCGTTCTTAGAAATACTCCAGTTATGGATGATTTAAATGGCGTAGGGTCGAGTTCTGCAAATGATTGTGCTAACAATTCGAAATCTACTGAAATTCGTGTCAATTTAAAACGGTATTTTTTCTGTAATGTGTACATTATTTCAACTATACATCACTTACACAATACATATAAAATTGGTTAATTAGTATTTATCAGACAATATGTATTATGTATATATACGTCACTATATACATCAATTCTTTTAATAAACCTTTTTTTTTGTCTATTTTATTTACACTAATTTATAATGAGAGAATATTTTAGTTACATTTAATAAGTTCTACGAATATGTGTTTGCAACTATACATCAATGTACAGGGTGGTCAAATAAGCAAGGTAAGCGGCTGTATCTCAGGATCTGTACATCTGGCAACAATGGAATTTTTTTTATTATCATAGAAGTGGCCATGACAAAATTCTGGAAATTATTTTCAAGTTCCGTATTTCACCGCTAGAGGGCGCAACTAAAAATTAAATAAGAGAAACTTATTTTTTTTCAAAAACTTATATATTAACCTATACTTTTGATAACATTGTTTGAAAGCCTAGAAAATTCTCTATGATTTCGGTTTAGGGCTCATTGGCGTACGAACGATAGCAGGGGTGGGGGAAGCTATTGAAAGTGTAATCATTAAGATCGGTGTAAATTCTAAACCACTTATTCGATTTTAGCAATTCAAAATTTGTTTTAATATATTGTGAAAACCGGACGATGATATCTTTGCTCGTTTCAAAGTTATAGCGAATTAATTTTTTTACGCGCTGAGTCAAAACTTATCTACCACCATCTAGCGTTCGGCCTTAGAATATCTAATTAACGTATAGCAGGCGGCAAAAACAAAAGAAACTTTTAAATAATATTGTATGGACACGTCAAATATTTATTAGAACCAGTTTAATTCTTGTCAATTTGGTTTCTGAATATCTTTTGCTCGATTTTTTGTAAAATGCCTTTTACAAATGATGAAGCCGTTGATATGATTGCGGTTTTCTTTGAGTTCTTTCAAAATGCAGCAATAGCTGAAAGACAGTATGCCATTCCCATTCGTTATTCAGATCGCAGTCATTATGGCAGAAGAATGTTTCTACGCTTGGTACAGCAACTTGGTACACGATACTGTTTTAGTCGGCCCAGATTTAGAAGGCGTCGCACTGGAAGAACGGAAGAAAACATTATTAATGTGTTGGCCTACGTAGAGTTTAATAGGCATATTGGAACTCGGGCGTTATCTTTAGATTTGGGAATAGCTCGAACTACTGTTTAAAATATACTAAACGACCACTGGAAAGTAATTGCATTAGCGCACATCCTTTTTAATACACCTTTTTAATATCATTTACTCCTCAATACACTACTATATAGGCATTCCTTTTTATTTTAAGGCTACACCCCTACCATTTAATCCTACCCAGTCTTAAACGAACATGGTTTTGAACGCAGAATTGATTTCTGTCAATGGACGTTAGAAATGATTTCACGAAAATAGGGATTTTTGTCACAGATTATGTGGACCGGTGAAGCTACTTTTAGTAGCGATGGCAGAGTTAACAGACATAATATGCATTATTGGTCGGCCGAAAATTCCCGTTGGATGCGAGAAGTCCACCACCAAGGCCGCTGGAGTGTAAACTTATGGTGTGGCATTATCGGAATGAAAATTATTGGTCCTTATTACGTTAACCGGTAATGTTTTTTTGAATTTTTTAATAAATGCTTTGCCAATTTTAATGGAAGATTCGACATTGTAAGTGAGACAGACCATGTATTTTCAATTCGAAGGGTGTCCAGCACATTTTTCCCGTTTCGCGCGGGATCATATTAATAATTATTTTCAAGGGCGCTGCATCGGAAAAGGAAGACTATTTCCTTGGTCACCCCATTTAACATGCCTCGACTTTTACTTATGGGGTCATTTAAAAGATATTGTGTACCAAACTTCACCCACAACTAGACATTATATGGAAAACAGAATCCGTGATGCCATTAATAAAATATCAGCTGCTGAAATCAAAACAGCAGTTTCATCCACCCAAAGAAGATTGGAAGCTTGTTTGGAATGTGATGAAAAGCAGTTTGAACATTTATCAAGGCATTAAATACCTAATATGTTTTGGTTTAAAATCGGTCCTTTTAAGGACCACAATTTAAATATAAAAAGAAATTCGTTAATAAATATTGTCCTAAGAAAATCATATAAACTTCTTTTGATTCTGTGATACATTCATTTAAGTATTAATTTACTAATTATGACAACAGGCTGCATCTTATTTACAGCTTGAGAAAACAACTATAGTAATGTTAATTAGTCATTTTAAAGCCGAACGCTAGATGGCGGTACATAAGTTTTGACTAGGCGCGTAAAAAAAATTAATTCGCTATAACTTTAAAACGATCAAAGATATCATCGTCCGGTTTTCACAATATTTTTGCAAATTTTATCTTCTTTTCAAATATGATGTCAAAAAATACCGTTCTATTTGAATTTTTGGAGTGAAATGAAAAAAATGGAATTATTACAAATTGCGCCCTCTAGCTCTTTTATAAGAAACTATAGAGTAGTAAGGAGATCGGAGATTTAAAACAGCTATATATATCTTGCGAACAAATTTCGAATTGCTAAAATCGAATAAGTGGTTTAGAATTTACACCGATTTTAATGATTACACTTTCAATAGCTTCCCCCACCCCTACTATCGTTCGTACGCCAATGAACCCTAAACCAAAATCATAGAGAATTTTCTAGCAATGTTATCAAAAGTATAGGTTAATATATAAGTTTCTGAAAAAAAAGACGTTTTTCTTATTTAATTTTTAGTTACGCCCTCAAGCGGTGAAATACGGAGCTTGAAAATAATTTCCAGAATTTTCTCATGGCCGCTTTTATGATAATAAAAATAAATTCCATTGTTGCCAGATGTACAGATCCTGAGATACAGCCGCTTACCTCGCTTATTTGGCCACCCTGTACATCTATTTTCATAATAATTTTTTATATGATATTGCTTCGAACATAAGATAATGTTTTATTGTAAATTAAAAAGTACAGTAAACATGTGTATTGTATAATTCGATATCAGTAATTATTGTTCAATATAATTATGATGTGAGTGTTCAAATAATTATACGTATTGTGAGGATGGTCCTAGGTCCTCTTAATAAAACAAAGATTTCACTCTTAAAGCTTCTTTATTAGGAGGTTCATACTCCTCATGGCTTAAAGACTCTCGTAGAACTATTGATAATATCCGCGAAAATGTCGAACGTAAGTTCATCTCAGCCGAGTCAGCACTTTCATGTATAATGTATAACGAATATATGGAACAGTAACAATTCAAGTTTATTGGACTAGAAGTAATGCGATGACCTGTGAATTCCGGCAATAACTGTCGCAATACTTCCTGTATAATAACCTCGACTAAATGTGTGAATTAATATATCAATAATACATGAGTATCTTATTACTACACCTCCCCTGGCAGAGTAAAAAAAAAGAAAAAATTTTTTTTACATATGACTTTTTCTTTTTTTTTTCAACTTATTTTAATTTTTTTTTACTATTACATTAATTCTATTTACATTATTGATAATTAACTACACTATTTTACTCAATTACTAAGTTATTTTGCTCAAAATTATTAATATTTGGTGTACTGCGCTGATAGTAAGAATCTTTTCTTTAACATTTTGCTTGAATTAAATTTTGACGTTTAAGTTCCAAAGGGTAATTATCAAATGAATACAGAGGATCGACATTTTCATAGGTGTTTGAAGCTAAAGGTTTAGTATGAGTTGTAGGTAAATCATTATTAGTCGATTATATTCTAGGATATAAATTTTCTCAAGACCACGTTGAGATGTTTTTTGTACTGATTAGGTGCATGAATGGATTTTGTAATAATCCGACAACTGTAAAGTTTGAGTCGGCGTTTAAAAAATTGTTATTAAATAACATAAATGTAGTTGTACCGGCAAGTGCAAACTGTTCGCCACAAGATGAAACAATGTTAAACTCAGATGGCCGTGGTGATATCGTTCAAGATGTTGAATTAAAATCAAAAACCAAAGAGGAAAAAAGTGTACAGCAAGCTAAGTCTAGGAAAAAAAGATTGACAACAAATCCAATTTTAAAGAAAGTGATATCATTTAGAATAAAGGAAAATTTACATTGGAATTATAATATGCTTGAACACGATTATTCTAAAAAAATGCGTGGATTGAAACGGAATATCAAGATGATATTTTTAAGCATACAGCAGGAGCTGTAGTTCACTCTATCAGAACCAAATTACATTGCGATACATGTAAAAAAATGTTGCAAGCAGCACCATCAAGTCAATCAAAATTATCTGTTCTCAAAAATCGTGGTGATTTGATTTTCGCATCAGATGATGTGAATAGACACAACGTGTCGTTCAACTGAAAAAATTATCAGGCAGAACAAAAACATGTTATTATCTACAAATGTTAATTATAAACTTGTCACTGAAACTTTGAAAATACTACCACCACGTTTGTTTGACGATGGTAAACATATATTAGAGCAAGAACCCATGTCAACAACACCGAGAATATTGTTCGATCGTAGACAGCAGATGATTTATTTGATTATTCAAAATTATGTCGAGAAGAGATTTAAACATGAGAGCGATAAACTAAATGACCTGAAAGATAGAGTGCGAATGTTTTATAATAAATTAACCATTTTTAAAGGTCAGTAGTTCCTTGGATTTCGAAGCCAAATGAACCGAGTGATATTAGTTGAATTGAATAAGAGGCAATTTTATCAATCAAATTACATAATCATTATCGTACTTATATAAATAAATGTGACTGATATTAGTTACATTAGGTGATGTAACTCTTGTTACGCCTTTCTTAAGTTTTTTAATAAAATATTTAACTATTGAACTTCTGTGTCTGTTTATTTAAATGGTTTGTACCTTCAGTGGAATAACTATAATCAATTCAACATATTCTTTATAAAAACTTCTGTATTTATTATAAACTATCCTTATTTGCGCATTTTTATTAAATTTGCTATAAAATATGATGATAATGAAGTACGAAAACATTATCACACATATTGAAAATATTATTGCACAAATTCTTGAAGTATTGTTTAATTTTCTACAATCATTTATTAATTTATTCAAATTTCATTACATACTCTTAAAAGTAAATATTGAAATTTTAACTTTCGTTTCTACATAAAATGAATTTCGAATGCCAATATTGTCGTAAAGAAAAGTGTAATAGGTAATACAAACGAAAAGGAACAAAAATTGCAATCACAATATTTGAACCGGGAATGGAAAATTGATAGATTAATGCCCGATTTCACCAACGGGATGTAAGGAACTTCCTAACTAAGTAATTCCTACGATAGGAAATACCTAAATCCGATACTTACCTAAATCGAATTTCACTAACCTAAGAAATTCTTAGTTAAGAAATAGGTACCTTATTAAAAACTTGATTTGGAAAGTTTTTTACATTTAATTGGTACCACTGTTTAATACTAGACTGCAAATTTGAGAAAGGATAGTAAGAAGAAAAAAAATGATAGAAATATAATAATTTTATTATATCAAAATAAAAAATGATAGAAATATAATAATTTTATTATATCAAAATAAAAAATGATAGAAATATGATAATTTTATTATATCATTAAGCATTTCCCAAATACTTTAGGGTCTGCCTAAGGTTAGGTATTTCCTATCGTCCTTAGGCATTACTTAACGCGTGGTGAAACGCAATTTGCACTTAGGAATTCCTAAATCCGATTTGAGTATTGCCTTACTTCAGGAATTAGTTGGTGAAATCGGGCATAAGACGCTACCAACTCAGCCACCACAGCTTACACATCCGTATATAGTTGAAAGTACTTCCAAAACTTGTTGCCTCAAGAGTTTGACACAATACTTGGTGGATAAGCTTGTCCTATTAAAAAATACTTTATCATTGTGTAATTGCTTGATAATCCAATATGTACCTTTTCGTATTTGAATGACATTACGTTTAAAACAATATACCTATGTCATGAACGCTGGGTACAATTCACGGGCGAACGTTAATGAGGTCAATGCGCATGCCCCAGTAGACAAAGACAGCAACCGTACGCAATCGTCTCTCTCTTTCTAACGGCTGACGCTCTCACTTGCCGCGAGCCTATTAGCATGCCTACTCTATGTGTATAAGCTCTTTGCACCACACGGATATCGCTCGTACTTGTGGGCCATCATTCCGATACAAACCAAGGTGAGTACGAACATCCGCTTTACATATTGGCCACAAAATTCGCCACAATGTTGGCCAACATAAAGAACCGGCAATACCTTGGTTTTTATTGGAATGATGGCCCACAAGTTGGAGCGAGATCCGTATGATGTCGGTTTTTAACAAAAGATCAGGGTTGTGGCAGTATTTTGGGCTCCACTTCCACAGGTTGGGCGCGATTTTAGTAGCGCCTTATTTTTTTCCATTTCTTTTCGATCACCGTTTTTTCATACACATTCACTTAGTTGAGGTATGCTGCTAATGAATAAATCGCAGCAGCAGTTAGCGCCTTAATATTATCGTTAATGAATTTATCCGCACAATAGCCTAAACCGAAACAAACTGCACGACCTTCCACGAACTCTTGGCCAATATCTTTGCCACAATTTTGGCAAATGTGAAAAGGTAGACGGATCTAATACACGAATCCAAGAACAGTAATGAAGCTATATTTCAATAAAAAATATTGAATATAATTAAGTTCTTGAAAACCGTTGAAAATGGGTACCTACGTAAAGAGAGGTAATATACAATAATGTCAGAAAATCAATAGCCACACAAAAGCGACTTTAATATATAGGCTAGGTATCTCATTTGAATATGAATATATGAATATATGAATATATGAATATATATATATATATATATATATATATATATATATATATATATATATATATTTATATATATATATATATATATATCTATATATATATATATATATATATATATATATATGAATATATATATATATATATTTATATATATATATGTATGTATTTATATGTATATATATATTTATATATATATATATATATATATATATATATAGATATATATATATATCTCTATATATATATATATATAAATATATATATATATTCTCCCTGGTGATGGTATAAACGATTCCGAAAGCTTGGAAAAAATTCAAAGAGTTTCCTTTTACATTGCTGCAGTCCCTACAAAAATCCTTCCTTTTATATATATATATATATATATATTATATATATAATATATATATATATATATATATATATATATATATATATATATATATATATATATATATATATATTAGATATTATAGATATATATATATATATATATATATATATATATAGTATATATATATTTATATATATATATATATATATATATATATATATATATATATATATATATATATATTAGAATGTTTTATCTATTTTATACAAAACCTGACGTGTCTAAGTGAAAAGTCGAAATTTGTGAAAGATCAATAAATTTCAGGCTGAATTTAATTCCATATAATATTTATAGGCGTGATAGTATGATTTAAAGTAGCTTAATTTCTCAGAAATTTCTAAATTAGATTGAGGCTAGCTCTAGCTATTCACAACGATGACATCACCATAAGTGTTTTCAATGTCGATCAAAACATATTTCAAAGATGAAGTCAAGTTCGTCACTATAACAAACAATTTATTTTTAACAACAATTTTTGTATTCTCGGTGATTAAGAAACTCCTTCTAGAGCATTGTTGGGAAATTATAGAACAGAAAAAAAACAACAATTGATACAAAATGATACAAAATATCACATGAACTGACATTATCTTCATGCGTCCTCATTAAATTGTAAGTATATGGATATAATTGGTAGAACAAACCGAAATTAATATAAAATAACCCCTCGGAGATTATATATGAAATCGAATTAATATTTAAATACAATTGAATAAAAATATATTTTTTATTCTTTTCTGTTACTAGAACAGTCATCATCTATTTCATTTGGTATTTCGCTATTACATATAAAATATGTTCATTATACGGGAAAGAATATTATAAATAATTCTCAATTTTTGTCATATTCTTCTGACTACGTTGTCTTCTCTCAGAATATTTATCGAATGTTTCGCTTTATAATTACTCACCTGTTATTTATATGAATATTCAAATTGGGTTCAGGAAATACGCCTTCTGCTAGGCAAATTATTTTCCTGGTACCTTTTTCGAGAAATTCTTGTTTCAATTCCAAGCTCTTTCCAGGGTCTAAAAAATAAATCCAATTGCTTTCTTGAGATCTACACAAATTCGGTAGATTCCTTCGGTTTAATAAAATAAAGAACTATTCCACATCATGAATCAAAATTCGATTCTTCATCCAGTAAACTCAAATACAAACAATTTCACTTTTTAAAATCATCTACTCAACAAAAATTTTTAACTCAAATAGAAAAACTTCAATTTCACATTCTACACAACGATTCTCATATTTTATGAAAACAATAAACAAACAACCCTTTTTTTAATAAAGTGCACCCTATTAAATTCGTTCGAGATCATGCTGGAGAGATAACAGATATTTTCAATTTGTCGACATACTCACCAACAACGAGCATACTTTTGGTCTTTCTATCTTCACTGAAATAACTGGATACAGCGCAAGTGTAATTTCCAGAAAGGTCGGGCCCAGGTTTCGTAATCTGCAATGCACGATGAACACTATTTATGTCAGAACTTGCTGAATAATCCAGGTTTACTCTTCCTTTTAAAATACCTATAATGTGTAGAAAAATTCTGATGCAATAAATTCAAAATTTTAATGAAAGGGAGCGCAGATTACTATTACATTTATGACAATATTAATAACTGATGAAATTTCAGATAAAGTTATAACGCTAATAGTTTTGGTATTGATATCATAAGAATTGTCTTCGTAATTTCAGTCTCCTTTCTCAATGTTTCATTGTCCTTCGTGAATATGTTTCAGTAGTAATTTGAAACCACAACATCATAAATTCACATCACAACAACATTCATTCAAACTCAACTCTCACATTCAGTGTTTACCGAACTGTTTATCGTCGCTCACCCATCTCGATCCTCAGAACAGAAGTTTGACGGATCAGAAGTGGGATTCTAATTACGAATATTTCTATTATCCCTTCAGAGGGTATTAATCGGATGTGAGCTTATAGTGAATGCCTTCACTATATTAGAATAGCTAATGAACACATTTGGAATTCCGTGCTTTGCAGCGACCACTAACTTTTTTTTAACTTTAATAAAAGGTTATACGGCACCTTAATTAACAGGTATTGGAGGTGTTTCCGACAAATTGGAAGAGTTTCTGAACAATGGTAGCCCCATAAGCTCATAAAGTACTCCAAGAGGCTTATTACTCCAAGCTATATGCAGAGGTGAAATCAGTTTTGTTGTTTCGGTAATGGATTTTGAACAATTTGATCACACTAACTAAACTAACTTCATTCTTAAAGCTGAAATCAGCTGGTAAATTTAGTTATATGAAACATGCATGTTGAAGATGAAAACATTTGGATTATTGGATGGGTAGTAAAAATCTTAAATAAAAATGTCACGTTGTCACGAAAGAAATTTTTTAAATATTCTGAACGTAAATTGAAGACCATTGCATCTCGATTTTATTTCATTTTTTTAATGTGATGTGTCACTATTATTAATTTGAAGTTCTACATTATATTGCTATACTCATATATTTTTTGAAGAAATTAAGATTAAAAGATATCAGCAACTATAGATTACGGGGAAAAAAAGTTCCATGATTGAAAGAATTGTTTCTGCAGATATAAATTTCCAATAATATGTTCTTCTCAGTGAATTGTATTTTTGACTGAGGGTGTCTTATGTAAAAGTAGAAAAAACCCAAAAGAGTAATATTTTTAAGTGTTTCTTGACACTATCCTTATGGGATTCTCTTCAAATATAGTTACGCATAACAGGTTTGTAATAAATGAAATATTAGCGAAATGTCGAATATTTTTCTGCCCCGTGTTTTTCAGCCAATATTCTTCGACAATATTCTTCTCAATTCAATATTCTTCGGCCAGATATTTCAGGAAAAGTTTACAAAATGCACTAGAAGCTTCATGGCGAAGATTTGGCTTTCAGAAAAAAATTATAAGGTAGAAATTGGAATATATGTAATATTGATTAATTAGTTCTTGAAGAAATGCAGTTATTTGTGATAACACTGAAGATACTTTTTACGTCCATATCAGTATTGACATTTCTCATATATATTTTTATTAATAGTTTTCGTAAGGAAAAACAAATAAAAATTAGTATTTAAAATTGTAATTGAATATTTTTTCATATCGTTCCACTTGAAACAGCATTTCGTTGCCGTTGAATAATGTCTGAGTTTTTTACGGAATATTAGATCCAATCTAAAATAAGTTCTAAGTGTGCAAATATCAATTATGGTTATTAATACGACTATAGAAAAAAACTTAAAAGTGAATTAAGTTATAATAATGAAGAAAAATGAACAATAGAGATAGTCAAAGTAAAAGAATAGCCCTTTTATAACAAAATAATCAATTCTAATCGAGAAGTAGAGTTAAGGCTCCATGTACGAAACAGGAAAAATTATAAGAAGAGAAATTAAAATATTTGTTTCTGAGATATTCACACATGATGACGCACGTTTCAGTTCTGCCTGGTCTTCTTCGGACCCTGCGTTTATGAACCATGATAGAGGCGAAAAGTGCATGCTCAATTAATAAAATATAGTGTAAATCTTGAAAACTAGTGTCTTCATTTCATTTCTAACTGAAATAGATTAACATTAACTCACATTATCTAATAGTTAATAAACAATATAGTTATAAAAAACCCAGAATAACTAATGAAGGGTGTTACATAAATATAAAAAAGTCCAAATTTTTGACAAAATGGGCTACAGAAGTATGAGGTAAAAATACATATGGAGCTCTTCACGATAGTTATTCAGAAGTAGCAGATATTGAGACTACAAGTCAGAGAAAAAACAACCATCTTTTGAATTCCTTATACGTATATTTTAGTGATTTTTGGATACCTGGATTCAATGAATGGAAACACTGAGGTCAAATTTTTCCCTCATTTTTGTTATTTATGCATACAAATTCTTAACCCCATAAGATAGTTTGAAGGGACTAGAGAAATGCACAAAGCTTTGAAAAAATGCATGAAAATATTTGAAACAATTGCATTGGTTAGAAAAAATATTTCCAAAATTACACCTCGTTAACATCAGCCGAATTCATGTACAAATTTTCAGCCTTCTAATTGAGTGGCTATTGAAATACGTAAAGTTCAGAAAGCCTCAAAACCCTTGAAATTTCAACATTTAAATTGTGGCAGTGATATAAATCAATTGAACATTAACTTAATCCATATACCTAAATTTTAATCCTTTCACTCCATTAGCATCACAAGGTTTGAGGTTCTGCATAACCTCAAAAACCACGAAAAGCATGGAATTTCTACATCATCAGTCAGAAAATCCTCAAATACCACGAAAAACAACAAATCTGCACATTAAAATCGCACCAGTAAGAGAAAAAAAATTATACAACTGAAATGAACTTCCTTAGCATTACCCAAATTCACGTACAAATAGCCAACCCTCTAACTCTATTTGGAAGAGATTTGGGGGTATGTTTTTTTTTCAGCTCCATTTACTCTACAAAAAATCACAGCAGTCTGAATTTTGGATTAGGTGTAGATCATTAATTTCCTCTTAGTTGTGCTTTTTCGCCAGTCCCTCGAATACCTTAGATACCTAATATCAACTCATTTGATTTCATGGGTGTCACTTGAGATATCAAAATGTACAGAAAAAACATTTATATATATATATATATATATATATATATATATATATATATATATATATATATATATATATATGTATATAACTTTTTGATAATTATTAGCAATAACAGGAATGGTAAATCTCAAAAAACTCGATTTTATTAAAGAGTTAACGTTTCGCCACGACATTCGTGGCCTTTTCAAAACTTTTGAAATAATGAAATTTCTTTGATATTTATTGATTTGAAGAAATTTCTTCAAATTTATTGAAGTTGAATACTCATTATGTTCTGTAACGTGTCAATTCCCCGCCTAACCGCCGCTACTGAATTCTTCATCGAGGTACCGTGATTCGCGCTGTCAGATGATGCCTCACTTTTGTTTCATCTATGAATAATAGAATTGCGCAGTTTGGAATGACCTGCGTATTACGAAAATATCGAGATAGCATCGGATTAACAATCGCTCGTTCTTTTAGCAAATCGTTGTTGAAGATAACACATCATTAATTGGTAAAATTATAGTCAATATCAATTGAACGTTTATTAAAGTTTATTGAAATTATTAAGTATCTGTGGCGTCTGATAGACGGTAAGTTATGAGAAGAAATATAATTATTTCGTATAAATGCATCATCTTGAAAATCTGAATTTATTCCCTACTTCATTTTTCCGCCATTTCATTTTTTTTCATTTATCTATATTAAATTATTTATCTTTCAATATTTAAATAATCATCCCCTATTTCTTAATTTAAAATATTTTTAATTTATTTGCTCATTTCATTCTCTCAATTTACACAAGATTTTTGTAGGCTAACGATGGCAAATTTCACGTGGTCATATCTTATGTTCAGTTTAATGTTGAAACATATACTATCTTTCTTAGCATCTTTGCTTGAGATAAATCTAAATGTTAATTTGAATTGGCCATCGATACCCTACAGATATTCTTGAAAAATATTAAGTTTGAGATTGTATGTTGATTTGCTTCGAATTATTTTAGCCACCTGGTCTGGAGTTTAAAAAATAAACCACCTTGTCTGGAGTTTAAAGAACCACCTTATCTGAAGCTAAAAATCACCTCGTCTGGGGCTAATATTCACCTTGGAAACCACAGCTGGAGAACTTGGGACAAAGATAGGGCAGAAGTCAAGAATACAATTCACCTAGGAAACATCTAAAACGTCGATAGAAAATTAAATTCTATGTATTAAGAAAATAGTAAATACCTTCATTTTATCTTGTTGTTATTACTGAGAACAAACTAGAGCCAATATATGTTTAACCAATCTCCCTGCTAGCTCGGGCATAAATAAATCTTAAAAGGGAGAGTGGTTACATAATTGGCGCCCAACGTGGGGCCTAATTTTCTTAAATTTAACTTTTCTGTTCTGGTTGGTTCTCAGTGGTAATAACTTGTGCATGAGTTTATGATTAGTGAATTGCCTTCGTTAACTAAATTCTCAGATTAACCTTCCTTTTTCTAAATTTTGAATTATCCCTATTTATATTTGTTTTCACTTAAATTTACTTAGACTCTTTCCTTGATATTTTGTTGATATTTTAAATACCTAACGTTAAAATTTATCCTTGTCGTATAACTTTTCTTTCAACTTTAATGCTCTGATTATTTCAATATGTCGTTGAACTATAGCTTCCTTATAGCTCATGAACTAGCTTATGAAATATCAATTCGGTTAGAAACAAAGGTTAGTGAAACTATAGATAGAAATCGCAAAACGTTGAGGGGAGTTCTCTCACAAGAAGGGGCTAACCGAAGTTTCATTGTTCTAGTTAATATCTTATACATTCATTCCTAAATTTAATTATTCCTTATGTTTTACCTTATATCACTTTTTCAGTTTTCGTTTTCGGTTTTTTTTGGTGTACAAACTATCAGGTTTATTTTTGTTGGCAATTACGTAGATATATAATTACCTCCTCTCGTTAATTATCTTGTATCTTTTTCTTGCTCGACTTATCTTCTTATGTTTGTATCTTTCAGTCGAGGCAAGAATGTTTGGCTTAACGAGAGACCTGTATATATCTGGTTGCCTATCACCTTTCTGAAGTTTATGGTGCTATGCAATTCTTAGTGAAATCAGGGTGTAGCTGTCAATTTACTTCAGAAATTTTTGAAATTAGTGGATCTTTTATAGATTCAGTTATTAGTTTTGAAATCGTAAGATTTTGTTTTTCCAGTACGCTAAGGGGATGAATGGTGGCTGATAGGAATTACTGTATTCTTTTTTAGTTCTATTTGTTTTTTTTCCCGATGCAATGATATACAACAAAAAAATTTTTTATATCGTTTCCTTCGGTTTTTGTTTAGTGTACATTTTATCCCAAATTTTACTGGCAACTATCTAATATACATATATCTTTACCTTATCTTTATCTTGTACTATTTAGTACCTATATACCTTATCTTTACCTTATCTTTATCTTCTACTATTTCGTACCCATATGCGAAATAAATTTCTGAGTTTACTCATACATTATCTTTTGTATATATGGTTGCCTATTAATCAACGGAAGTTTATTTACGCTATGCAGTATCTAATTATAAATCAGTGCGTAGCTGCTAATTTACATTGGTGTTTATAGATTCATGAATCTTTTAAAGATTCAGTTCTTTTGGTACTGTACACTAAAATTTATTCTTCTTTTTTATCTTTGTAAGTTAACCACTTGCTGGCGCCCTATTATTTTTTCTCCTATTATCTATATCGTTTTCTTTAGTTTTTTTGTTTATTGATTCATTTGTAGAAGGAATGAACGTAGGATAATATCTGAACAAAGCATCTAACGATTCCATGATCAGAAGTTTAACATTTTCTCCTCTAACTGAAATTGAACAGGTATTTTGTGGTATCATTGGGCATGTGGAAATTTCTTTTTTGAAATTCCAGGCGGTATTATCTTGTTGAATTGGATCTCCAGTTCAATTAGATATTACTTGGTTGGGTGGGATACATCATTTGAAGTCTATAACATCGAGATCCTAATTTTCATTTTTTATTTTTTTTGGAATACTATCCTTTTACGTGTCTTAGAGTTTTTTAAAAAACAAAAATTTGTCTGGTAACTGGTAGAAACTCATGAACGAACTGATTAACTGAGTGTGAAGTTAACTTATTTGACTACCTTTGATTAATTTTATGTGAATATGTTTTTTTCTGTTAATTTAGTTGTTGAGTGTATCTTTTGCTGAAATACACTGACATATTTATCTTACCTTCAAATTTATCTGTACGTCAATACTTAGAAAATTGTTTTTATCGATTATATAATAGTTTTATATATTGAATTTTTACTATAAATTCATTTTTCAAATTAGATTTCAAAATTTGTTCAATAATTAAATTAAAATTTTCTTTTTGAATTATCCTACATAATATTTTTATTCATGAGATACCAGTTTGAAAACTTATTAATGTCTGTTTCTTCTGCATTGTCATTTATATTTTCAATGTTGAATTTTCTAATCTTGATAACTCATAGTCAGAAAGTAGGGGTTGATAATTTTTCGTGTTTTTTTATTGCTATCGTTTTAAATATTTTTAATATTCATAGTCAAGCTATGTATTTTTCTCTTTCGATTTTGACTTGTCTTATTATAGATACTTTTTTTTCTCTTCCAATTATCTTTCAGTCGTGTATTGCGTTGAGGTTTATTTTTGCTGGTGTGTCGACATACATATCTTATCTTTATCTAGTGTGTAGGCACTCAGTGTATCTTGAGTTTATGAGAACTCGTACCTTCTCAACGAATACAGATATGCTGATATTTTTTTTTGATTTACCGATTTTAACTTTTATTATTTTATTTATCTTTAAATTTTATCGATGACTGACAAGTAGTGTTGGGTAGGACGCGACATGAAAATGAGTTTGTAAGAGTAGCCTCTTTTTTGTACTGAGCCAGTACAATGTCCCACTTCAAATGACGCGAGGCGCACTGAAGCTCGGTTGCTCGGCCGGCTCGGCGATACGTTTGAAGTTACGCGTACGAATATGACATTTGATTTTATTGCAGTACATTAGTTAGAGTCTGAACTCTGGTTCATGATATATTAATAATCAGTATCGCAAAATGATATGAAACGATTAGCATAGTGAATATTGTTTGTAAGTAGGTAAATAAAAATATAAACAAATATATTTTGAAGGATATAATAAAAAAACTAATGAATAAAATTACAAATTACAATGTAAAAATAATATTTGCGCTACTTTGTTGCCACTGAGCCTGTTCCTTCTTTCCGTAAGGATCTGGCCCGCTTTGCTAAAAGTACGTTCGGAAGGCACAGAAGTGGCAACAATACAAAGCCGTTTCAAAAATAATTTATAAAGCCTAGGATAGGCGTCCTTTTTAACAAACCACCACTTGGCAGGATCTTGGGATCTTGGCAGTAAGGGTTCCTCGAGGTATTTATCGACTTCAATAATACCCCCTGCAGTCGAATTAGTATTTTTCATCACCACATCCACTTGCTCATCAAACTCGTCCCATATGCTATGTTTACGCTTATGAGGTGGCGACGAAGATGGAGGCTCTGGCGTACATGTGTTTTCTATTTGAATTTGCCCGGCCATGACTTTTAAATTTGAACAGGCTGTACTATAAGCGTACTCATTCTCAAAACCATATTTTTTAAATCTTGGATCTAATACAGTGCTCTCAGCAAAAATATTATTCTCTTCAATGCCCGAAAACCTTGAGTTAATTTCATTCAAAAGCACTTGGGTCATTCGTAAAACACAGTCCGGATGTGCCATAGATAAAAATTTTAGGCATTTCTTTTTGAGGGCGTTCGATATAAGTATCACCTGAAATTAATTTAAAAATAACCTAATGCACGAAAAAAGCATGTTCAAATTAAAACTTTAAAGAAAAAAGTGTTATTACTATACCTCTGATATTGTAACATTATTTTCTGAACTCATCTCCTCAGTTACATCTTTGAAAAAAGAAAGGATTTCTATTGCCGAATCCAAAACCTCAATATCTTCAGATGTCATATTTATAGTGTCTGTATAATCTATTGCAATAGTGGACATCACACTGTTTTTAATTTTCAACATTCTTTCGAACATGTCACATGTGGAGTTCCAGCGTGTGGAAACGTCTTGTTTTAGCTTCAATAGGGGTTCATCTAGCTTTTTTTGTATACTTTTCAATCTTTCACATGCAAGTGGGCTTCTACGAAATAGTTCAACAATGTGTTTAATTTTAGTGGTAATATCTTTTATTTCTTTCAATGCAGATTGGACTATGAGGTTAAGAGTATGAGCAAAACAAGATATTTGCTTCCAATTATGTTTTCTTATAGTAGCTTTGATATTATAAGCGTTATCACTGGTTGCTGCTACAATTTTGTCGGTAATTTCCCAATGATCTGTAATTCTTTTCAGTTCTTCTGCTAAGTTTTCTGAAGTATGTCTGTCTGAAAACTGTGTACATTCCAACAAAAAAGATTTCAATTCTGCCTGCTGATTGAAGAAATGAACTCTCACAGCTAAATAATTATCAGTGGGGGCTGATGTCCATCCATCAGTTGTAATACACGCATACTCAGCTTGGCAGAGTTCTGATTTGACCCTTTCTTTTGTTTGATTATAAACATTTGTCATCAATAAATTAGATAATGTCTTACGACTAGGTAACTGGTAGGCTGGATTAAATTCTTCAATAAAATCTTTCAGATCAGGGAATTCAATAAGATGGAAGGTTAAGTAATTTTTTGTGAAGACTTTTACTAGCATTTTGTTTAGATGTTCATTTTTTTTTAGCAGAAATTGGCTTATGAAAGTATTGTGTTAGTTTAGTGTTAATGGCTGGAGCTTTTTTATATAGATTGGTGCTTTTAGAGGTGGAAGGTAAGGAAACAGGTGTTTCAGGCATGAAAGCAGTTGAAGCAATAGATGTGGAAGTAGTAGGAATATCAAGCTCTTGTGCTATCGAATCAGTGGAAGTTGTTGTTGAATGATGGATTTTGGTTGCAGAGGAAGCTATATTTTCAATCGGACATTCACGTATAGCAACAAATACTTGTGGATGCTTGCTTTTTGTGTGTCTGATTAGGTTGTAAGCACCACCGCCTTTGTAAGAAAATTCTTTCTGGCAAAAATTGCATTTGGCTTTACCATTTTTGAAGACCACGAAAAACTGCCAAGCTTTTGAGGATTTTTCATCTCCAGACATACTACGCATGTAAAAAATAAACAGAAAAAATATCAGATAAAGTAAACACCTAAAAACATTGATTAATAAATTGTATTTACGTAGTATATCTCTTTTTATATGTGATAGGCTAGCTACAGACAATCGACATTCGCTTATTTAAATTGGCTTTTTCATTATTCTGATACTCATGCCCACACTCATAATTTTATTGAGTCTATTTTTTATTCAAATTTCAAAATACAATCATAAAACAAATCATCAACCCAAACCAAAAAAATATTAAACCACAACAAAATTATAACAGGCACAAAGTACCCCAGAAAGCTACATAAGTAATTATTAAAAGTGATATATAATATATGACATAATTACAAAAACTTACCTGAATATATTAATTATTAAAATACCTATTCAAATCTATTCAAAAAAACGTTTGCTCTGATCACTGACTCAAGTCTGTTAGAGTTAGGATATTCAAAAGCAAAACAGTCGCTTCAATACGTGCCTCATAGGATATTTCCTTATCGCTCGACGAGACTCGGAAAGCAATAATGCAATAAATTTGTCGCATGCGTCTCAATTCCTCTTTGTCTTCATCCTATAGTTTTACGGAGACGGAGAGTGAGTAGCGCCTAGCGCGACTACCGCGACATAAAATTTGAAGCAGTACAAAATAAAATGTTGAGCCGCTCTTACTTTTTGACGTCATGTACGGGACAAATGTACTGCCTCTTGTATGTCCTACTCAACACTACTGACAAGTCAAGTGTTTTAGTGTTTCTTATACCTTATGTTTTATGCTTATATATTTTTATTTGATATTTTAAATTATTTTACCTTTTACCTTTCATTAATAACTAATTTTATAAATTTGTTTTCATTTACAGGTTTTCAAACATGATTTTCTCGACGATAATGCATTATAAAAACTTCTCATAACTTTATCGAATTAATTTTTCTCTCATTTTTATTAACTATACGCTGAATTTTTTTATTTTCAAAATTTCTTTTGTAACTTTAAAGTTGAAAAAAAAAATTTTTGGAAAATTATTTTTTTTTTACCTTGGCGAAGGGGGTGTGTAACGTGTCAATTCCCCGGCTAACCGCCGCTACTGAATTTTTCATCGAGGTACCGTGATTCTCGCTGTCAGATGATGCCTCACTTTTGTTTCATCTATGAATAATATAATTGCGCAGTTTGGAATGACCTGCGTATTACGAAAATATCGAGATAGCATCGGATTAACAATCGCTCATTCTTTTAGCAAATGGTTGTTGAAGATAACACATCATTAATTGGTAGAATTACAGTCAATATCAATTGAACGTTTATTAAAGTTTATTGAAATTATTAAGTATCTGTGGCGTCTGATAGACGGTAAGTTATGAGAAGAAATATAATTATTTCGTATAAATGCATTATCTTGAAAATCTGAATTGATTCCTTATTTCATTTTTCCGCCATTTCATTTTTCTTCATATATCTATATTAAATTATTTATCTTTCAATATTGAAACAATCATCTCCCATTTCTTAATTTAAAATATTTTTAATTTATTTGCTTATTTCATTCTCTCAATTTAACACAAGATTTTTGTAGGCTAACGATGGCAAATTTCACGTGGTCATATCTTATGTTCAGTTTAATGTTGGAACATATACTATCTTTCTCAGCATCTTTGCTTGAGATAAATCTAAATGTTAATTTGAATTGGCCATCGATACCCTACAGATATTCTTGGAAAATATTAAGTTTGAGATTGTATGTTGATTTGCTTCGAATTATTTTAGCCACCTGGTCCGGAGTTTAAAAAATAAACCACCTTGTCTGGAGTTTAAAGAACCACCTTATCTGAAGCTAAAAATCACCTCGTCTGGGGCTAATATTCACCTTGGAAACCACAGCTGGAGCTACCAAGAACTTGGGACAAAGATAGGGCAGAAGTCAAGAATACAATCCACCTAGGAAATATCTAAAACGTCGATGGAAAATTAAATAAAACAAAAAGATAAGTCTCATTCTATATATTAAGAAAATAGTGAATACCTTCATTTTATCTTGTTGCTATTACTGAGAACAAACTAGAACCAATATATGTTTAACCATTCTCCCTGCTAGCTCGGGCATATATAAATCTTAAAAGGGAGAGTGGTTACAGTTCCTCTTACCTAACGTTACTGGCTTCGTATGTGGTATCCACTGGTATATTAAAGTTTTTCTATCGTTGAAAAACCATTTCACAACTAGGCCTTCGTCTCCTTCGACGCTGTAGTCACAATCTAGTACTATTGGTGCACCAAGATGGGCAATTTCCGGTACCTCCAATCGATTTATCTTAACACTTGTGACTAGTTCCGGAGTAACTGTAACAAATAGAATATACCGTTGAAAAGTAGATCATTTACAAAACTGTAATAGAATATATATATATATATATATATATATATATATATATATATATATATATATATATATATATATATATATATATATATATATATATATATATAAAGTGAACTAGGACATTTATTTGAAACTAATCAAACAAACCTCCTAGCGCAGCTGGTTATACGAGTTCACGAAACATCGAAATGCCTCCATATACCTTAGGATGGTGTATGTTAGAAACATTAAGTTGTTTATCCCAATCAATGGAAATGATAGACAGTCTGTTTCGCCCTTATTTGGGGCTCATCAGTATCATCTATCCATCGAAAGTGATAACCAACCAAATATTTCCAACGACGTTATATTTTCCTTCCAGTGACTATATGGCATATGAATATGACACAGCGCCACCAGTCGGAAACAAATGAACCACATCCCACAGATAGAAGAAAACATTTCGGCAACGGGAACTCGCACGTCCTGACACCCGAAGGTGGTTACTATAATCGCTAAGCAAGAGTAAAGTTGATACATCATTCGATGTAATTCAAACTCCACACGCCGCAAGTAACAAGCGCTCCAAATTTTATCCCTTTTACAGGTAGCAAATGAATAGAAAACATAATTCTTCGTGTTAACGACACACATTCGATGGATAGATGATACTGATGAGCCCCAAATAAGGGCGAAACAGACTGTCTATCATTTCCATTGATTGTGATAAACAACTTAATGTTTCTAACATACACCATCCTAAGGTATATGGAGGCATTTCGATGTTTCGTGAACTCGTATAACCAACTCCGCTAGGAGGTTTGTTTGATTAGTTTCAAATAAATGTCCTAGTTCACTTCATTTTATTGCCACGAACGTGTGTCGTTAACACGAAGAATTATGTTTTCTATATATATATAGATATATATATATATATATATATATATATATATATATATATATATATATATATATATATATATATATATATATATATATATATATATATATATATATATATATATATATATATATAAATATATATATATATTTATATATATATATATATATATATATATATATATATATATATATATATATATATATATATATACATATAAGAAGAAAGATATTAAGGACACCTTACTAAAATACCTTTTTCAACTGGATAATTTGAAAGTTGTAGTAATATACTATGGTTTGAATATGTCAAATATATAATAAATCAAGTCAATCTTGTTGTACAGTAAGACCTTACCGTTTGTATTATAATTGAGATTGAAAATTTTTAATGATTCTGAATAATTCAATTTGAATCCTTTCGGCTATTTATGAATAATTTGTAAGTTATCTATGTTTGTAAACTGGTTGTTTCGCGGCAGTGATTTGAAAACGTTGAATCTGTTATATTTTTCAAAATATATTTTTGGTGTTTTTTGAATCTTGTTTCAAACGATCTATTTATCTGACCTATATAAATTCCTTTACATACAGGATGAATTCAATAGTGAACTCCTGAAGTTTGGCATTGAATAAAAATCCTAATAAGTTTATTTGAGGTTTGAACGCAATTCAGATGTTTTCTAGAACATTCTGTGAACTTTCTTATTTATCTTGTATTACTTATAACATATTATTGATGCTTGAAAAATTATTTCATTGATATGTTAACGTTTCGTTATTCATGACAAATTTCAAAAGAACAAAGTTGCTGTTACATTTGAATTAACTTATAAATATATAAATTATAAATATAGCTTGAAAAATTTATAAATTTCATAATTATTTTCCTTCCCAGGTTTCTAAAAATTATAAATTTCATAACGAAACGATAACGCTTCAATTAAACATTTTTATCAAAATAAAATGGAATCGCCTATTATTGCAGTCAATATCACAGTTTATTTTCGTTTTTGACTCTATAAAATCAATTTGTTTAAAAATTCAATGCTTTTCATGCGGAACAGCCAAAAACTTTCTGATTGACGTAATACGATCTTCCGTTGGATGAAAAAATAAAAATATTCACGTCCTTGCATGTTGTAAAATAAATAGCACAGGGAAAAGGCTTTTCCACAAAACCAGAGTATTAAGAGATAAGCTTTCACACTTAACCATCAATTCGTTCTCAATTAAAATAAAAAGCTGGTACATGACTCAAAAAAGAGAGAAGTCGTATGTCTTAACTCTGTCCTCAATTTTTACGATGGTTTTGTACACCGGAAGAGTCATTATTTTAGGAAAATTCAGACTATTAACCACAATTCACTCTCCTTTCTAATTTACGTAGCTTATTTACGCCATCAACAAGATATTTAAGTTTTTCTATTTTATAGAATGTATCATGAAACACCAGCAAAATTAAGGACTCTTGAATGTTGCCAGTTGAATTGAATAGTGAGAAACGAGTAAATAAAAATTTGCTACTAATCTTAGACTTATTAGATACAAATCTTAGATTTACTGATCATGTTTCTTCTTGCATCCGTAAAGCTTATGCAAATTTGGGAATGCTTGCAAGAAAAATTATTGGAGGTTACTCCTTAAAAAACGATTTTCACATTTAGCCCGCGGTATGAAATTTTTATGTGGAGTAAAATCGAGCGTTAACTAAAAGTGAAATGTGACGTTCCTTTGCGTACCTTCCACTTCGAGATTATCAGTATACCGCCGCATATATTAAGGTATGCCTGCAACAGTTGATGCATGTATAAGTATACCTAGTATTACGTATATTTTTGCACAATAAACAAAATTATTAAGTGATTGAAGTTAATAAAATATTGAAAGATATAAAAAAACTGATTTGAATGACAATGAATGACGAAGAAGAAGAATCTGAAGAACACGTGGATGGTTTTTATTGGTAAGAGTATAGTTCATGTTTGTAAATTATACAATAATATAATTATTATTGTCATCATCATTATCATAGTTTTTTTATTATAATTATTTTCATTATTATTATTATTATTATTATTATTGAAGTTTACTCTATAAGAAATCGAGCGTTAACTAAAAGTGAGGCGTTACGTTCCTTTGCGCAACGTACTTTGCGTACAGCCGCATGAGTGTAGTTTATTTATTTATATGTAGTGATACTTATGTATATTTGTGCACAATAAACAAAATTATTAAGTGATTGAAGTTATTAAAATATTGAAAGATATAAAATAACCGATTCATGACTGGAGTAAACTCGTTGTGCGTCGGAGCTGACATACACAATTTGTTTCATTGGTTATTGTTAAGCGTTAAAGTATCAATAGTTATCACAACTCAAATATATTGCAGCGTTGAAAGAGCGGAGCGAAAAAAACAACCGCATCTAGCAAAAATTAAATCATGTTATACCATGTCAATAAATCATCATATTCGTCTATGGTTTCATTGGTTGAAATTATTGAATTAAGGTTCGAATTGCTTGAATATCCTACTATTTCGACCGATTTCACATAGGTACACATTTCTATGAATCTTGAAAAAAAAAATTTTATACAAATATTTTGAAAATCACAGCAATTAATGCCAAAGTGAATATCTTTTTTAACATTGCACCGATGTAAAAAATAGATGATTATTTCAGGAGATTATTTAAGAATATTAACCATCAAGCTGAAGATCAATCTCACCACCCTCGTACTAATAATGAGTTTTTTTTCAAATGAGTTCCTTCACTTCCTTTTACTCTACACATTTCTAACCACAAAAATTATGTTTTCATTTACAGGCGACGACAGCTCAGGGTCGTGAAGTACTCAAATTCGGATTGATTCAGTTGAAACGCGGTCGTTGGACCGAATCAAACATCCGCCTTTTTCTCCTAGAGTATAACTTTTCTTTCAGAGAACAGCCAGTCGTATCGAATATTCATTTCATTTCCGCAGCTAATCTATTCATTTTTAATATCCGAATTCGTTTAACCTCCCTGCGTTCCATTTCCGAAGCCATAAGTTCGGCCACTTTTCGATCGCTCGATTTTAATTTCAATTTTCCTTTTGTTCAATCGAACCGAGCTTACGATTTGTTGGAGTTTTGGAGTATCCTCGATACAAATGCTGGTTTATCGGCATGAAAGTTCTTCAGGACGTTTTTATTGTATCGGTTAGGTTCGAAGAAAAGTCTAATGAAATTCGCTACTGTTGTGTTCAATTGTTCCTATAAGGAAGCCCTTATTACTAAGTTAATTTGGGCTCCGTGTTGAGAAAGATCTATTTTAATAGATTTTGTATAATATTTGGATAACTTATCATACAGGTTGTTCAAAAAATAAAATCTGAAATGAGATTGAGAAAACTGTCAAAAATCAATTTTTTCAAATGGAAACCTCCAATTCTTCTTATTTTGTAGTATTTAGCATCACAAATTAAGGTAAATTTCTATAAGGTTATCTATACTTACAATTTTTAGTTTTCGATAGTTTTAAAGGGAATCTAATTATGCGTCAAAATATACCATTGAATAGAGGATGTTCCATTTAACTATAAGAAATTATTCAATAAAAAATGTGCCCAAATTTTGATACAATTTTCTTCACCACTCTTTACAATATTGAAATGAAACTTTTATGTGGTAGTTAACTTTAACTTTTCAGCTAACCAGTAAATTCAGCTACAAGCAGCTCGTCACATGTTACAGGGTGTAAACAATTTTTAAATTATGGTCCGTATTTTTTAATTTCTCAAAATTTCTCAGCAACGGTTAGTTTTAGGTATAGGGACTATGAAAGTAATTTACCTTTATTTGGTCTATAGTATCTGAAAATATGAAAAATATAGGGTGTTTCATAAAAAAAATATAACTTTGATATGTATCTTTTTTGGGTCACCCTGTATATTTAAAAATAATTTGGGAATATGCTCCTCATGGACCCACATATGACTGTTTTTACCCACACTCTTCATTTCTCATAGAAACACCGAGGCGAATGTGGTGAGCCATCCTATATATATATATATATATATATATATATATATATATATATATATATAGATATTGATATGGTTTCTTTATTTGCAATATTAATATAGAAGGATATGGTATAATATCAAAGAGAATTGATAAAGAAAAGGAAAAACTTCAATAAACTTAAGTAGTTATTAGAAAAGGAAAGATGATTATAAATATACATGTATATCTAATCAACGATATAAGATTTGAACATACAAAAAGGAATAAGTATGAAAGTTGTTAATAGATGTAGGTGATGATGTTATTGAAATTTCAAGTAATATAAATTTAAATATGTGAAATTGGTTTACAAAGAAGATTAATGTAAATGTATTAATTATAAATATTCGAAAGTAACTTTTAAAATCAATAATTATATTAGAAATTCTTATAGAATCGTTGGAAAGAGATATCTATCAATTTTTATATGACAATTATGTCACGACCAAGTTACTCTTTGGCTATGACGTTGGCATCATGAATCAATCAAACTCTAAATAAGTTTTTGATCACATCATTTGAAAATTATTAACAATCATGCCGGGACGCTTCAATTATACGTACGAAGATTATTCAAACTTATTTATTATTTATGGACAATGTAATAAATCATTATCAAGAACATGTGAAAAATTTGCTATCCGATATCAGCAAAAACAAAATCCATCGAGAAAGGCTGTAAAGCTAATTAAAGAAAATTTCAAGAACTTTGGATCCGTCAAGACAGTAGTGCAAAGAAATAAACCTTTCCTTAATGATGAGAATATTCAAATTGCCATCTTGGGATATTTCGCCGCATATCCAACATTGTACGTAAGACAAGCTGCATTAGAGTAAGGGTTATCCAAGTCAACAGTTCATAGAATATTACGCAAACACAAATTTAATCCATACTTATTTTCTAAAGTCTAACATCCAAAAGAAACTGATTTGCCGAGACCAGTGGCATTCTGTGAATTTATCTTAACTTAGGCGCATGAAACCCTTTTTTTGGACAATATCATTAGGACAGATGAAGCTAAATTCACCATTCATTCATTGTTTCATGATGCCAACGTCGTAGCCAAGAGTAACTTGGGCGTGGCATAATCGTCATATAAAAGTATTAAATTGGCAATACTTCGAAAACTAAAAATTTTAAGTATAGATAACCTTATACAAAGTTACCGTAAATTTTGATGCTAAATACTACAAAATAAGAAAAATTTGAGGTTTCCATTTGACAGTTTTTTTAATTTCATTTTAGATTTTATTTTTTGAACACCCTGTATGACAAGTTATCCACATATTATACAAAATCTATTATAGTAGGTATTTCTTAACAAGGAGACCAAACTAAAGTTACTATAATTATATCAGGACTTGCAATCGTCATTTTCGACATAAAAACCTAAATATGTCCAAAACGCTTAGACTTAGGTATAGGACATAACATATAAAATCTGCCTAAAATCTTGCGTAGAATCCAAGAACGTATTAATACATATGATGTCCTATTTGAAATAATATCGGTATGTAATAGTATCGGTGGCACCGGAAGTGCCACCATCTTGAAAATATATTAGTCAAGTTGCCCTTATCGACATTAGTATATTGTCAAATTTTTCCTATGTGTAGTTTTCCATATACATATCGCGTTCTTTCACGGTGGGACACCCTGTATATATATATATATATATATATATATATATATATATATATATATATATATATATATATATATATATATATATATATATATATATATATATATATATATAAATATACAGGGTGTTCCTAAATTGAACGTACAAATGAAAAGGGAAGATTCCTTAAGTAAGTTTGAGAAAAAAAAGTGTCGTAAACATGGGGTCGCAAACGTTTCGTTTTCGAGATACAGAGTGTTAAAGTTTGAATTTTTTCAAGTTTTTTTCTCATAGTATCTACCATTTATAAAATAATCAACTGAAATTCGGCATAGATATTAAATTTGAGAGTTCTCACCACGTGACATGGCAATTTTGATAGCAGATCTACAGGGTGATATTTTTTCTGGAACACTGTCACCTGTTTTCCTCAAGAACTTTTTTTTGGTGAGCAACTGTTAATTTGAAGAAATGTAAAAAGAAGCTTTGTTGTCATTCTAATCTTTTAGGTCTTCTGTAATTTTGTCGTATCTGCTACCGATTTCGAGAATAAAAATTTTGAACGATACTCTCGAAATCCTCGGAAAAATCCAAATTATCATAAAATTAAGTAAGTAACGTGTGGTGATTGTTGATCAAATTATTGATCGTTTGTGTTTTGAAAAGTAAAGGTGGTTGCATTTGTGGCTAATCATTTCATTACGATTTTCATGACTGTTACAACATTATTTGATCAGAAAATATAAACCTCTACACATTTTAATATCAAAACATGCCGAATTTCACGAATTCCGAAATGACTGACATGCATTTCATGTCATGCAAATGGAAATTCAGGAGAAGCAAAGCGTCTTTACATGGAACGCTATCCCAATAGGGGGATACCAGATCATCGAATGTTCTCTGATATTCATAGGCGTCTTTCAGAAGTTGGATCTTTTTCCACGAAAAAAATTAATGCCGGTAGACCATGCAGTGTGAGAACACCACAACTCGAAGAGGCAGTTATGAACGAAATAGAACAACATCCAAGAACCAGTACAAGAAAAATTAGTGTACTTTTGAATGCAAGTCATCAAGCCTGTTTGGCGGAACTTGCGGGATTCTCTGCTATATCCTTATCACATTCAGAGGGTGCAAGCTCTTCTGCCTCGAGATTTTCATCCGAGAATTAATTTTTGTCAGTGGTACCTCAATAGACTATTGAACAATCCTCATTTTGATTGCCAAATTCTATTCACTGATGAAGCCTGTTTCTCAAGGACTTCAATTATAAATTTTCATAATGAACAGATATGGGATGAGGAGAATCCGCATGGATATGTAGAAACCCATTTTCAAAAGCAATTTTCACTAAATGTGTGGGGTGGTAATATTGGCGATGATTTGATTGGTCCTTCCTTCTTGCCAGGTCGACTAACAGGTCAATCATACAGACATTTTTCAGAAAACGATTTGCCCTTTTTATTGGAAGATATACCTCTTATGCTACGACGAGAAATGTGGTTCTTGCATGATGGTGCTCCTGCTCATTTTTCAGTTTTGGCAAGAGAGTATTTGGACGACAATTATGAAAAGAGGTGGATTGGACGGGGGGGGGGGGGCTCAGTCATGCCCCGTCAGCTCCTCAGACTTAAATAGTTAAGATTTCTTTTATGGGGCCACCTGAAATCTCTAGTATACTCGACGCCAGTGAACACCGTAGAAGAACTGAGAAATCGTATAATAGGCGCGTTTGATACAGTAAGGAATACTCCGGGAGTGTTTGAAAGAGCTCGATCGTCTATGAGACGAAGAACAGAAGCTTGTATAAGAGTTAGGGTAGGACATTTTCAACATTTGCTGTAGTTCAGTCTTTTGCGGTTACTTAGTTTTCATGTTATGATTTGTTTTTGAGTTTTACGTTTCTTGTAGTTATACATTTTTTGTAATGATTATACGAGTTTATCAAATCTTTATGAATCATCGCAACAGATCAGGAAAATTTCCAAAAAACTAATAATGAATTCATTCAGCACAGCTTAAAAACTGGCCTCCTTATCATAATTTGGATTTTTCCGAGGATTTCGAGAGAATCGTTCAAAATTTTTTTTCTCGAAATCAGTAGCAGATACGACAAAACTACAATAAAACGAAAAGTTTAGTATAATAACAAAGCTTTTTTCTAAATTTTTTTCAAATTAATAGTGCACACCAAAAAAAATTCTTGAGGAAAACAGGTGACAGAGTTCCGGAAAAAATATCACCCTGTAGATCTGCTATCGAAATTGCCATGTCACGTGGTGAGAACTCTCAAATGTAATATCTATGCCAAATTTCAGTTGAATACATATATATATACATATATATATATATATATATATATATATATATATATATATATATATATATATATATATATATATATATATTTTATATATATATATATATATATATATATATATATATATATATATATATATATATATATATATATATATATATATATATATATATATATATATATATATATATATATATGTATAAATATTATAATATATATATATATATATATATATATATTTGAGTTAGGTTTTCTTGCACTGTATAATACTATCTTTGGGTTTCTTGTTCTTGAGTTTTTAGTGCTTATTGAAATATAGATGAAAGTATCTGTTATTAAAAATTTTTCGTTTACTTCTTAGACATACACGTGTTTCGGTCTGGTTTGACCTTTTTCAATGTCTTCAACTTTGTACTACAAATTAATATAAACATTACAGCTCCATTGCTTAAAAGATAATAGATTCTTACCTATCTTATATATAATTATGTTCTTTAATAAATTTTAATATTACTTTCCAGATTGATTGACCGAACAGGTTATATTATTTATTATGATTTTGGTGTTCTGTGATCATGTCTTTTTCTTTTGTTTTGAATTCAGGTCTTTGTTCTCTTGCTTGTCTGTAGTTGTGAGTGGTATGTGTTAGGTTCGATAGATGGCGTCACCGTTGTATGATATTCTTGTAAACTTCAGGTAAATTGTTCGTGTCTGTTTTGCCGTTTATCGCTTTGTCATGTGTTTGGATATTTATCATCTCCAGGATTATTCTTTTTTTATAGTTCTTTTCTCTTTCTAGTATTTGGTAGTTTTCAAAGTCAAATTCGTGGTTTAATTCTTGTTCATGTTTTTTCAACGCAGTTACATTTTTTTGGTATTTGTGACCTTTTATTCGTTCAGAAATGTATTGGGTGGTTTGGCCTATATATGTGCCGTCACAATCTTTGCAATCTATTTTGTATATGATGTTTGATATTTTTTCTTTTTCAGGTTTTGATTTAAGTTCTGTATATAGGAGTTTTAAGTTATTTTTGTTTTGGTGGGCCGTTGAAATGTTAAATTTTCTTAAATAATTGTCAAGATTTTTGGAAACATTCTTTATATATGGTATCGGGATGTATTTGTTATCAGCTTTATTTTTTGGTAATGTTTTGTGTGTTATTATATAATTTATGTGTCCTTTGTTTAAAAATGTTGTTTACAAGATTTCTGGGGTATGCGTTTTCGGAAAGAATTTTTTTTGCTTTATTTATGGTTTCAATTCGATATTTGGGTGTGGTTAAAATTAAAGCCCTATCTGCAATTCCTGTGATTACGCTTTTCTTATGTTGTAGTGCACATGCTGAATTATAACTTAAATAGCGACCTGACCATGTTGGCTTGGTATACCATATTGTATTTATTTTTTTTTCTCTAATCAGTGTTAAATCAAGAAAATTTATTTTATTTTTTTCTTCTATTTCAATAGTAAACTTGAGTTTCGGGTGGTAATCATTGAATTTATTCAATGTGTCGGTAAATTGTGATTCTGGGATGGTTGTTAAACAGTCATCCACATATCTCTTGAAGAAGCTTGGTGTATGATTTAATTGTTTTAATATTTTTTCCTGTAAATCTTCCATGACTAATTCTGCCATAATAGAGGATAATGGGGCACCCATGCTGCAGCCATCTATTTGAGCAT
Source organism: Cynegetis impunctata (assembly GCA_030704885.1). Taxonomy (NCBI): domain Eukaryota; kingdom Metazoa; phylum Arthropoda; class Insecta; order Coleoptera; family Coccinellidae; genus Cynegetis; species Cynegetis impunctata. The sequence goes on along the minus strand of JARQZK010001504.1, from coordinate 412,954 downwards.
AATATTTGTTTTCAAATTGAAAATATGAAGTGGAAAAACATAGTTCTATTGCTTTTATGAATTCTGTTTTTGGGATGTTAGTACGGTGTTTTATTTTATTCCATTTTTCTTCTATAATATTTTTTACTAGTGTTAATGGAATGTTAGTATATAAACTTATTACATCAAGAGATATCAATTTTTCATCTGTTTTTAATGTGATCTGGTCTATGAATTTTTTAAATTGCCATGAATCTTTTATGTAGTATTTGTTATTGTTTATTATTGGTTTAATGCAATTTGCTAAATGTTTGGATAATTGATAGTTTGGGCTTTGGATGCAACTAACAATGGGCCGGAGGGGAATGTTGTTTTTGTGCAATTTGGGTAATCCATATATCTGTGGGGGTAGAGCATTGTGAATTTTAAGATGGTTGGCATCAGTTTTTGAGATGTATTTACATTTTTCGAGGTTATTTATGAAGTTTTTAATTTGTTTTTGGGATGTTTTTGTTGGATCTGACTTAATTTGTTTGTATGTTGTTGAGTCGTTCAATGAAGTTTCCATTTTTTGGTTGTATTCATTCTTGTACATAATAACAGTTTTATTAGATTTATCCGGTTTGAGTATGGTTAGTTGTGGATTTTCCCTCAGAAATATTTTGGTTTTATTGATTTTGGCATTGAGTATATTTGTTTCGCTGTTTCTTGTGTTTCTGTTTTTCTTATAATGATTTTTTAACTTATTGATCTTATTTGTTACGTAATTTCTAATATCTTGTTAATTTTCTTCACTTTGTTCCTCGATACCTGTTTCTATATTTGTTATTATTTTATTTATAGGTAAATTTTTATTATTATATGACAAGTTGAAATTTGGACCTATATTTAGAACTTCTGAGACTTCCTGCGGTATGATTTCATTAGTTAAGTTTTCTACCCAGTTAATATCATTAATAGGCGTTTTGTTTAGGTGTTGTCTGTTCTTTAACTTTATAATTTTGTCTTTTTGTTTCTGTTGAATTTTCTGAAATTTTAACTCAATTCATCTTGGGTTTTTAATTTTTGTATAGATTGATCGTCTTTCAATAAATGTTGGTCAGTCATTTTTTCAATACTGGTTGTCAAGTCTTTTATCATTTTTGTTGAGTCTGTGATTAAAAGATTGAGTACTTTAAATCGAAATGTACTTACGGTTTTTTTGAATTTGTTTTCAACCTGTTCGTTTACAAATTTTAGATGTTTTAGGTTAAATTTTAGGAAACTAGGAACTAAATCTTGATTTTTGCAATGCAGTAGGAAAATTCTTCGGTTCTTCTGTCTGCAGACTTTGGATTTTGCTTTAAAGATGTTTTGGAAATGTAGGATGTTTTTCGTTTGATGATTCACCATTTTTTCACTCGGTGGGAAATTTATTTGAGTTAGGTTTTCTTGCACTGTATAATACTATCTTTGGGTTTCTTGTTCTTGAGTTTTTAGTGCTTATTGAAATATAGATGAAAGTATCTGTTATTAAAAATTTTTCGTTTACTTCTTAGACATACACGTGTTTCGGTCTGGTTTGACCTTCTTCAATGTCTTCAACTTTGTACTATCTTATATATAATTATGTTCTTTAATAAATTTTAATATTACATTCCAGATTGATTGACCGAACAGGTTATCTTATTTATTATAATAAATAAGATATAATATAATAGGCGAAACCACCCAATACATTTCTGAACGAATAAAAGGTCACAAATACCAAAAAAATGTAACTGCGTTGAAAAAACATGAACAAGAATTAAACCACGAATTTGACTTTGAAAACTACCAAATACTAGAAAGAGAAAAGAACTATAAAAAAAGAATAATCCTGGAGATGATAAATATCCAAACACATGACAAAGCGATAAACGACAAAACAGACACGAACAATTTACCTAAAGTTTACAAGAATATCATACAACGGTGACGCCATCTATCGAACCTAACACATTCCACTCACAACTACAGACAAGCAAGAGAACAAAGACCTGAATTCAAAACAAAAGAAAAAGACATGATCACAGAACACCAAAATCATAATAAATAAGATAACCTCTTCGGTCAATCAATCTGGAAAGTAATATTAAAATTTATTAAAGAACATAATTATATATAAGATAGGTGAAAATCTATTATCTTTTAAGCAATGGAGCTGTAATGTTTATATTAATTTGTAGTACAAAGTTGAAGACATTGAAAAAGGTCAAACCATAATAATAATAATAATAATAGCTTTATTTCCGTTGAATGAATAATTACATTATGGAAAAAGTCAGGACAAAAATTCACTTATAGTATAGTAGCACTTATCAATTAGAAACTCTTTCAACTTAGCCCTAAAAATGGAAATAGATTGGGCATTTACAATACTACAGTCCAATCTATTGAAAACTTCCAACCCCAAATATAATGGAGATCTTCTACCTATTCTGAACTTAAAATTAGGTAATACAAAAGCGTTTCTGTCACGGGTATCATAATGGTGGCGGTCGCCCCGCCTCAAGAGCTGCTTCCGCATTTTATAAATTAAAGTAGCCAGTTCCAAAATACAGAGTGAAGGTAAAGTTAAAATTTTGAGAGATCTAAACAAAGGCCTACATGAAGCAGTATAAGGCGCGCCAACCATGCTCCTGACAATCTTCTTCTGACACAAAAATACATCGCAAGCCGCAGACGATGAGCCCCAGAAAACAATACCATAAGAAACTTTTGAATGCGCATGCGCGTAATAAACAGACATGAGCTGATCTGAGGTCAATATGTCTCTCAGATTTCGGAGTAGAAAACAAGCAGAATTCAATCGCGAACACATGGTTTGGCAATGCGCTTTCCATGTAAGACATTCATCTACCTCAATTCCCAAAAACCTCACATTATCTGTTCTTTTCAAAGCAGTGTTATTCAACGCAACATTAATATCCAAGATATTTTTATTAAAACTATGAAATACAGTATACGACGTTTTGGATTCATTGACATGAAGGAGGTTCCTGTTAAACCAATGTTGTAATTTGTCTAAATTATTTTGAACATCTCTCCTCAGAGATTCCTCTCCTATGCTCGAAACTACCACTGTTGCGTCATCCGCGTATAAATATATGCCGTCTCCCAAATCCATGACTATATCGTTAATGTATAAAATAAATAACACAGGGCCCAGTATTGAGCCCTGTGGAACCCCTATACAATTATTTATAAGATCCGAATGGACCTCTTTCCGTATGTTGCCATCAGAACATCTTATTGCAACACACTGACTCCTATCCTGCAAAAAGCTAGCTATCCACTTGAGTGGATTCCCTCTGATCCCATATTTTCTTAGCTTGTTCAAGAGAATGCTGTGAACCACACAGTCGAACGCCCTACTCAAATCGCAAAAGATCCCAGCAGGGTATCCGCCCGACTCAACGTGATCAACCACACCCCCCAAGAAAGCGAAGACAGCATCAATGGTACTATGATTAGGTCTAAACCCAAATTGGTTCTTGCTTAAAATTTTGAACTTATCTAGAAAACTTAACAATCTTACTAGAAAACAATACTCAAATACCTTGGAGAAAGTGGCAGACAACGCAACAGGTCTATAATTTACTAATTGATCGAAATCACCTTTTTTAAAAAGAGGAATAATTTTGCTCACTTTCAGCACATCCGGAAAAGCTGCTTGTGAAAATGAATTATTAACTAAATGTAACAAGGGTTCACATATATAATCAAGGCTTATTTTAACCAGAAACCCCGGAATGTCATCTACCCCACTGGATTTCTTGGGTTTCAGTCTATTATTAATTAATGAACGGAATTCTTCCTCAGTAAAAGGAAATAAAAACATTGAATGTTCATGGTGTTGAATTTTGTCTTGATAAGGAATTTTTGGTATACCATTCACTATATCTCTAACTGAGTCGATGAAAAAAACGTTAAATAACTCGGCAACCTTTTCGGGATTGGATATAGTGCAATTACCATTTTTGATTTTTATATTTCGGGAGTATTGGTTTTTATTAGAAATTTTATTAACAATACTCCATAAATGTTTTGTCGTATTATCAGACATCCTTATTCGATTCTGATAAAATGATCTTTTAGTGTCCCTGATCAGTAATGAATGTTGATGCTTATATTTTTTGTACGTGTCCATGAGTTCAGGAAACCCCCTAGATAACTCAAAAAGATTCTTTAAATGAATACTGGATAATCTAACCTCCTTATTAACCCACTGCTTCTCTTTCCTAATATGAAATTTTTTCAGAGGAAAATGAAGATTGAAGTAGTTAATGTATATACTATGGAAAGCATTGAAAGATTCGTTTACATCATTTTTGACCAAGACTGCACCCCAGCTTTCACTGGATATATCACTAATGAAATTTTGAATATTTTGTTGACTAAAGTCTCTCTTGAACTCAATATCGTCGACTGAGGCTCTCTTGTCTGCGGCCGAGAATATAATCGCCCCATGATCGGAATAGAATACGTCTGACACTCTACTTGTACCAGATAAAATATTCGAAAAGATATAATCAAGGGTATAATTTACACGAGTTTTCTCACGAACAGTATTTACCACTTTAAAACCATCCAAAATACTAGTGAGTCTCATAAAGTTAACTTCATCTCTAATAGGGTCGATATTGAAATCGCCACATACTATTAAATTTAAACTTGGCTTAAAAATAGATTCCAACACCACATTCAAGCTGTCACAGAATGAATTAAAACTAGTGTTATTTGGAGACCTATAGCAATTTAAAATAACAGTTTTTATTTTACCTATATCAATTGTAACACCGCATATTTCAAAATCTCTCTCTGCACAGAATGCTTCTAATCTCAAAGGTTGAGCAGACAAGGTATTCTTGCACCATATCGCAACCCCCCCACCTCTACGCTGAGATCGACAAAAACTAGATACTATACTAAAATTACTGAAATGAACATAATTAATATTAGTTTCATTGCACCAAGTTTCACATAGACAGAGGACTTCTATATCACTATGATTACTCAAGAAATCACCAGTGATATAGTCCACCTTGATATCAGAGAGACACTGACAGTTTAGAAATAATAATTTGAACACTTTATTATCATTGGTATTGTTTACCTTTATGGTGTATTCACCGCTCGGGCTTTCCTGTGAAAAAAACGGGAGATCACTGCACCCTGAGGCCATATCTCGCTCTGCCATGCTTTTTCGAGATTATCTTTTTTTATAGTGACTTTACTTGAAGAGTACAATTGTGGATGCATCGATGCATGTGGCTCCACAATAATTTCGGGAAAATGATCTATAAGCATCGCCTTCAGATCTTCTGAACTAGTTTCCGGCTCCAACCTACTTACATGTAAGGAAACGTATCTTGGAACACCACGAACCGTTGAATTCTTTGTATTCTGACCAAAAATCACTTTTCTGTTTTTACGTCGATTAACTTCCACCCATTCAGAGCGATTGTTTGATACGTTATTAAGATTCTGTATTTCCTTAACTAAATTGAGATTTTGAGCTTCTTCTATAGCAGAACTGACCATTTTAGCGTCAAAAATGGGGGTTTCCTTTGTTTTCTTATCCTTAATTATGTTTCCGGATTTCGAACTCGTACTAGATTTAAACTGTACTGGTTTTTCAGTCCTTACAGAGCGCTTCTCCGGGCCGCTGGGGACATCTGTGCGTGAAATCGCCACATGCAAAGCAGACTGAGAGCTACCGTTTTGTTGTTTAATGGAAGAATCCAATCCAACCGGCAGGGGAGGAGGCATTCTTAATTTTTCTTCTAAATTATGAATTACCGTTTTTTGTAGAACGGTAGTATACTCCAGACCTTCCAGGAGTTTCCTTGTGAGTGTGAGCTCTCTTTGAAGGCACTCTACTTCTTTTTTGAGTAAAACTCCGCTATCAATGGGATTTCCCGTTGAATTGCATAATTTACACTCATCACAAATCCACATTAAGTTTGTATTATCACTAATAATTTTAAGCCAGGCATCCTTCAGTGATACACAGGCGGGATGAAATTTAAGTTCACATTTAAAACACTTAATTACTTTCGAGCTAACGATAAAATTATCGGAACAGTATTTACATACGTCTACACCTGTCGACATCATATTTTATTCTCTCAGACCGAAACACGTGTATGTCTAAGAAGTAAACGAATAATTTTTAATAACAGATACTTTCATCTATATTTCAATAAGCACTAAAAACTCAAGAACAAGAAACCCAAAGATATATATATATATATATATATATATATATATATATATATATATATATATATATATATATATATATATATATATATATATATATACACTCAGTGGCGTAAATAGGGAGGGGGATCAAGGGGATCAATCCCCCCCCATGAGCCAACAAAAATTATAATAGAATTGAATTAAAGTCTTCGTATCTACGTATTTAAGTATAGGTACATGAAATTTATTAAGCACTAGCAGCTCTTAGGGCATAATGTATGTGCAATTATATAAAAATCATCTAGATATGTTTTTATGACGGCTATGCAATTAAGTTTTGTATAATTTCCGCCTTCGAGCAGGCAGACCAATCAGAAACCACGAAAAGGACGCTGGCTATAATTATAGACACATCAAGCACATGTAAAGTAAATACTCATAATTTGAACATTATAATAAATCAATAAATTGAATCGTTTTTCTAATTTTGGGTTAGGTTATTAGTAGTTTTGAGAATATTTCATTCAATGTTTAATTAGTGAGTTTGATCGGTGACTATGAGCAAAACATGCAAAAAAGTTCAAATGCCTCTAATGGACAATTTTTATTTCGAAAGGAAGAAGTCAACCAAAATCTCCTCGCACCTATTCTCTTTCTAAATTCACTATTAAACAAAAGCTCGAGCAGTTATATATAGTGTAGTATTATATCTTAAGCTCAAGCAATTTGTTTAATAGTGTAGTATAAAATTTAGAAAGGGAAGAAGTGCGAGGAGGTTTTGGTTGACTTCTTAGTTCGTCAATGATATTTTCCATTTCATCCATTTGAGCTCTTTTTTTTTCGTCCTAGTGACCGATTAAACTTCCTGTTCACATTAGAGTAGCATAACTTCTACACATACAAGCTTTTCAATCAATATTTAATATTTCGAATATTTTTTAATGTAGAGTATCAAAATATGAGCTTCTTAAAAAATAGGACTAAATCTTGGCTTTGATTGTCAAGTTATTTCCTCCTTAATATTTTGAAGTTATTAAAAATTGTCGAGTCAGTAAAAATTTCGTGTAATGGTTTTCAATCCATTTCTGGATCTTGAAGGCAGATTTACTAATCATAAGAGTATATTAGAAGGGTTTTCGGTACTTTTCGAGCATGATTTATACGAAATTGACAAAGCAGCTGATAAATTCATCAAAACTGACGAGTTTTATCAAAAATTTCTTACTGCCACATCTGCTGTTCTCGTTGACTTGAAAGTGTGGAAAAAATATTTGATTCGTAGAGGCGATGTGAGACCTAAAAATTTATTAAAAGAGCTGGATGATTGCCTAGAATTTTTTTTTCCGAATATCAATATTAGCTACGTTGTCGATAGGTATCGACGTTTGAAGGAAAAAATCGGCCAAGTGCGAGTCTGACTTGCGCACGAAGGGTTCTGTACCATTGACTATACCCCTCTTAAATGTTTATATTATTTTGATTTTATTATTTATTATTAAAGTAAATGTACAATTAAGTATTTTGTGAGTATTTCAAGTGCCCACCTGTTACCTTTTATTAATATCGAGGAAAAGTAGGCAAAAAATGGCGTTTTTTGCATGGGAGCCCCCCTTAAATATTCATTTAATTTTAATTTTATTATTTATTATTGAAGTAAAAAAACAACTGTGGATATTTCAATTGCCTACCTCTTGCTTTTATTGATATCGAGCAAAAAAGGGCAAAAAATCGCGTTTGTTGTATGGGAGACCCCCTTAAATATTCATGTTATTTTGTTTTTAGTATTTGAAGTTATAGCGTCAAGAGAAATACATAAATAGTGAAAATTTCAACTGTCTAGGTATCTTGAGATACAGCATGGTAATAGACAGACGGACAGACAGACAGCGAAGTCATATTAATAGGGTTCCGTTTTTACCCATTGGGTAGGGAACCCTAATAAAAACGATAGGATAGGAGCACGATAAAAGAAATGAGTTTGTGATGGCCCTTCTGACTATATAAAATTCATTGCAAATTAAAAACTCATGTTTGTCTAATTTTTTGTTATTGAATGGTTTGGCTGCTCTGGCAATTCATCATGCCATTGGAATCACAGCTGACGATGTCATGAATAAATTTTCTGCTCTAATTTTTCCAAAAATATTTTCGAAGATGTAAAAATCCAATTTGATATAATTAAATTTTTTACTAATTTTCAATTAATTTTTTCCAATTCAATTAATTTCAATTTCTTACAATTTAATTTAATTTTTCTACCTATTTTGTACTACATGAAAGATTATTTCTATCAACAAAATTAGAACTTTAGTGGAAAAACTTGGAATTTCATACTAAGTCATATCCCCCCCCCATCGCAAAAAGTTATCTACGCCCACTGTATATACATATATATATATATATATATATATATATATATATACATATTTTCTAAATGAGCTGAAATTTGGTATATGAAAATATTTTTTTGAATTTCCAAACTTTGAGGAGTGGAGCATGAACTCATATTCGAAATTAAGCTTTCCCGGTTTCTTTGAAGGTGGTATGGAAACCGAATATTGCATCCCCAATTCCCTCAACTAAGTTAGCATTTTGAAAATTTGCACGTCTATTGAGCTCATGTTGGGGAAATTCCATGTGGAATCATAATTTTTTTCACCGCCATTCTTACGTAGAGATTTCCTGTTTTTTTAGTGATTTTTGAAAATTTGCTCACTTCAACAGCTACTGCAGGTTGAATTATGGAATTGAAAATCGGTAAGTAAATAGAGTTAATATTGAAGTACGTTCCCTTTTGGGTTTCAACTACGAAGTGCGAAATGCAGCACAATCACGCTGAACTCCGGTGAAACTTCATCTCTTTCGAATCGCAACTGGACCTGCTTCTATCAATCAATACGCGATGCACATCGCAAATTTTTTTTTAAATAAAATTACTTTTTTGTTACAGTTCGGTTAGCTATACAATCGGGTTTTTCATTTTTCTCAAAGTATAATTTGTTCAGTTCGAATTGAGTCTTGACGCGAGGCAATTCGCAAAAAATACGACCTCAGTGACAGAACGCGTTTTTTTCTTCGAGCTTGAAAAAGACTTGAGAGATTAACGGTGATGGTGCAAATTTGAACTACAGCCTTTTGATAAATATATGATAATATGATATCTTAGAAGAAAAAAGCTTATGTCATTAATCTTCATACTGAAAATATAAATTAATGATAAAGTTTATCCGAGTGATAACTTTGACCTGGTCAATAAAAATGCTAGCATATTGTTGTTAATTATATGACAAAATGCGAAAAAGTATAAGCAGAAATATCTGATAAGAACTGTCATTTTCAATAATTGAGAGTGAAGATTATAACTGAGATTTATGGAACTGGTCAAACTCAGTTATTTTAGTTGATAATGTTCTGAAAATAAGTTGTTTTAATTATATTCAGAGTTCACAGGTTACATTGATTTATTCACTATGGCGGCAACATTTTCTTGTAGTTGTTTAAATAATGAAATATTCTTTGGAATATCTTAAGTGGAAAATGTCATGAGTATATATTTTTCGAATGCAATGGAAGAAGTATGTGTATTTTTGATGAGTTTCTAATGAGTATCTGAATTATTATATTTTAAGACACATAATCAAGGAAACTCAATTAATTAATGAGATTTTATAACCTACTGCTATTATATATTAATAAAGAATGGCTATACGTGTTCTAGAGTTCATTCAATATAAAGTATTATTTCATATACCTACCTACCTACTTTTTCTATTGAATATCGATATTGATATTGAGGAATAAACGGAATACTAAAATGAAATTTTCAACAACTGACATTTTTGAGCAAATACTTGATTAAAATCCATTTCAATCTTATAAATAAAACTTCAGCAGACTTTCACTATATTTTGTTAAACAACAATTGTTTCACCAAACATCAGATGGATGAAAACTTTAAATTTAACAACAAGAATATCGTTCAGTTATAGGGAGGAAATAATGCAAATTTGGATTGGGAAAACCTATACGTAAAATATTCACAGATAGACGAAAACATTGTTGATAAAGAAAAATGAAAGTGGCTAAAACGCAGCAAGTACTAAGATTCAACATTTCATCTAGAATAAATTTAAAAATGATGAATTATTCATATCAAATTTTTCGTTAAAGTTTATTAGAACTTTGTCTACAATTGATTGCAATGTCTTTTAATGAACTACGTTTAAACCTTTTTTGTTCGTAATATTTCAAATTCTTTATTGAAACTATGAGTATGTTCCATGAGGTGTATAAGTCGAATCTGATTTCCTATATCGTAGCTTCTATGTTCGAATATTCCTAAGTTTTTTCCGGTTTGAGCATCATATACTTCAGGACATAAACAACCAAGTTAGTTTATATATACCTGACTTTTATTTCCACTTACTTGTTAATGAATCAACTAGATATGAATGATTCAATTTTGTTAAACTTATTTCAAATGAAATTTTGAATCTCAGTACCTAATTGTTGATTTTGGATTGATTGGGCCGATACTTGGTGAAAATTAATAAACATATTAAAACAATAGTTAAAAATAACAGTTTACACTTTTATTATAAGAAATAACGTATGACGCACGTTTCGGTGGAACTTCACCTTCTTCACATGCTAATGGCAAACTAACTATGATTCTCTGTTATATCGAAAACAAGAAATGACAAATTATGTAGAAGGGGTAAATACAAAGATCGTTACAAATAATTATTAAAAAAGGAAAAACCAATTCTGAACTGCTAGTCAGGTAGTTCGGTAATTTTGAAAAGATTAAGAAGGGGACTTGAAGTATGATCGATTCGGCTATTCAATAGGAGACCGGAATGCTTGTATTTATTTATCTGTAATGATTCTAAATAATTAAGTTTCATTCCCTTACTTTCAGTATTTAATATTTTAAAATCGAAATTGAATGTGTGATTTTCTTGGATTAAATGGTTTGTATAATGTGAATCCGACTTCTGATTAACAAAGCTACGTTTGTGTTCTGAAATTCTAGTTTGAAAACTTCTGAAAGTTCTACCAATGTAAAACTTATCACAATCGCCACAATTAATTTTATAAACTCCCGATTTATTATCTTTATGAACTTTGGATTTATTATTTTTTATATGATATCCTAAATTATTACTAGTCTAGTTGTCTCTTAGACAACTAGACTGCTTTCAAACATTCATTAATACTTTACACCCTAATATAAAATTCACTTTAGAGATGGAAAAAGATAACTCGATTAACTATTTGGATTTGAAAATAAAAAAAGTAGATAACAAACATAATTTTTCAATTTTTCGCAAACCATCGCACACTGATAGCGTCATACATAGTACTTCCCTACATCCTTTCCAACACAAAATGGCAGCTTTCAATAGTATGGTACATCGTTTAGTAAATATTCCACTTTCAAATGCCAATTTCAACATCGAGAAAAATATAATTAAACAAATTGCCGTAAATAATAATTATGATCCCAATATTATAGACAATATGATAGATAAAAAGTTTTTCAAAAATGCGATTAACCAGGTGTACCCCCTTACTAAAAATAATATCAAATACAACAGCCTCACTTTCATCGGAAATTCAAGTAAAAAACTTAAATCTCTCTTATCTAAGCACAACATTAACATTGCTCATCGTACCGGTAATAATTTAGGATATCATATAAAAAATAATAAATCCAAAGTTCATAAAGATAATAAATCGGGAGTTTATAAAATTAATTGTGGCGATTGTGATAAGTTTTACATTGGTAGAACTTTCAGAAGTTTTCAAACTAGAATTTCAGAACACAAACGTAGCTTTGTTAATCAGAAGTCGGATTCACATTATGCAAACCATTTAATCCAAGAAAATCACACATTCAATTTCGATTTTAAAATATTAAATACTGAAAGTAAGGGAATGAAACTTAATTTTTTAGAATCATTACAGATAAATAAATACAAGCATTCCGGTCTCCTATTGAATAGCCAAATCGATCATACTTCAAGTCCCCTTCTTAATCTTTTCAAAATTACGGAACTACCTGACTAGCAGTTCAGAATTGTTTTTTTTTTTAATAATTATTTGTAACCATCTTTGTATTTACCCCTTCTTCATAATTTGTCATTTCTTGTTTTCGATATAACAGAGAATCATAGTTAGTTTGCCATTAGCATCTGAAGAAGGTGAAGTTCCACCGAAACGTGCGTCATGCGTTATTTCTTATAATAAAAGTGTAAACTGTTATTTTTAGCCATTGTTTTAATATCCTAATTGTTGAGTTTAACCCACTTTAATTATTCATTGTCAGTCAAGAATGTTATTATCTGCCTGCGAATATTCTTCGTTTGAGTTTTCGTTATCCCTATTTGTATTATTCCTATTCTATATCCAAACGATGTTCTTGTTTCAAAAGTTGGAATACTCATCCAACTGAGGAAGTCACTGTGTTGGTCGAAACAATTGTTATGTTTAAAAAATATAGTGAAAGTCAAAAATTGCTCTTTATCCACAACATTCAAGTTTTTCACAATACAAAGAACTCATTGAACGAATAAGTAAATGTGGTTGTATTTTCTATGATCCAAGGAAGAACTGATATTATTTATTAATCTTATAAGACCGGCCATCAAATACTTACGAAAACTAAGAAACACCACGACGAATATCTGCATATGCATCTCCCAATTTCTTCGATGTTTAGATAGATTCACATTGGTATCATATAACTGATTGTTTACAGCATAATTTCGAATTCGTTTTTTCTTGGTTCTGGGATGAAAAAATAAAGCTGTATTAGTGCGTCAGTTTCTATGCGAAAATTTTGTTTAAAACGTAGAATTTAATTTCATTTTAATATTTTTATTCTTATTGATAAAAATGATGATATAATCTGTACCGATAACTATGAATTGTCCTTTTTTCCGTATCGTTTTTAATAATTGGTTTTCAAATAAATGAACAGAGTATATAACAAATTATTATTCTTGGAAATTAACAATTTCGTCGAAATATTTAGTAAGCAAAATCATACAATTTTCATTGCTCACTACTGTCAAAAATACGAAAATAATTATCGGCTAAGAAAATCGGAATACATAATAAAACCATGGTGTGGTCGTTTTATGAAGTTTTTTGAGTATAGATAATAAATTGCCTTTTATGAAGCAAGTAGATTATCTTCAAGTTTTTTCTTCATAGTTTTCGGAACACTTGAATAATTTAATCAACAATATGTTCAATTTATAAATAAACAAAATCAAGAAATAATAATTAAAATACTAACAATATGAAAATGTGCATTTTTCAATTAAACTACGCGAGGCCTCATGGCCTAGGTAATAAAGAATTTCTAATATAAATTATATCTCATCATATATGTGAGTTTCAACAATAGAACATACTTTTTCATTCTAGTGAAATTAATGGTATTTTCGTATGTCAAGATCTATAAAGCCAGAACTGATCGCTTCCAGATCGTAATCGACAATATAGTGCTTTTGGCACTGAAACTGGTGTATATCACTAGAAACGTAATTTTCAAACAAATCCTACAATACGAACTGTCTACTTCTCTCAAAGAAGAATTATATCACGCACTCGTTATTCAATCATTTGCTGTAGTTGTAAATTCTATATCCTGAAGAAGTTTTTTGAATTGAATTAATATCTAGATTTTAGCCCGTTTCCAAACCAGTTATAACCAAATATAACCCAGTGGGTTGTTTGTTATGTTGTAACTGTCATACTTGTCAAACCAATGTCTGTGGATTTGCTTACCAATCACTACAAAGTTAGAGAAATTTAATTGAATATAAAAAGCTGATGATTTCAAGAAAAATTCACAGATATAACGGGTATGCCTTTCGTGCAGTGTACGTTGATAAATTGTACTTTTGATATTGAAAAAAAAGTGTAATAAAATAACCTTAAATTAAATATTTCTATATTCTTCCTTATATGTAAGGTTTGAGAACGAAGAAGTAGACTTTTAAGGGAAACGAAATTTTAAAATGATTTTTTTTTAGTTTATGTACACAGGTTTATTATTGCAATCTAATCTAGAGTATGGAAGCTTTCGTTATGGGTGAAATTTTTGAACATGTACCAACATCACATATTTGCTTTTGTGTTCATCGTGTTTCAGTTCATCGACGATCCTACTGCTTTATTTAGTTATTTTAGTATCAATCACTCTATGATATTTACGGTCGTATGAAAAAATACAGATATTTACTCTAGTTGAATGATGAATGCGAATTATCTTATTCAATTCTAAAATTTTTTTTATTAGATGAATAAATTATCCCCATGAAATGAAACTCTACGTTTGAAATGATTAATTTTAGACATTGTTTTCTCACTTTGAATTCAATAACATATTCATTCAGCATAACAGTTTGTGTTCCACTGTTGAATCAAGTTTGAACCCTGCTTAAAATTGGGCTCGCTATTCTACACCATTTATATATGTTCCTTTTAATTTTTCACTGCCAAAACACTTTTGTAATTTAGATTTTCGGAAAACGCTTTGCGCTTTCTCGCTAATTGACGTTACCGCGACGATCACTTGCTTTCCCTGCTAACAACACAGTTTAACTAGCGGAGAAATCCCGAAAAGTTGAGAAAAGCATAGAATCCCGACGGACCGCTTACTTAACGCATGCGTTCAATACCCTTAGTTTCGAATTCAGTATTATGAATGATGTATCTTATATAGATGTGATAGTAACAATCAGTGTGACCTATGATAACTGGAGATGTCGTTTTGTCTATTCGACATTCTTATATCATCTGTAGATGGCTGAGAAACGCTGAGTTTAAATGGATAATAACTGGGTCGAGTTTGTTATGTAGATTCGAAAAAAACACCATCATCTCCACAGGATGCAACAGAGAATGAGGTACGAATTAATGCTCCTTGTCTTAATTCCCTTGAACACACACACACACACACACACACACACATATAAATATATATATATATATATATATATATATATATATATATATATATATATATATATATATATATATATATATATATATATATATATATATATATATATATATATATATATATATATATATATATATATATATATATATATATATATATATATATATATATATATATATATATATATATATATATAAAAAAAACTCGATTTTATTAAAAAGTTGACGTTTCACTACGACATTCGTAGTTTATCAAAATTCTTGAAAAAATTGAAATCTCCTTGACATTTATTGATTTGAAAAAATTTGAATAGACGAAGACTGCTTTGTCTCGCTAAAATTTTTCCGAATGTGGTTGTTCTTTGTTATTTATTACGTGCTATTCAGTCTAATATCAACATTCAAAATTGTTATCATTAGATGGCAAGGGAAACCACAGAAACCTTTACCTACGTAATGTTCGAAAATAAAAATAATAGGGTACTATTTATCTAACAACAAAGAAATTAGTCGCAGGAAAATATTAAAAAAGTAGAGCAGAATTATCGGTATAGAACGTTTATATGGAAGCAGCCGTTGACAAGTGTTTCGGACTCTTTGGTCCTCATCAGAACGGCGTAGCAAAGCATTGGATTGAAAATTTGGAGATGAAAATAGTACAACAAATAAAAACCTCTGCTACGGAAGACAATCACACCTTTGTGGACTATTGTTTGAACTCTCCGGTTTGGGAGATTTGGTCAAACTCTGCCACGGAGGCGATTAATGCCATCCGCGAGATCTCAGAACGAGTAAATAAACAATAATAAAGAAATTAGACGCGGGAAAATATTAAATAAGTAGAGCAAAATTATCGGTATAGCTCGTTTATATGGAAGTAGCCGTTTTTAATGAAATTTTTATTTAGAATTTCAAATCTTTTAAAAAGGTACTCACAATCTAGAACAATGTTTGAAACTCTCAGCTTAAGTTTGGGATCATTGCCATATTTTTAGCTTGCAATATTTAATTATTTATTCGAATTGTTGTTGCCTGTGATCTATTTTTGATCTCTTGATAATTATTAGCAATAACAGGCTGGTTGAATCTTAAAAAAGCAGAGGTTTTTTTTTGTTGTACTATTTTCATCTTCAAATTTTCAATCCAATGCTTTGCTACGCCGTTCTGATGAGGACCAAAGAGTCCGAAACACGTATCAACGGCTGCTTCCATATAAACGTTCTATACCGATAATTCTGCTCTACTTTTTTAATATTTTCCTGCGACTAATTTCTTTGTTATAAATAATATTAATAGTACCCTATTATTTTTATTTTCGAACATTACGTAGGTAAAGGTTTCTGTGGTTTCCCTTGCCATCTAATGATAACAATTTTGAATGTTGATATTAGACTGAATAGCACGTAATAAATAACAAAGAACAACCACATTCGGAAAAAAATTTTAGCGAGACAAAGCAGTCTTTGTCTATTCAAATTTTTTCAAATCAATAAATGTCAAGGAGATTTCAATTTTTTCAAAAGTTTTGATAAACTACAAATGTCGTAGTGAAACGTCAACTTTTTAATAAAATCGAGTTTTTTAAGATTAAACCAGCCTGTTATTGCTAATAATTATCAAGAGATTAAAAATAGATCACAGGCAACAACAATTCGAATAAATAATATATATATATATATATAGGTATATATATATATATATATATATATATATATATATATATATATATATATATATATATATATAAATATATATATATATATTTATATATATATATATATATATATATATATATATATATATATATATATAATATAATATAATAATATAATAATTCTTTATTAATCCCTTCGACATTACAAATTCAGAATGTATAGGACAGGTCGAATGAGAAAAGGCCAACACAATTCATGCAAAATGGCCATCTGCAAAGTATTCCGCTATACTATAATAAGATTTTTCAATCAATATGTGTTTAATGGTTTTTTTGAATTTTGACTCATCAAATCTCTTGATTTCATCTGGTGAATTATTGAAAAATTTTATGCCCTTATAAGATGGGGAGAGTTCAAATTTCGTTGTCCTATGTTGAGGTAGACACAATGTTTCAAAGTTTCTCGTACAATAATTGTGATAGTTGGACAATCCATTAAAACTTCCAATATTACGTTTCATAAACAACAGACATTTGTATATATAAATACAAGGGACCGTCAAAATGTGATGTTTGATGAAGAGCGGTCTACAAGAGGAAAGTGGGCTGAAATTGAAGATCAGACGCATTATCCTTTTTTGTGCTAAAAATATCCTATCTACGTCAACTGAAGCCCCCCATAACAAGATGTTGAATTGCAGATGGCTGTATACCAAACTGTAATACACATCTAAAATTGACTTGGATGGCAAACACATTTTTAATTTATTTATAGCATAATAGGATGCATTCAACTTTTTACTCAATACGTTAATGTGTTCACACCATCTCAAAGTACTATCGAGATGAATACCCAAAAACTTAACTTTTTCCGAAGAAGAAATTTTCACATCTCCCAACTGGAGGGTCAATGGAACAGTGTCCCTGATTCCGAAAGAAATAATCTTAGTTTTCTCCACATTGACAATGAGCGCATTAGCACTACACCAGTCCATGAAACTCCTTATCAGTATGCTGCAGCAAGAAAGGAGTTCATTAATATTTCTAGATGCTACGGCGATAGATGTATCATCGGCAAATAGAATCAGTTTCATTAATTCATAAGAATTTAGATGTTCAGGTAAATCATTAACGAACAATATGAACAGAAGAGGCCCTAATACAGATCCTTGAGAGACACCAATATCGATACTAAATTTGCTCGAATATGAGTCACCCACTCTGACGACCATTGATCTTTCCACCAGGAAGCTATGTAACCACTCTAAAAAGATTCCTCTGAATCCCAAATTATATAACTTATTCATTATAAATGGTATAGACAAACAATGAAATGCACGCGATAGGTCGAAAAACAGACCAGCGACACATAGACCATCATCCAACCACTTATAAGTACTTTCAACAAATGAAACAGCAGCTGTCTCAGTTGAGCATCCGGCTCTGAATCCATGTTGAGAACTTGTGATAATATTAAACTTATCTAAATAATCTACCATACGCTTCAATACCAATTTTTCAATAACTTTGGAAATAGAACTAAGGATTGAGATTGGTCTGTAGTTGACTATTTCATTTACATCATTACGTTTATGTACAGGAATAACGGTGCCCATCTTGAGTGAAAATGGAAAAATGCCAGTTGATATTGATTGATTTATCAGGTGAGCAAGATGACCTGCAACATACCCCGCAGAGACTTTCAATATTCTTGAAGATATACAGTCAGTACCAGTGCTTTTTTTGTTTTTTAACGAATTTATAACATTTAGGACTTCTTCCACAGTAACTGGATAGAAGTAAAAGGTATGCGACACCAATTTAGATGTTGTGCAAATAAGAGATATAGTATTTCCATAGTGTTGCTGAAGGCTTACAGTTGTTATCTCCGAAAAGTATTCAGCAAAGGCTGCAGCTATTTTAGGAGACTCAGAACAGAAACTTCCATGCAAATTAAGAGACATGACATTTTGTCTCACATTTTTCCTACCAGTTTCCTGGTTTACAATACTCCAGACACTCATATTTCTGTTGACTGAATTTTCAATTATATTTGCATAAAAGTTAGATTTCGTTACTTTTAGTAGATTATTATAATATTTCTTGAATTTTTTATACATCTCAGAAGACTGTTCAGATTTCAATCTAGAATGCAACCAATGTAAATTCTTCAACTGAAGACTTGCCTGCTTAACTTCTGGTGTTATCCAGTTTTTACTCTGGGAGACTATACGCCTGGCAGGAAAGTTTTCGTGAATCAAAACAGTAATAGTATCCAAGAATGCTTGAAAACATGAATCAACATCACTGCTCTGGTAAATCTCATCGAAGCAAACTATAGAGTGATTTGTCACATAATTCGTAATTCTATTTTCAGAAAAGGATCTGAAATATTTTTTATTCGTCAGTTGGATGTTAGAACGATCCACTGGAATTTCGAAGTCCACTGATAAAACTTTATGATCACTGAGGTTAGCTTCTATCACCCTTGATTTACAATATTCCAGGGCAATATTACTTAAAATGTAATCAACTTTTGAGGATGATGTTCTACCGGAAATATTGGTGAATATTCTTGTCGCATCTTGAGATGTTACATGCAAACCGAAGCTAATAAGTACATCAGAAAGTAGTTTTCTCATATTACACTCAGGTTTAAGAAAGTCAACATTTATGTCACCACATACAAATAAGTTGTCTACTAACCTACTACAGAATTGCAAAACAGCAGTTAATTTTTCGAGAAATTTATCAAAATTTCCTGATGGGGGCCTATAAATACTGATGATCCCTATTTTTACACCGCGACACAGCACTTTCGCACCACAAACTTCAAAATTCAATTCTTCCGAATATCTGGAAACCTGCAAATTTTTCACTTGAATGTCGCATTTCACAAATACCACTGTACCACCGTGTTTCCTGTTGGGACGACAAAAGAAATCAGCATGCCGATATCCTGGAAGCACCATCAGCCCAATGGTTTCATAGCTGCACCAATGTTCAGCGACACTTATGATGTCCGCAGATTCCTCTGACAGGAACACCTCAAGATTGTTTAGTTTGTTGGTAATACACTGAATGTTTATTTGCATAATTTTCAACTGAACTTTTTGGGAAACTTTGGTAGATTGAAATTCGTTTATACTTGCGTCAGATGTGGACCTCGCCGTTGAAAACAATGATGGACGCTCACATTTTTTGGCCAGCAAGATGCATCCAATGCTTTATCAAATTCGCTTTTAGGTATCAATACCTTGAAAGATGCGTAACTCTCTGGGTATTTTGATTTTAGAGCTTCGCATTTCACATCGGTGAAGTTGGATTTCAGAAAGGCCAGAAGTTCATCAGGGGTAGTCTCCGGCTTCAAGTTTGTTACATGAAGGGGTTTAAATTTTTCAACCCCTTCGATGGAAGATTTTCCTGAAAAGTTCCCAACCACCAAGGCCCGTTGAGAAGACTTTTTGGGTAATTATTTAGTGTTGTCCAAAAACTTCGAATTTTTATAAAATTTCTGTTCTTTGCTTATTTTGGGCTGAAAAAACCGAATAAGCACTCAGATTTTGTCGCTCTCTCACCGTTTTTTTCCCAAAATATCTCTATTTATTGTCAACAAATGACGTAATTGTGGCCGGTATAGTAGGTCACTGTATGCAGCGGAAATAAGGTTTGATGTGAACCTATAGTAAGGAGGGAAAACGAAACATTATTTGTACTCACTCATTAATTAGCTGAATACGACGAAAATTACTCTTGAAAACACTTCTCGATCACTGTTTTCCGGAAAAACGACTTCCAAAATTTCCTGCCACTATCGGTTTAACTTTAAACGCACATTTTCTGAATTAACGTAATTTGTCATGATAACAATTGAAAAAAAAGAACAGTACAGGCACCACGCATTTGTTCTCCATTATTTATTAATTTATTTTCATCTTTTTATTACCAATCGTCGACAAAAAATGATGTTCAACGCGACGCTATTTGCGGGACTCTGGGCGTCCCAGCCTAGATAGATACCTCAACCAAGTTCACAAACCAATGAACGTTAAAACTATAAGGCCAATAGACGTTCTTGAAAGTAGGGCGCCAATTTCAAATTCACTGCAAAATGACTCGACGCTACACGAAATAACCCGAGATAGTTTACTTCTGAGACATGCAATTTATCAGAATTATATTCCCTCTCATTTGTTAGCTGCGTATATTATTTTAAAAAAAGAAAATCCTTTCAAAATCAAAAATATGGAGTTTTGTCCAAAAACACCGAATTTTGATAAAATTTCGGCTTCTTACTTATTTTGGCCTGAAAAGCCGAATATGAACTCGTCGTATATGATTTTGTCGCTTCTTCACATTTTTTTTTGAAAATATTAAGCTAACCTGACTTATTCTAACCTCACTAACCTAACCTCCGAGTTCAAGAAAGTATCGAATTCATGGGTTAGATGAATTTTAAATTGATAAAAATAGTCTTTTTTAATATAAAATATATCTTTTTCACGAATTTGATACTTTCTTGAACTCGGAGGTTAGGTTAGTGAGGTTGGAATAAGTCAGGTTGGCTCAATATTTTCAAAAACAAATGTGAAGAAGCAACAAAATCTGAGTTCATATTCGGCTTTTTCAGGCCAAAATACGCAAGAATCCGAAATTTCATCAAAATTTGATGTTTTTGGACAAATACTAAATAACTAACACATTTTATATACGTAGTTGTCTGGATAATTCTTGAAGATGAAGTCAGTTGTTGTTGTCATAAATATCAAGATAAATGATAAACGTAAAGTCATTTGAGAGAGCTAACGGAGAAGAGCTAAATTCTAGTTTTCTTTATATTTCGATAATAAGTAACATTTCATTAAAATCATAACGAGGATTATGCAACGTTCAAAAATAATAATCTTCTTACTTGTGACGTGTCACATCTGTACAATTTTTGAAATTGGCGCCTTACTTTCAGTTTTAGAACTCTTATTGGTCAGTGAAGTTTGTGCACTTCAATTTCTCTCGTATTCGTAAATGGCGGTTAGCGCGTCGTTGAACATGATTGCATTTCGTCGACGATTGAAAATAAAATGAGGAAAATAAATTATAAATAATAAAGAACAAATTCGTGGTGTCAGTAATGTTTGCCTTTTACGATTATCATGAGAAATTTAGTAAATAAAGATAAAGAAAATGTGCGTTACAAGTTGGAGTGATAGGTACTGGCAGGAAAATTTGTTTCCCCAGAAAACTGTGATCGAGAAGTGTTTTCGAGTTACTTTCGTCGTATTCAGCCAACTAATGAGTGAGTACAAATAATTTTTCACTAATTATTTCGTTTTCCCTCCTTACTATAGGTTCACAATCAAACCTTATTTCCGCTGCATACAGTGACCTACTATACCGGCCACAATTACGTCATTTGCTGACAATAAATAGATATTTTGGAAAAAAAACGGGAGAGAGCGACAAAATCTGAGTGCGTATTCGGTTTTTTCAGCCCAAAATAAGCGAAGAACAGAAATTTTATAAAAATTCGAAGTTTTTGGACAACACTAAATAATTACCACTTTTTGTTCTTTTTATGTGTCACAGTCTGCCAATTTGTGTTCAATAAGGGTTCATTCACCTTTTGATGAAGTTTGGTGGTATCCTCCTTATTACTAATTGGGTTTTTAATTGTCTTGAGAGCATTATTTACGTCTGATAAAGTGATAATCGGTTTTGTGACTTTAGGTTTACTAGAAATTTCCTTCTTGCGATCAATTGCAACCTTATTTTTGTGTTCACTGGCATTCCCATTCCCATACGTAGGAGTAGCCGCGTTGATCCTGCTCGGCATATGTTTCGTGTTGTTAATATTATCTGTTGTTATTGTATCCTCTCGTATGTGTACTTTTTTTTTCAATTCAAATAACTCACCTTCTAAATACGTGATTTTATCTTTTGATAATGACGAATTTTCAATCAGAATCGAGTTTTTGGATTCTAATTCTTCTACGAGTTTCAGAAGAAGATCCTGGTAGGTAGACTCACCTGAGATCGGCAGATTTTCAGAGCCTGATTCACTTGTTACACTCGAGGTGTTGTTTTGACTCGAGAATGGAGTCATCAAATTTTCTCCACAGCATATTCTCAACCTCGAACCACATCTTGGATGATATACACTGGGGCAAGTGTTACATTTAAAACCAACTTTTATTAATGATTGTTTGCAAGAACCGCACTTAAGCGATTCAATTTGAAGAGCATCGCTCGCACCAACCTTCCGCGGTCGGAAGTATTTGAAAAACTTGGTTCATATATATATATATATATATATATATATATATATATATATATATATATATATATATATATATATATATATATATATATATATATATATATATATATAGTATAACAATTTGAAACTTTTAAATGAGCTATATATCGATGGTATAGCGCACAAATGTGGTAAGTGGAAAAATATAAAATGTTCAGGAGATGAATTTTAAAGTTCTGAATGCTTCCGTAATTAACCATAATGTTCAAATGCCATTGTGTTGTATAGGTAGGGTGTGACTGTTATATATGTATCGCTTTACAAAACGCAAGTACCAAAATATTTTTTTGTATATTAGCAAACAATTATATTTTGAGCTGTTTATATCACTTACCACATATGTGCTTTCAAACTAATTTTTACTTTACTATAAATCATAATCAAAAAAACATCGAAATTTATTGTGAAAAAAAGAACAGAGTCCATCACACTCAAAAAGATACCACTGTTACACCTAAATATTTTAAAATTTAAATTATAATAATCAACTATTGGTTTAACTTTATCATTACGTGTCTAATTTTTCTAGACCAAGCTGAGCTGCATTACTTGTAGCAGGGATTGCCTTGATAAAGTTAGTGTAATCCTCAGGAATAATTTTATTTGACAACAAGTAAAGGAGATCTTTCTTTTTTTTCTGGGACACTGGTAGTCTGGAATCATACTTTTGATACAAAGTTACTATTTCCCAGCTTCTTTTTTTTCCGGGCTTATGCTTATCTGACACATCGATTTCAAGGAACGCTTCATCAGAAAGGTTGTATTTATACTGTATAATGAATGGTTTTTCCTTCTGGAAGCGCATCCATTTTATATTAAGCCAGACGACTTTTTCCTGTTTTGTATTTTGAGTTGTGTTGAAAACAATATCATCCACTAGTTGTTGCAAATTTGAAAAATCGTCATACTGGAGGTTACTGACGAAGTATTATGGACGCGGTTTTATTCTAGCCATTGAAATCAAAAGACTCCATTCACACGTGGAATATAATTTTTTATGTCGCTTAGCTCTCTCTATAGTTGCGTGCATTTGTTGAATCGGCTTCAAGGTATGAATGACCCGATTCCATGAATTTCAAGTCTATAATCTTCAGATGCGCTATTTTATTAACGGCAAAGAGCATCGCTGCAGCAACAAATTTATTCCGATTTTGTCCGCTACATGTATCAGAAAATGATGCAACAGTTTCTGGTAAACTCATAAAATATTTTAAGAGACAAGATCCTATTTCTGTACTGCCTTTATTGCCATGAGTCTCATCCCATGCAAAACAGTGCCCATCCGCGTTACTAGCATCATAGATAGTGAAATTATAAACATTGAGCTTGTGTCTATAATAAATTTGGCTGTCACCAGCATGTGGAACAGAAAGAATTGCTTGCAAATCAAATGAAATAGATCTGAAAGTTTCTCCTTTTCCTGATGCTGACTTCTTTTTATCCTCTTCTTTCATTTTCATCGCCTCATTTTCTCTTCTTTTATGCATGTCATATTGTTCTTTCAATGGTATCTTATCTTTTGCATTGTTGTATGCATTGCATTGAAAGCATTGGTCTTTTTTCGGTATGTAAAATGCCAACCTAGGTTCATATTCATGAAAAACTTTCTTGTAAACGAATTCTGAAACTGGATTTATATCTTTTTGGGTACAAAATTCCGTTTTATACATCCTGTACATTATTGAAAGATTTAAATCCGACGAAAGATACAGCTTTGTAGAATCCCGCCTGCAGTAATGGGATTCGATTCTTGGGAACGAATTTATGTGATCTCTAACAAGCTGTTTCGTTTCTTCTGAAGTAGCATTCACAGGAATAGTGTCTTGTCTTCTATCATACCCAGTATACAATGCAGTACTACTCACATTTTCTGAGCAAGTCTCAGTGACCCTATGGGAAATAGCCAACGTGGCACAAAAAAACTTTAGGCACACTCTGTTTCTAATACCATTAGAGTTTTCTAGGAAGTAAGATCTTGATGTCTTTCTGTTTTTAGTTTTTGGGCTATTTCTCTTTCTAATAACGGGAAGATTTTGCATGTGAGAGGCTATGTACATTTTTTGACGTACATAGTCAGCCAAGCTATAATATTCTTGACATAAAATTTCTCTCTGATCATCAGGTATTTTTTCTTGGCATTTATAACGACATTTTGAACAGTTGATTTCTTTAGGTTTTTCATCTGGTATTTCTTTTCCATTGCGACTGTATTTTTGCCCACTCATTCTTAGGCTTTTATTGATTATTCTTTGCCAAGTTTCTTTCTTTGCTTTTCTGTTTCGTTTCTTATGCTGCTTCTGTTTGATTACTTGTTCTTCTGCAGGTTCTGTAACCTTTAGTCTTTTATGTTTTAGTAAAGAAGGTCCCATTTCATAATCAGATTCTTCATCTTCCTCAGATGGTTTATATGAACTTGAGGACTCCTCAAAGGGTTCTATAGGCTGGTCATCTTCAGATTCGAATTCATTGCGATCTGTAGAGCAATGAGATGTTCCCGGTTTTTCCAAATATCCGTTAATTATTTCTGTTTGACCATCTAAGAAATTGACATTAAATTTCTCTTTCTCATACTATAGCTATAAATTACTTACATTTTAGTGAAGAAGTATGTTTTTCATGTTCCTTAGAAATACTACAGCTTGTAGCTAGCGACGGCGATGGAACTATACTGCCTACAGGTGGTTTAACTAAAAAAATATTCGATATGAAATTAATTCTGGACTCATGTTCTTGCGAATGATCTAAAAATTGGATAAGGTTGATTTAATATTGAAAAAACACCTTTATTCCTTGGTAAATAATATTACAATGTGCTTATTTAAAATGCCTAAAAATACATTATTCAAATGAAACGATGTACTTACTACTTTGTTTTTGAGTTTCAAGCCTTTTATTCAATACCATTTCAAGCATCTTCTTGGTCCTTGAAGACATATTTAAATAACGAAAGAGCAGTTGTTTATGAAATATATTTATATTACTAAATAAAACGGTCCCAAATTTGTTTCACTGCACACACAAACGAAATAAGCCGATTACCTGATAAATTGTGAATTTAACCACTTTTGAGGTTATGGATAAGTAAGTAACACAAATGTGGTTGGTGCGTACTTACAACTCAACAAGATCATATATTGTAAATGCCAAATGTGTTAAGTGCTTTTACCACATATGAAGTAGAAATCTGTGGTCATTCAGTACTTACAACAAGTGTCAGATGGCGCTACTAGCCCTAACATAATTAAATACAATTAACACATTTCTGCATACAAAACTGATGACAGCAGGCAAGTACCTCGTGAACATAACTCATTTTGACCAAAAAATGTACTTAACACATTTGTGCACTACACCATCGATATCACAAACAAAAGATGATATCAAAATACGCTCAAAACACTCTCTAGGATAGAAGGGGAGAAGTTAAATGACATAAAATAGAACTCACCACATATCCCATTTAAAGAAGATTAAATAGCAAATCCCTACTTGTGAAACATCATTCATAATCCTATGAAAAATGCAATGCAATGATATAAATAATAATTTTATATGTCGATAATTACCAAATTAAAATTAGATAACCAGTTAGGCACTGGGTACTAATTATCCGAACAAATGAAGAAATCCTATTGAGGATCACTGGCGTATATAGATTTTGCGATGGGGGGATATGACTTTGTGTAAAATTCCATAAGTTTTTCTTCTAATGTTTTATTTGTTGATAAAAATAATGTTTCATGTAGTACAAAATGAGCAGAAAAAAAATTTTTTGGCTCAACATCGCCTTGATGATTTAAATATTTCTTCCGCACTTTCAACTAACGACAACAGCAGGTGTAGAAGTAAAAAAATTTTTGATAAAACTTGTCAGTTTTGATGATTTTATCAACTTCGTATAAATCATGCTTGAAAAACACCGATAATCTTTTTAGTCTAGTCAAGGAGGCCTCGGTAGCCCAGCGGTGAGGTGTATCGCTTGTAAACAGAGGATTATGGGTTCGAGTCCCACCTTGCTCTTGACTGCAGTGAATGTCCGGAATTTAGTGGTTGAAAAAATAATCTGTTGGGTAATGACTTAGATTCAAGCCCTAGTTAATAAAAAAAGAATAGTCAACAAGTGCTTTTTTGTTCAACTTTTTGAAGCAGTTTCGGCAAAATGAATGCAAAGTGTTATTCGATTTGGAGTAGCATGTATATGTTTTTTGAGAACCTTAAAAATTCGCAAGCAAAAGTTGTGAAAGTTATAAACAATTTATCTACTGAAAAAAAGGGGATTGGTTTTTTGCCAATATGTCCAAAAATAATCAAGATTTTTGAAATCTGAAGAAAGATTCGAAAAGAACAAGAAATTTCCCAAAAGAAAAACTCAACTTCCGAAACTGTAGAATCAGTGTTCATAATTTTCTCAGAGAGATAAAAATAATGCTGAAAAGGGGTAACTTCGTTTGGGCAAGTCACGTCCATTAAGGACAGTTCAATAATAAACATTATTTAACCATATAAAATATGAAAAGTTACTGAATCGGCGAATCAACAATAATCCGGTGATAAAAGAAATTTGTCTATTAGTTATGCCATAGTTAATTAACAATTTTTTTGGTGCTTGAACATGAAAATTGTGATAACTGTTCGAGTATAGATCTGAGATTTTCTCATTCTTGGAGCTATTAAAGTAAATCCCTGTTGATCAAATAAAAAATTTCGATTTTTTTTATTAACAATTTATGTAGTTTTGCAAAATCAAAATGAAATTTTTTTTATGAATTTAATGGTCCATTTTTATTATCGAAGGCTACATGGAAATGGTTGTTTTCAATGTTCATCTCCTATTGCTTGACAAATTGTTATAAATAAATGCGTTGTTCATGAGAGAATCAGGAAAAAAAAATTATGATTAGAGTGTTTAATTTTGCAACTCATTAAATTGTTAGCAAAAAACTGAAAAATCGAATTTTTTAGTGGGGATCTATTCTGAGGTCTTTCGAAACTAGCTCCAAGACAGGAAAAAAATATCAGATTTGTAGTTTAACAGTTAACACACTTGCAATTTTCTTGTTGAAGCAGCAAAAAACTATTGCATAACTAATGCGCGAAAAATAGCGATAAAAATTTGTTGTCGCTAGATTATTGTTCATTTACCTATCCAGTAAGAACCTGAAATTTTTCATTCCCTAATTTCCATATTTAATATAGTTAGATAATGTTTATTGTTGAAGTGTTCCAAATGGGCGTGACTTTCGCAAGCCAGATTACCTGTTTTCGGCCGTATTTTTACCCCTCTGAGAAAATTTTAAATATTTATCCTACAGTTCCAGGAGTCGGAAATTTCTAATAAGAAATTTCTTTCACTTTTTTTTTATTTAGATATTGAAATAACAATTAGTTTTTGAGATATTTGAAAAAACAAGAAGTCAACGAAAACCTCATCGCACTTCTTCTCTTTCTGAATTTTATACTACCTATACTATTGAAGAAAGCTGCTTTATATATAATACTACACCATTAAACAAAAGCTCGAGCACTTTTGTTTAATAGTAAGTATAGTATACAATTTAGAAAGAGAAGTGCGTGGAGACTTTGGTTGACTTCTTCCTTTCGAAATGAAAATTTTCCATTTGAGCCATTTGAACTTTTAAAACACTTTTCTGCTCATAGTGACCGATTGAACTCACTAATTCAACATTGAATAAAATATGCTCAAAGCTACTAGTTACTTTATAATGTTAAAATAATGTTCATTCCTGATTGGTCGGCCTGTTCGAAGCGCTGAAATTATACAATACTCAGTTGCACAGCCGTCACAAAAACATATCTAGGTGATTTTTTCATAATTGCACATACAAAAGAGCAGAAGAGGTGGTAGTGCTTAGTAAATTTCATATAAAGGTACTTAAAGACGTACAAAGATACGAAGACTTTTATTCAGTTCTATTATAATTATTGTAGGCTCATGGGGGGAATTGTTCCCCTTGATCCCCCCTATCTACGCCACTGATATATATATATATATATATATATATATATATATATATATATATATATATATATATATATATATATATATATATATATGTTATATATATATTTATATATATATATATATTATTAAATATATATATATATATATATATATATATATATATATATATATATATATATATATCAGTGTCTATATCGTCTATGTGCTAGTAGATGGAATGCCGGTCGTCTCTAGCTCTTCTTGCATATGTTCAGTTGGTAAAATATCGCGACTAGTCACTACTTCAAAGGAAAAAAAAATTATGTGTACTATGTTTGATAAATGCTTAAAAAATGTAATCCTCTAGTTTTAGACGATGTAAATTTTTTCTGCATGACCGTAGACTAAATTTGTTTGCACCAGTATTTTAGTGAAACGTTATTCTTCAAACCTTATCTTAAAATAACGCCTGAAATGCAACTATAAATACAAAATTGGGCGCGAAGTGATACTTCTACTGGTGGGTGACACGGCGCGAACCGTCGGGTGAGATAGTGCGCGCCAACTTATTCACCTAGTTTTAGATGCCAGGTAACTACAAAAGGACAGGAACATGTAGACGTGGGAAGTAGGCCGAAGAACAATTTAGAGCTGCTATTGAGGCAATTGATGATGGCATTGGTGTAAATGAAGCAGCACGACGATACTCAGTGCCTTCTACTACATTACGAAGGTGGAAGAAATCTGGCAATATGAATAAGTCATCGTTAGGGCCGTCTGCTTCATTGACTGATCTTAATGAGCGAAAATTTGCTAAGCATATTAAAAAAATGCAGAAATATGGTTTTGAGCCAACCCAAAAAATGGTAAAACAGATGGCTTTTGAATTAGCCGAAATACTTAAGCTAAAACATAAATTCAATGTTAATAAAAAAAGAGCTTACTTAACGCATGCGTTCACTACCCTTAGTTTCGAATTCAGTATAATGAATGATGTATCTTAAATAGATGTAATAGTAACAATCAGAGTGACCTTAGATAACTGCAGTCGTTTTGTCTATTCGACATTCATATATCATCTGTAGATTGCTGAGAAACGGTGAGTTTAAATGAATAATAGCTGGGTCGGGTTTGTTATGGAGATTCGAAAAAAACACCATCATCTCCACAGGATGCAACAGAGAATGAGGTACGAATTAATTTTTCTTGTCTTAATTTCCTTAAACACACACACACACACACACACATATATATATATATATATATATATATATATATATATATATATATATATATATATATATATATATATATATTTATTTATATTATTATTATTATATATATAATTATATATATATATATATATATATATATATATATATATATATATATATATATATATATATATATATATAGGTGGAAAGGATTGGTTCAAGGCACTGATTAGAAGAAATGCTTATTTAGCAATAATAAGAAAGGCAGAAGGAGTGTCATTAGCAAGAGTCAGAGGAATTAACAGAATTGACGTAAATAATTATTTTAACCTACTTCAGCAAATTTTACAACAAAATAATCTTATCGGATAAACCGGGAAATCTATTCAATATGGACGAAATCGGCCTACAATTGAACAATAGGCCGGAACACGTCGTAGCTGAGAAGGGTTCAAAAAATGGCGTAGCAGTAACGTCTGGGGAAAAGGGCGAGACCATTTCGGTCGTGACTTGTTGCAATACTTATTGAGACCCCCATTCAGCATTTTCAAGGGCAAGAATATCAAGAATGAATATAAAGATGGAATGCCCCTGGTTCAGTTGTTTGTATGTCAGAGAAATCTGCTTACGTCAATACATCCATATTTTTCAATTGGTTCAAAAATCAGTTTCTTCCTCGTAAGCCTCAGGGACATGCTATACTCATATAAGATGGGCATTCATCTCACGCAAGTTCTGTAAATGTGTTAGAAATAGGTGAGCAGAACCAAATAATTCTCATTTGTTTACCTAGCTTTCATAAGAGCAAATCCAACAAGACCTATTAACAGGTTGCAATTTGGCAAACTTTTTGCTGATGCATGGACCAAATCAGCGACAGTTGAAAATGCTGTCTCCAGCTTTAGAGCGACAGGAATTTATCCCTTCAGACCTGAGGCTATTCCAGATTATGCCTTTCTTAATGAGAATGAAGCTCGTTTACCCGAAGTAGCAGGCAATAATGCATCCAACATTACAAACAATGATACTGTTGAACCAATAGGCAATACACATGAAAAATCTTAGACTCAAAAGCCCCATTCCCTCCACATCCAAGTGGAAACAATAAGGAAGCGAGGAAGATAACTAGCCGATGTTTGACCTCGAAGGAAAATATTTTGAAACGTAGTTTTATTAGAGAAAAAGTCAGAAGCAATGAAACGAAAACGAAAATAAAGTTGAAGAATATATCTCAAAAAAATCAAAAAGTAAAGTCAAGAAGTCTAAAAGAAGAGATCTAAGTGTTTCATCAGAGAGTAGTTACTTCAATTGGTGTAGATATGGACTGGATTCGGATACTGCAAGTGAAGACTTAGAAAGTGAGTGTGTTGGATGTGGCGAGAATTTATGAACAAAAAAAAGTAGCGAAGATTGTATCGAGTGCATAGAGTGTCGACAATGGTTACACGAAGGTTGAACGAGTTTCACAAATGAGTGTCTTCGCTGTGGAAAACGCAAATATGATAATATTTTTCTCACATAACATGGGTTATATTGTGAGCAAATTCAAATTATTCAAAAAACCTTGAGGTTCAGACTACAGATTTCATTGAAACATATTTTTATTCTGATCGGAGACTTCAAAAATGCAATAATATACAAGGCGTTTCATTTGAAAAAACACTTTTATACTTTCTGTGCGTTTGCACAGCAAGTATATATTGTATAATATGAAAATAATTTTAAAAATTAATTTTTAAGAATAAAATTTGAACTTTAAAATAATACACACTTGGCTTAAGTTTCACTATATAAAAATATTTAGATACTGTATTTAACAGTAAAGGATAGTCGACATGTTTCGAGTTATGAACATTATGGAGGAGGTATGTAGATGATATTTTTTTTATTTGGACCGGTATAGATAGGTAGTTAAATAATTTCCTCAAATATACAATCACTTTTTATAACTCGATTGAATTTACAAAAGAAGTAGAAAACGAAAACGGTACCTTGAATTTCTTAGACTTGTAGATTGCTAGGAATTTGAGTTCTCTTACTTTCAAGATTTATAGAAAACCAACTTTCACAGATACTTCAATTCACAGCGACAGTAACCAACATATTGACATAAAACTCAGTGCTTTTCATTCATTCATACATACGTTGTTCACTATTCCATTATCGGAAACAAATTTTCAAACCGTAGTTAATACAATTAGATATTAGCCACCAATAACGGTTACAATGAAAGTCTCATCGATAAGCTCATTGGGAGAAAACGAATAAAGAATCTGTTGCATTCAATATACCCCACGCAAACTATTAATGAATAACAAAAATTCTTCCTAATAAATTATGTGCCGAATTTGAGTAGCAAAATTTGTAACAGACTATCGAAAAATGAAGTTAAAACAAATTGTATAAATAAAAAAAACTTGAAGTCATTCTTGGTCAATAATGAAGAAAAATCTAAAATCGGAGAAAACAGTGGTATTTACAAAATATTTTGCGACGAATGTCCTGCTTTCTATATTGTATAAATAGGAATATATACGTTCGTTTTTTTTTTAACTCGAGGGACCTATAATTTATCTCCGGTTCCGCATTGCCAATGGGCTTGTAAACTATGTACATAACCCAACAATTTTTAATCATATATAACCATTAAATTCCGGACATACAGGTTGAAGAAAATAAAAAGTCAATTTTACAAAATGAAAATACCACTGGCTTCTCCGAAGATTGTTTAAAATTTAATTATTTCCTGGGTTTCAACAAAATCCAATTGTTGCATTCAGGTAACAAAGGAAAGCACCTTGATCTTCTTGAAATTCTCGAAATAAGTTCTGCCCATAATAAGAAATTACCCCTAGTAAACGAACAAATTGATTTTCAGGTATCACCTCTGCTTTTATCTGTTTCATAAAATAAAATGTAATACTCTCCTGTAGTCTATAATGAGTTCATAACTCGAAACATGTCGACTATCCTTTACTGTTAAATACAGTATCTAAATATTTTTATATAGTGAAACTTAAGCCAAGTGTGTATTATTTTAAAGTTCAAATTTTATTCTTAAAAATTAATTTTTAAAATTATTTTCATATTATACAATATATACTTGCTGTGCAAACGCACAGAAAGTATAAAAGTGTTTTTTCAAATGAAACGCCTTGTATATTATTGCATTTTTGAAGTCTCCGATCAGAATAAAAATATGTTTCAATGAAATCTGTAGTCTGAACCTCAAGGTTTTTTGAATAATTTGAATTTGCTCACAATATAACCCATGTTATGTGAGAAAAATATTATCATATTTGCGTTTTCCACAGCGAAGACACTCATTTGTGAAACTCGTTCAACCTTCGTGTAACCATTGTCGACACTCTATGCACTCGATACAATCTTCGCTACTTTTTGTTTGTTCATAAATCTCGCCACATCCAACACACTCACTTTCTAAGTCTTCACTTGCAGTATCCGAATCCAGTTCCATATCTACACCAATTGAAGTACTACTCTCTGATGAAACACTTAGATCTCTTCTTTTAGACTTTCTTGACTTTACTTTTTGATTTTTTTGAGATATATTCTTCAACTTTATTTCGTTTTTCGTTTCATTGCTTCTGACTTTTTCTCTAATAAAGACTTACGTTTCAAAATATTTTCCTTCGAGGTCAAACATCGGCTAGTTATCTTCCTCGCTTCCTTATTGTTTCCACTTGGATGTGGAGGGAATGGGGCTTTTTGAGTCTAAGATTTTTT
This sequence comes from Cynegetis impunctata, assembly GCA_030704885.1. Lineage (NCBI taxonomy): Eukaryota > Metazoa > Arthropoda > Insecta > Coleoptera > Coccinellidae > Cynegetis > Cynegetis impunctata. The sequence goes on along the minus strand of JARQZK010001504.1, from coordinate 378,878 downwards.
CATGTGTATTGCCTATTGGTTCAACAGTATCATTGTTTGTAATGTTGGATGCATTATTGCCTGCTACTTCGGGTAAACGAGCTTCATTCTCATTAAGAAAGGCATAATCTGGAATAGCCTCAGGTCTGAAGGGATAAATTCCTGTCGCTCTAAAGCTGGAGACAGCATTTTCAACTGTCGCTGATTTGGTCCATGCATCAGCAAAAAGTTTGCCAAATTGCAACCTGTTAATAGGTCTTGTTGGATTTGCTCTTATGAAAGCTAGGTAAACAAATGAGAATTATTTGGTTCTGCTCACCTATTTCTAACACGTTTACAGAACTTGCGTGAGATGAATGCCCATCTTATATGAGTATAGCATGTCCCTGAGGCTTACGAGGAAGAAACTGATTTTTGAACCAATTGAAAAATATGGATGTATTGACGTAAGCAGATTTCTCTGACATACAAACAACTGAACCAGGGGCATTCCATCTTTATATTCATTCTTGATATTCTTGCCCTTGAAAATGCTGAATGGGGGTCTCAATAAGTATTGCAACAAGTCACGACCGAAATGGTCTCGCCCTTTTCCCCAGACGTTACTGCTACGCCATTTTTTGAACCCTTCTCAGCTACGACGTGTTCCGGCCTATTGTTCAATTGTAGGCCGATTTCGTCCATATTGAATAGATTTCCCGGTTTATCCGATAAGATTATTTTGTTGTAAAATTTGCTGAAGTAGGTTAAAATAATTATTTAGGCCAATTTGGTTAATTCTCCTGACTCTTGCTAATAACATTCCTTTTCCCTTTCTTTTTTTTGTTAAATAAGCATTTCTTCTAATCCAGTGCCTTGAACCAATCCTTGCCCACCTATATATATATATATATATATATATATATATATATATATATATATATATATATATATATATATATATATATATATATATATATATATATATATATATATATATATATATATATATATATATATATATATATATAGGTGGAAAGGATTGGTTCAAGGCACTGATTAGAAGAAATGCTTATTTAGCAATAATAAGAAAGGCAGAAGGAGTGTCATTAGCAAGAGTCAGAGGAATTAACAGAATTGACGTAAATAATTATTTTATTATATCCCATAGTCAATTCGTCTTCTTGTTTGTATAATATATTATTAAATTTGAAATAACTCTGTTTCTGACATAAGTTTAAGGCAGACATTGTTTCGTTCACTGCCTGAGTTGTAAAATTTTGGTTCATCTCTAGATATCGCTCAACAATATTTTTAACTTCTTGAGTTGACGTGGAAGGAAATTATTGATAATGTCAAATGAAATTAATTTAGCATTCAAAGGAATTTTGATATTCTTAAGATGATTAACTAACTGAATGGAATTTTTAATGCTATACTCCGGATTGAATCTAATCAAGGTGGGTAATTTCTTATTCAAATACTGACATAATTTATACGCAGGAGCGTTAATATAAGATACTATTGGACGCATCGGGCAATCAATTTTATGTATTTTTGGTAAAGTATATAAAACCGGGGTGCGTGGGTTCATGGAAATTAAGAAAAAAGTGTTAATATATGAAAATAGGATTTTACTATCCTTGATGAATGGTTTTATTTTGTTTCGGAATTTTTTAGTAGGATCTATTTTAAGTTTTGAGAATTTATCTGTATTAAATAGGATTTCAGATTTTTCATTGTAGGTATTTTTATCTATGATAGTTACAGTAATTCCTTTGTCCGCTTTGCATATAACCAAATTATTATCCTGAATTTTTGATCTCAACAGTTTTATAGTTTTTATTTCTAAATTATTGTTATTTCTGAATCTATATTTATTTATGACTTCCGCGCATATAGTTTTTTCAAAATTCAAATTCTTAATTACAGACGAATTTAAAGCTAATTCAGTACTGACGGCTAAATGTTTAATATCATTTTTATTATTGAAATTTGGGCAATATTTCAAACCTTTATTTAATAATTCTATTTCATTGTTACTAAATTCGGTATTTGTGAAATTATGGACTCTACTATAAAATTGTTTAACTTGAAGTTTGTCACTCTTAATCAAAAATGAAGAAGACTCACGTGATTTAATTAATTCCTTAAGTTTTCCTTAAGTTTGTTGTATTGTCTTAAGTATTGTTCGTGGCGTCTGCTTTTTACTTCCTCTCTTAATGTGTTATCAATTATTTCAAACTCGACCAATAACGGTTACAATGATTAATAACATCAACGCTCCTGCGTATAAAGTATGTCAGTATTTGAATAAAAAATTACCCATCTTAATTCAATTCAATCCAGAGTATAGCTTTAAAAATTCTATTCAGTTAGCTTATCATCTTAAGAATATCCAGATTTCTTTCAATGCTAAATTAATTTCATTTCACGTTATCAACTTATTTCCTTCCACGCCAACTCAAGAAGTTAAAAATATTGTTAGGCGATATTTAGAGATGTACCCAAATTTTACAACTCAGGCAGTCAACGAAACAATGTCTGCCTCAAACTTATGTCTGAAACGGAGTTATTTCAAATTTAATAATATATTATACAAACAAGAAGACGAATTGCCCATGGGATCACCGTTATCGCCTTTGTTGAGTGAAATTTTCATGAATAATTTAGAAGAAAAAATATTTAATTCTGATAATAATTACTAACGTTTCATTATGGAGGCGGTATGTAGATATTATTTTTTTATTTGGACTGGTATATATAGGCAGTCAGATAATTTCTTTAAATATCTTTCTGCAACTCGATTCAATTTACAAAAGAAGTAGAAAACGAAAACGGTACCTTGAATTTCTTAGACGTTCAGATTGCTAGGAATTTAAATTCTCTTACTTTTAACATTTATAGAAAACCAACTTTCACAGATACTTTAATTCACAGCGACAGTAACCGTCATATTGAAATAAAACTCAGTGCTTTTCATTCATTCATATATACGTTGTTCACTATTCCATTATCGGAAACAAATTTTCAAACTGAAATTAATACAATTGAAAATTAGCCACCAATAACGGTTATAATGAAAGTCTTATCAATAAGCTCATTGGGAAAAAACGAATAATGAATCTGTTGCATTCAATATACCCCACGCAAACTATTAATGAATAACAAAAATTCTTCCTAATAAATTATGTGCCGAATTTGAGTAGCGTAATCTGTAACAGACTATCGAAAAATAACGTTAAAACAATTTTTACAAATAAAAGAAACTTGAAGTAATTCTTGGTCAATAATAAAGAAAAATCTAACATCGGAGAAAACAGTGTAGGTATTTACAAAATATTTTGCGACGAATGTCCTGCTTTCTATATTGGACAAACAGGAAGTAATATAAACATTCGTGTTGAAGAACATAAAAAGTCAATTTTAAAAAACAAAAATACCACTCACTTCTCCAAACATTGTATAAAATTAAATCATTTCCGTTTTTTCAACAAAACCCAATTGTTGCATTCAGGTAACAAAGGAAAGCGCCTTGACCTTCTTGAAATTCTCGAAATAAGTTCAGCCCATAATAGTAAATTACCCCTAGTAAAGGAACAAATTTATTTTCAGGTATCACCTTCGCATTTGTCTGTTTTATAAAATAAGATGTAATACTCTCCTGTGGTCAGTCTTGATGAGTTCATAACTCGAAACATGTTGACTATACTTTTCTGCTAAATACATTACCTAAATATTTTCATATAGTGAAACTTAAGCGAAGTGTGTTTTATTTCAAAGTTTAAACTTTATTCCTCATGATACTTCACCAAGTGATGTGCGAGGGTTCAATCTCAGTAATTAATTTTAATATACCCCTATCTATACCGAAAGTGACACTTTTGGAAAGTCACTTATTTCGGTCACAATATTTTATATAAGGTAACTATAAACAAATAGGTATCAAATTGTCCCGGTGTCCAGCCCGGTTTTATCGATGTCTCGAAAAACGGGTGTAAGATGAAAAAAGGAATGAATTAGGGCTGTAAGTAGTTTAATTACAACAACAGGCCTATGAGAAGGGTGAGTGCTACCTAGTGGAGAGGTGTACACTATCACTTTATCGGGCAGATAGACGTGAGCGCTTTATTTTGAAATCAAAGATTAACATTTTCAACTTATTATTTAATTGTTTTTTTAGTTTGACAAACTGAATTTCGTCATTTTTTTTTGTAGTTAGACGAATTGTTGTAATTTTACCTAAAAATAAAGGTTGACTTTTATTTACTGTATAACACTTCATTCTAGATGGTAGACCAGAAATTCCTTTATTTTTCATTTTTAAAAAGTGTAGAACTAGAAATTTAGTATTCCAGATTCCCCCTCCCGTCACATGCGAGACTTGAAATACTGATTTTTTAAAAATTTTCCAGAGGAGGACTCCATTCTACTGAGGGGTATGGAATACCCTTTTATGTGTCCCGGTTTCACTCACCAAAAATATGGCAAGCCGAACTATAAGGCATATGATACATCATATGAAAGAATTTCTGAAAATGACTGAATTTTTATTATTCATTTTCAATGGATAAACAAGAATGTTTCGAATTTTGTATATATAAAGGACCCCGCACCGAAACCCATATAAAATGGTTCTCGTTGGAATTTCTTCATTTTTTAATATGTTTTTATATCCTTTGTTATCGATAAAATGTGAAGGTTTTAAACAGTTTCTATGTCTGGTTTCGATTTTATGGATTTTTGAAATGTTGCGATTAAGCCAAATGTGATAATGCTTTAAAAACTTTGTAAGTGTGAAATAATTTTTGTTACAATAACTTTGGGACCAACTGTAGATATTTCACGGATAATATATATTTTTCATTCTTTTTTTAACAATTGCAGATCAGAAATGATTCTCTTCTCTACAGGGCGACTCTAAAATAGTTACAAAGTTCGTCAAAAATTAATTTATATAACAGTACCTATTTCTTTAACTTTTATTGGTATTATATTAAACACTTTTGAGAAAATCTAAATATTAAAGACGCTGCTTTTAATAATGATAATAACCGTATCAATTTTTAAGTGTGTAATGTTTTATGCGAAGTAAGATTTACAACAAGATTGGTAAATAATGAAATCAATGAACACACGAGGCAAATAGCTATTTTGATAAGAAAAAACTTAAACCACCCTGCCTTGGAGTTTAACAACAATAATCGAGTTTGTTTGAATTGTTCAAGATCTCTTAATAAAGAATTTGAAATGGTACAACAGGATCCGGAATGTTTAAAACTGAATGTTTTAAAGCAATCAGCGAATGCGTCTTGTGTAATTTGCAATGGACACAATCATTTAGGGCGAGTTTCAACAAACTTTATTACTGACATTTTTATAAAAAGCAATATTTATGTTCCGGAAAGAGTGCGTGTTTGCTCACGACATTTGGACGAAAACGGCCTTTTACTGCCAGAACTACTACCCGGTTTGCAATTTGTATACGTATAAGCCTAAGGGCACCCAATTACAACGAATCTTACAGAACTTACGTCAGACAATTAATAATCAAAATAAGGGATTTGAAGGTGTTAATGATTTCACTGACGATGATTTTCCCTGTGTTTCTTCCCTTACTAAAGTTCAATTTGAAGAACTGTATACCTCATGCGGAGGTGTTGAAGATAACGATTTAACTTTTTTGTGTAAAATGCGTCAGGGTATATCTGATGAATTTTTAGAAGTAATTTTCAATTATTCAAGCATACAAGCTGTAAGCAATGCAGTTGCTACTACAAGAAGATCGATTATGACTGGCTTTGTCCCGCAAAACCTCGGTCTTCAGGCTATTACTAGAGAGGAATACATTAATAATCACATCCCAGAATTTGCTAATGAATGATACAATCCAGAACCAGGTATGCCCCGAGCAATATGTTATGTTGATGGTACTTACAGCCACATACAAAGAAGCGGAAACTTCAGAAGCTTGAGGCAATCATATTCAACCCACAAACACACTCATCTGGTGAAGCAGGTTCTGGTTACAGCTCCAAATGGCTATATATTAGATATTCACGGGCCATATTTTGCAGATGGCAAAAACAATCATGCCTCACTATTGCACGCAAAATTTGAAAGAGATACCAATGGATTGCAACAATGGCTTCAAGCGGGTGATATTGTGATTTGCGATACAGGGTACCGCGATTCAGTACCGGTACTAGAAGAGTTGGGAATATCATGTCTACTTCCAGCTTTTCTACAACCCGGACAAAACGAGCTGTCAACTGAAGATGCAAACCAATCCCCTCTTGTCACGAAAACAAGATGGGTTATTAAAAGTCGAAATGGACATCTAAAAACTATTTTCAAGTTATTAGAAGGAGTAAGCCCAATGTCCCAAGTAACTCATTTAGGAGATTTTTACCGTATTGCTGCGGCTCTAATCAACAAATTCAGGTCAACTATAAACATGCGGAATGCAGACATTGTTTTGTCCAGGAGAATGCTAGAGAAATCCATCAGGGTAAATCGTCTACAACTACGTGTTTTAGAGAATAACTTGGCCCATATTCGTGCAAATTGGACACGTTTGAATTTAAATCATTTTCCGGATTTTCCTAATTTGGATTGGGAATACCTAAGTGAACTTTCATTTGGAGTTTACCAAATTGGATTAGCTTCCTCTTATATTCAGAATAGCTTTGAGGAAGAAGGAGCAAATGTCTTTGATATTGATCAAAGAATCATAGAACCAGGGCTACTGAGATGACGTTTATCCTCCAGATTCAGAAATGCAGTGAACTATCAGTTATGGATTAAATATAATACCAATAATTTAGAGAATAACTATGAAGAAATAGATAATGACAATACAATCTTAAGGTACTACTGCACTTGTAAAAGTGGATCGAAAACAGTGGGGAGCTGTTCCCATATTTGTTGTGTCTTGTGGTATTTGGGCTATGCACGTCAACAAAATAATATTGAATATCCCAGTAGGTTTCTTTCAAAAAATATCTTAGATGCAGGTAATAGGCCACCATAGTTAACAGTTTTCTGAAATTGTTAATATACGTTCTAATATTCAATTTTATCTAAATATAGTTTAAATAAATTACCATCATAACTGCGTTATATGTATATTTTAATATGAACTAGATACCTTCAGCATTTAGATAATTCCTTATGTTTTCTCAAAAGAGTTTAATATAATACCAATAAAAGTTTTAAGAAAATATTTCAAAAAATGTTATGAAATTCAATTTTTGACCAACTCTTTGACTATTTCAGAGCCACCCTGAAGGTACTGATCTGAAATTGTTAGAAAAATGATAAAATATTTATATATATAAATATATATATATTTTTTTTTTTTTTTTCTCAAGAATATTATAATAAATTAATTGCCCATGGAAAAATTCTTGTAAACAATCATCGCAATAGGCTTAATCGCAACATTTCAAAAATTCATGAAATCGAAACTAGACATAGAAACTGTTTAAAACTCTCACATGTTGGTGATAACAAAGGATATAAAAACATATAAAAAAATTGAGAAATTCCAACGAGAACCATTTTATATGGGTTCCCGTGCGGGGTCCTTCATAATTGGTTATTGAAATCGAAAATTTATCATGCTCAAATTCTGCACCCACTTATTACTGGCAAATGTAGAGATAGTCAACGGAATATTCCTCACATTTGCAAAGCCCTCTAGAGTTAACTTCCGACATTTTCCTCAATACGTTTTCTCAAAATTCTATGATTCTCGGTTTGTTTTGCAAAAACTACTAATCTCTGATGTCCCTTGATAATAAAAAAACGCGTGAGCAGCAGAGCTCCATCACTGAGGTCGTATTTTGCGCGCGAAATGAATCGCGTCGAGATGCGATTCTAACGAATTGAATTATATTCTGAAAAATCACGCGTGAAGAGCAAATCGAAATGAAAAATTGAAAATAATTTAGTTTATTAAAAAAAATTTTTGAAGTGCATAGTGGTTGAGGAAAAAAGTTGAAATCAATGAAGGAACGTACCTCAACATTAACTAAATCCACGTGCCAAATTTCAATCCTCTATTATAAAAAAAAATTCGTGAAGTGCATCGTGTGCAGATAGCGAAGCAGGTCGATATGCGATTTCAACGGAACCGCCTCCGCTAGGGGCAGCGCAACTGAGGAAAATGGTTCAAACTACACAAAGGCACTTCCTCAACAATAACTCAATCTACGTACCAAGTTTGAACCCTCTAACTCAATTATCAGAAGCTGTGGAGTTTGGCAAATTTTCAAAAACTCAAAATTCACCTAAATTTCCTGGAGATGTCAATATGTACCAGGAAATTATATATATATATATATATATATATATATATATATATATATATATATATATATATATATATATATATATATATATATATATATATATATATATATATATATATATATATATATATATTATATATACATTAAAAAAATTTCGAAAATTGGTGGTCTAGGAGGTCTAAAACACTCCCGCACCTGACTACTTTCCTTCGATACAATGCAATAGTATGTATTCTATGGGATAAATACGACCGAAAATCTGGACGTAAATCACGAAATCGAGCTGGCATATGTATCTAGTGCTCCACTTTAGACACTCTGTAGTTCCGTCTTGTTCAAACGTCACCAGATTTTCGTCAAGCTGTTCATTTGATCTTCCAGCAAACACATTGAACAGCTTTCTGAAAAAACTGGACTAACTATGTGATTACCCACAATATTCTTATTCAGATGTTCACAATTTTCGTAAACTGAGTGCGAGATTGCAAAACACTGCGGTCTTCAAACATTGTTGACAATGAAACCCTTTTGATGGGGCCCTTAAATAAGCAAAACGTTGTTATACATTCATAGTTTAATTATAATTATTCAATTTTAAATATCATACAAGAGCAGATGCAATTTACAGTACTGAGTTCTACATAAATATACAAAAAAATACTCTATAATGCAATACCCTCAATAACACTGTACTGGTTTCATTATAAATTGATAAAATTGTTTTCATCTAATGGGATCTGTTTTTGTCCGTTCCGATAATTTTGATATGTAGGTTACAGCCATTCATTCGCAGTGCAGTGTCGTAAGAATTACAGATATATCTGCTGTATAGCGAATATTGAAAAACTTCAGTCATCTTCTTCCTACTAGATAAAAAAATAATATAGATATTCAAAAATTTATTCAGTGAGCACTATTAGAATATTTTGAAGATGCATTTGGAAGGCTTAGCAAATACAACATGAACTTGGATACACTCACTTTGAATGGCAATTAAAACAACTTTTTTAAAAACTGACAGTTATTGTAAAATTTCTTTTGGATGAATTTGATTAAATAATTTACGATGATACCATCTCGATGTAGTTCTAGACAATATTGAAATATTGTCAGAGAGAAGTGTTGTACTCAAGTTACCACAATCCAATCACTACTAAATTTGAGTGTATTGATTAAATTTATATTTTTCTAATAATAAATGAAATGTGTATTTCCATTACTTAAAGAAAAAATTATTGATTACAATTTTACAACCATTTCTGTATTTATCATTTAATTATCTCAAATATTCTCAGTTTGTTTCATTGTGCCTGTTTTTAATACATAATCTATAGCGAGAGGAAATTCATTTCAACCGGGTGTCCCGCGACACCTCTCATTTTTGTAGTCGTATTTTCCCGGAGACTATTGAACTGTTTCGAAAAACAACAGAGAAGTGCGTGGGTATAGATCTATTTTTGACATCCAAAAATGCGATTTTCGTAATTTATAAATAGTAAAAAATTGTCTTCACAATACTTTTGTATTTTTTGAGGTACAATACGAGTCTGCAATACAAAATAGGGGTTCCCATTTGATATATATATATATATATATATATATATATATATATATATATATATATATATATATAAGTATATATATATATATCTGTCTGGTGGTCGTTCTGGAGTATTCACCTCCCAGCTTCAACGAATGTCCAGGGCAGTAGAACATCTCCACTTGATGTGAAAAAATCACACTGATCAACTGAGAAAGGATGCTACAAAATTATAAACATAGTGATAAGAACGTCACTCTTCAATGTGTTTTTGATGTTGTTGAAGAGAATCAGGTTCTGCTCATTGTTATCAAGTAATACCATAATTCTATTTGAACACTTTCAATCAGAATTTGGTTACGCAAGACCAAATGGAGGAAAAGAACTCGATCAAAGTTTGAATATAGGTCTTTTAAGTTGTAGAAGCAGTTTGATCGGAATGCACTTAAAAACTTTATCGAACAAATAATGAGACGAGTTGGATTTTCTGCATTTCACACTTATATGTGACGGCCATGATATGTCTTTTGAAATCACCGATATCCCACATTGTGTCCACCGATACCACCTCCATCCCGTTTATGTAGTATGGTAGTTTCGACTTACGGACTTGAAGCACACTACACTTAGGTGTTCAGCGGGATGAGCCACGTATCACTCGATAGTATCTCAGTCGATCTAAATCAGATCAAGGTACCTCTCAGCATATACCTTTCTTAGTATCATCAGTGCGTGCACTTACATCTCAGCAGTTTCGTAGTATCTGAGTTATAAAAAAAAAGAAACGGTGTCATGGGGCACCAGGTAGGAACGAAGTTTCTTCGAATAATATAGAAGGACCACCATTTGTAAAAACGAAATATGTGCGTGTCGGGTCAACGAAAGAAGTGATAACTTATACTACTTATACTAATTCAAGTTGAAATAATTAATATTAAAATGTGGGGCTGAGAACTCTTACGAGATTGTAAATAAGAAAATGAAAAAAGTCAGGAGTCACCTCTGGGATTCGAAATACGGCACCAGGGTTCAGTACTCAGACTCCAGACACAAGAGTGTATATAACGAGAGTGTAACGTATCGCCACCCTATATAATGGAATATAAACCTACAAAACGTAGTCATTATTTTATGGAACAAATTTGTAAATCTTCTTCTTTTCATTGTGCCATATCTGATGTCCTGTCGTAATCTGTTATTTTATGCATATAACTTATACAAAATCACATCTGCCAGGCGTCCCGCCTCGGCTCATGAGTATATACTATGCATTGTCGATTGGCGTGGCGAAGTGGGATCAGAAAGAGAAGGGATGAGAGAACGGAAACAAACAATGAGAAAAAGAATGTTATACAATATTCGCTTGTCTATCGTCACTTCCGTACGCTTTTAGTCTCACATATTTTTCAGTTTGGTCGTAAAAACACTATGCTGTAGCAGAAAAAGAAGCATCTCATCCATAATTATTCCTTATATGACCTTCAATTCAATATGGGCTCAACTAATTTGACGATAGTTTTTTTGCCTGAAATTTGTAGCCCTTCTTGAAGATAGGTATGAGATTATCCTGCAGCTAACAAAGAGAAAGGGAATCAAAGTACTTGCCCATTATCATAGGCAGAGGTTTATTCACACTCATGGAAGCACGTGTGTTTCTCTAATAATGTTGTTATGGATATTTATCAAGTAACGGCCTCATCCATTCAGAAAATAAAGACAGTTTAGTTTTCAGTTATAGTTACACGAGAGCTTTTTTGTCGAAGTGTACTTGATATTTCAATGAAAACGCAGAAACCTCATCTAAAGAAAATTACAAGTTCGCAGAACGGGTAATTTTTTCTGAAAATTTCACACCTGTCATTCTAAGCCAATCACACACTTTTTGTGTTACCAATGACAACCTCTTCAAATTTTTCGGAAATTTTTCTCCTTCTGCCAAGCTAGGCGAACAAAATTAATTAGTGGAAATTTTTTCTTGGCAGCTATCATATGATCCGAAGCATAAACGTCAAATTGTAGGAACAGCTAACTTTATTGTTGCAGAAGTAAGTTTCAAAATGGAACATGTCAGATTTTTAGTTTTCTTTCAAATAAATTTTAGGTGTGAAATTTTCAACCAAAATCTCCACGCACTCTTTCTAAATTGTATACTATACTTACTATTAAACAAAAGACCTCGAGCTTTTGTTTAATGGTGTAGTATTATATCTAAAGCAGTTTTGTTCAATAGTATAGGTAGTATATAATTTAAAAAGAGAAGAAGTGCGATGAGGTTTTGGTTGACTTCTTCCTTCGTACATAAAAGTTTTCATTTAACCTCTTTCAAACACGTTTTTTGTTCCTAGTGACCGATTAAATTCCTGTTTACATTCGAAGAGCAGTAATCATAGAGGATTTTCAATCAGTATTTAATATTTCGACTATTTTTTGATGTAGAGTAGGTAGGTATCGAAATATGAGCGCTTTGAAAAATAGGACTAGATTTTGGATTTGATTATCAATTTAAATACTCCATAATATTTTGAAGTTAATAGAAATTGTTGAGTTAGTAAAAATTTTCTTTGCGATGGCTGGACTTCTACATCATGAATCTCGGAGAAAGATTTACTAATCATGAGAATACAGTTTAGTTTACAAGTGCTTTTGTGTTCAACTTTTTTCATTAGTCTCGGAAGAATATGAGCAAATAGCTTGTAGATAGTTTTTGAAAAAAATTAAGTTCCGTTCGGGAAAATTGTAAATGTGATAAACAATTTACTGAGAGAAAAAGAAAACAGTTTGTTTTTTCAAATATCTCATAAACTAATAGATATTTTGATATCTAAATGAAGATACAAAAAGAGGAGAAAATTTCCTATACTTAAGAAGTTTTTAACTCCCGGAACTGTAAGATAAATATTTATAATTTTCTCAGAGGGGTAAAAATACATCCGAAAACAGGTAATCTGGCTTGCGAAAGTCACGCCCATTTGGGACACTTCAACAAAAAACATAATTTAACTATATTAAATATGGAAATTAAGGAATGAAAAATTTCAGCTTCTTACTGGATAGGTGAATGAACAATAATCCAGCGGCAACAAATTTTTTTCGCTATTTTTCGCGCATTAGTTATGCAATAGTTTTTTGCTGCTTGAACAAGAACAATGCAAGTGTGTTAACTGTTAAACTATAAATTTGATTTTTTTTCCTTTCTTGGAGCTAGTTTCGAAAGACCTCAGAATAGATCCCCGTTAAAAAATTCGATTCTTTAGTTTTTTACTAACAATTTACTTAGTTGCAAAATTGAACACTATAATCATAACTTTTTTCCTGATTCTCCTATAAACAACGCATTTATTTATAACAATTTTTTAAACAATAGGAGATGAACATTGAAAACAACCATTTCCATGTAGCTTCCGATAATAAAAAACGGACCATTAAATTCATAAAAAAAATATCATTTTGATTTTGCAAAACTACGTAAATTGTTAATAAAAAACTGAAAAATTTAAATTTTTAATTTTTTCAATGGATTTACTTTACTAACTCCAAGAATGAAAAAATTTTAGATCTATACTTGAACAGTTATCACAATTTTCATGTTCAAGCACCAAAAACTTGTTAATTAACTATTGCATAACTAATAGAAAAATTTCTATTATCGCCGGATTATTGTTCATTCACCGATTCAATAATTTTTCATATTTTATATGGTTAAATAATGATTATTGTTGAAGTGTCCTAAATGGGCGTGACTTGCCCATACGAAGTTACCCCTTTTCAGCCGTATTTTTACTTCTCTCAGAAAATTATGAATATTGACTCTACCGTTCCGGAAGTTGAGTTTTTCTTTTAAGAAGATTCTTCTTTTTTTGAATAGTTCTTCAGATTTCAAAAATTTCAATTATTTTTTGACATATTTGCTATAATATTGTTTATAACATTCACAATTTTCGCTTGCGAATTTTTAATTTTCTCAAAAAACATCTACATGCTACGAATTGAATAACCATTCACTTTCATTTCTCCGAAACTGCTGAAAAAAGTTGAACAAAAAAGCACTTGTTGACTAGAATATTTTTATAAACACCAGGGAAATACAGTTTAACGCCGGTTCCGAACGGCCAATGGGATTGAGTCTAAGTCAATACGCAACACATTAATTTTTGATCCACTGAATTCCGGACATAAACTACACTCAGGAGCAAGGTGGGACTCGAACCCACAATCCTCCATTTTCAAGCGATACACCTCCTTGATTAGACTAAATATATTAAAAAGATTTTAGGTGTTTTTCAAGCATGATTTATACAAAGTTGACAAAGCAGCTGATAAATTCATCAAAACTGACAAGTTTCATCAAAAATTTTTTTTACTGCCACACCTGCTGTTCTCGTTAGTTGAAAGTGTGGAAGAAATATTCAATTCGTCAAGTCGATGTTAAGCGATGTTAAGATTATTTTTATCAACAAATAAAACTTTAGACGAAAAAATGATGGAATTTTACACAAAGTCATATCCTCCCCCCATCGCAAAAAGCTATCTAGGCCACTGATGCTATACACAAATTTATTCTCAGAACCTTCTTTTTCCTGCACATAAACTGTAGCTTTCTTATATTTTATTATTAGTGGTAGGCATTAATGGAATTCATGGTTTTACTATGGAGTTCTTGGTCCAACTGGGTACGATTGTCCTGTAAATTTCACTACCTTTGACAATTCAGTTATCCTGCAGCTTGGAATGATTCACTAGCTAAGCATCGAGTCTACTATTTCTCAAAAATTCGGTCAATTTAAACAGTTCATGTACTCCAATGAGAGAATTTTTTATACCACAATTTCGAATTCGTTTTTTTGAAAAATAGGATATGGTCCTAGAGAAAACTTTTCGCAGGTGATATGGTTTCCACGTTCTTAATTGTATTTGCCCCGAAAATAATATATCATTGCACTCTATCGAAATTCTAATATTGTAGTGCGGGAGTGGTTTTTATATCCGTTCCATACCTCGATGTATGGAACTCATATCCGCTTCATTGGAATGGTTCGTAGTTTTTTTCACAAAATATTTGGTCCTTTTAGATAGATTATTAATTATAATAGTAGAATACTTTTAATATCCTTTCGAATTGATTGTGGTTTTTTGGTCCAACCTCTGCATTCGATGATATTTTCACGCATGAATTTGCATGCAAGTAATTCACATTTTGGTTGTCATGTCGGGGTAACTAAGCTTCGCACCGTCGTCTGTATCTGGTGACCTACTATAATAATAATTACTGTATCTTAAAGCTGGATTTATAGTTTAACGGACTGTGAGCGTAGACGCAATGCATACGTAACAAACGGACTGTGAACAATTTTACAATTTATAATTCGACGGAGCGGATTTTTTGCGCATGGGTAGAGGTTGAGGTTATGAGTGACATTCAACATAACCTACAAATTATATTAATCGTAAGTAGCCTGTGTTGGCTACTTAATTTATTAGTTATATTATAATATTCTAATTATTCATCTATTGTGAATAATTAACAAAACAAGAATGAAAAACAAAGAACTTTACTAAACTGAAGGCGGGACAAGTGATATTTGACAGTGAGACTGACATCACACAGAAAAAGATGAATGTTGGTCAACTCTTCTGTTCCAGTCCGTTTCACTTACGTTACGTCATGCGTTGACGTCCATTTATAAACAAGAGTACATACATTCTATAGTTGATATTATTGCGTTGCGTCTACGCTTACAGTCCATCAAAAATCCAGCTATTTTGTCATCAGAAAAAGTATCCATCAAATTGTTGTTATAAGATTTCACTGCGATATCAATTTTGGTCACTATGCCATCATATAATGGATACAGTTCAGTTATAAAAAATAACATTTCAGATACTTAAATAGGTTATATTTTCTCCTATTGGTTGATTATATTCAAAATTTGATAACGAAACAGCCGGCTAGCTCAGTTGATGATACGGAATGTTAATTTCAAGTTTTTTGAAGATACCGTCAAAGTATTTCAACAAATTGTGAAATTTTATGAAGGCAATTGAAGCCCACATATATGTGAGTAATAACCCACAATTTACGCTATTCACTTGACGATGTCCGAAGCTACCGAAATGTCTGGAATATAATACATTTTTATTGTGAATTTCATGTTTACTTTTTCCGATGAAATTACACATCTGGCAATGAAAATATTGTCCACAAACATCAAAATGAGTGTTCGATGGTACTTATTGACGATGGTAGTATATTTATAATTAGGAAGAATGATAATCATCTTGAACGATGATTCATTTGAATTTTCAGTGAACAATCATTATGAAAATATTAATTTCACTTAATTTGTAATCGAAGAGCTTCGGCTACAACGTAAAACGAATCAATTGTCAGGTACATATTTTTTCTTTGAAAATTAAAGTATCGACCGAACATGAGAGCATAATTGTGATTTCTAACATAATTATTGCTGACAAAACAATTAGAATATAAATAAACTCGTAAATCTGAAACATTGATTTGTATATACAATCAAGTACTACAGTTTACTTTAATGCTTATTATGTAAACTGCATAACTGAAATCACTGAAAATCATAATAAAGTGCATCCAAGAAATCATCATTTGATTAATAAAAAGTCAAACGGTGTCGCAATAAGTTTTTCTTGAATTCTAAAGAAGGAATAAAGTGAAAAATTTATGGTATCATCTGTTCTTTCAATAATTTCATGGGTAATTCCAATATTATATCTGGGGGAGTGTGAAGTTACAGGTAAAGTTGATTGAATATTTCTCCAAGAAAATGTTTAATTTTGATTTTCCAACTGACACTTTATTCAGTGTGAGAGAATTTTGGATCTTGCAGTAATTATGATGAACTTAATTATTGGTCACTCTTCAGAAATATTTGAGTAATGGCACTCTGCTAGGTTTTTTTACTAATTCTTAATAATTATTCGATCTTCATTGTTCCAATTAAACGTTATATTAGTGATCCTTCATAACATTTGCTTTCAATTAATCTTTGCGAGAATTTATATTTATCAATTACATCTAAAAGTACTTAACAGAAAAAATAAATTCAAAGATGAGAAATTAGCTGGTCACAGAAGTTTTATAGTTTCAGTGAAAAATGAACAATGAATAATTTCGGTTATAATGAGTCATTTTAAATGGACTGAAGTAAAAAGAAATTATAGTCACTAATAGGGTTTTATCGTCATTTTATAGTTATGTTTTTTAACACTTGAAAATTAGGAGAAATAATATTGAGAAAATTTTAAATATTGAATTGTATTTGGTGACAATGACATTAAATTTGTTCTGAAATATTCAGTTGTTTCTGTGATTTTAATTCATATATTTTTTCATCATTAGATAAAGAATATGCCAGACTACCTCCAGTTTTTGAGCAAGATAACTTTGATAGATGCATGTTACTTGAAAATGAAGCAGTTTATTAGTCGATAGAATTCCACCTGAAACCCATAGATGCGAATAATCCTAGCAAAACTTTTTGCTCTATCGAAATGTGTGTCTCTTCAGCTGATCTAACACGGTACACCACCGGTCCCGGTCCATAGTCTAGTCAACAAGTTCAAAAACGTGTTAACTCTTGGTAAAGCTCCTAGAAATACGAGCGATAGCTCATTCGATTCGGAGTGACGTCTAGAAAAATGGGAGGATTTATTAGCACATAAACAATTGCAATTGTTCTTGACAAATTAAAATTAACGAAAGATGGCATTTTGTTTTTCATTAATAACTCATAAACTATTGATATTTAAGAAATTTTGAAAAAAGATCTTCAAAGATAAGGAAATTTCCAATAAAAAAGTCTGGACTCCCGGAACTCTACCTATATAACTTATAATTTTAATTTAATGATAAAAGAACACGAGACAGATGGTCTCTACGGCATAATTGGCTACATACACTGTCAGACAAGTGAAGCTGCACCATTTGATATTTAAGACTATTTTGCAACGTAATTAGTTTTCTTAAAAAGTAATTTTTGTTTTTCGTTAATAACTCATAAACTATTGATATCTAAGAAATTTTGAAAAAAGATCCTCAAAGATAAGGAAATTTCCAATAAAACAGTCTGGACTCCCGGAACTCTACCTATATTACTTATAATTTTAATTTAATGCCGAAAATAGGGCTCCGCGCGGCCGTTAGCTATGGACGCTTTGCCGCTAAAGCGGGTGCACCACATAAAATAATTTTGTTATAGTAACAAATGTAAATTTAAAAATTTAAATAAATAGTGGTATCATCCAGATACTTGAATGAAGAAATACAAGTTGGAAAAAAATTTTAAGTGAATTTTTCAAAAAGTTATACTATTGTTGTTCAACTATTTTTTTTCCAATCTTCCTTTTCCATGAATAACGACATAAGAGTTCGAATAATTGACCTTCGCTTCGTGGAGCCCTTGCTTTATAATATATACTCAACAAGATCATATGAAAAAATTTTCTTGAAGTTTATTATTTTGTTTATAATGATTTTTTTAAGATAACAAAAAATGAAATTTTTCAGGAATGTCAAAAAAATTTTATTTAACAAATAATACGTTATTAACGTTTATGTATTTAACAATAGGATCGAATGACTTTCGAAATTTTTTTTTTTAATAATTTGTTGAGATATTGTTTGTAAACAAATAGACAAGTTTTATATTTTTTGAAAATTTTTTTTCACCATTTTATTGACGTGGCTGAATAATGATTTTTGAAAAACAAAATTTCATAAAAATTACATTTTATTGTTTATAATCAATTTTTTTATATTCCGATTGTCTGAATTATTATGAATTATTGAAGAAACTATTTTCTCTTTGAAATTCATGAATGGCAATTTTATAGGTTAACAAAAAAAAATTTTTCTTATAAATAATTCCTTTGTTTATTACATTAACAATTTGTTATAAATAAATTCTATAAACCGTCATATTTTTTTATATAGTTAATATATAAAACTTTGGAAGATATTGATCGAAAAATTCGAAAAAAAAAACACTATAATATGAACAAAAAAGCTATTTTTTTGAAAATAAATAATGAGAGAGCCTTAATTAAGAAGCTGCAATAATTTCATTCGATCCTATTGTTACATACATAAACGGTAATAATATATTATTTGTTAAATAAAATTTTTTTCAAGTAGAGCGGTTTTTTTAATTTTTTTTAGCTTAAGAAGGAAAATATAACGGTTTATAGAATTTGTTTATAACAAGTTGTTAATTTAATAAACAAATGGAATTATTTATAAAAAAAATTATTTTTTTTGTTAACCTATGAATAAATGCCAACTATGAATTTCAAAGAGAAAATAGTTTCTTCAATAATTATTTAAACAATTGGAATATGAAAAAATTAATTAGGTACCTATAAACAATAAAAAAAATTTGTGAAAATTCTTTTTAAAATCATTATTTAGCCAAGTCAATAAAATGGTGAAAAAAAAATTTCAGAAAATATTAAACTTGTCTATTAGTTTATAAACAATAGGTATCTTAACAAATTATTCAAAAAAATTTTTTTGAAAGTCATTCGATCCTATTGTTAGATACAGAAACGGTAATAACATATCATTTGTCGAATCAAATTGTTTTAACAACATTTCTAGAAAATTCAATTTTTTTTTAACTTAAAAAAAATCATTATAAACAAAATAATTAACCTCAAGAAAATTTTGTCATATGATCTTGTTAAGTATATATACAGCAAGGGCTCCACGAAGCGAAAAATTTTTAGGTCAATTATTCAAACTTTTATGTCGTTATTCATGGAAAGGAAGATTGGAAAAAAAATAGTTAAAAAACAACAGTAAAACTTTTTGAAAAATCCACTTAAAAATTTCTTTCTAACTTGTATTTCTTCGTTCAAGTATCTGGATGATACCACTATTTTTTCAAATTTTTAAATTAACATTTGTTACTATAACAAAATTATTTTATGTGGTGCACACGCTTCAGCGGCAAAGCGTCCATAGCTCAACGGCCGCGCGGAGCCCTATTTTCGGCATTAAATTAAAATTATAAATAATATAGGTAGAGTTCCGGGAGTCCGGACTTTTTTATTAGAAATTTCCTCATCTATGAGGATCTTTTTTCAAAATTTCTTGAATATCAATAGTTTGAGTTATTAACGAAAAACAAAATGCCATAGTTTGTTCATTTTAATTTGTTAATAACTATTGCAATTGTTTATGTGCTGATAAATCCTCGAGATACATTTTTCTAGACGTCATTCCAAATCGAATGAGCTATAGCTCGTATTTTTAGGAGCTTTACCAAGAATTAACACGTTTTTGAACTTGTTGACTAGACTACCATATTAGAGCCGTATGTGTACCTAATCAGTTCATGTCCTCTTTGTGGTCCCTACCCACCCCAGTAAGTACCAATAATCGAACATGAATTTCTATGAAACATGTCGATCTCGAGGTCAGCATTGAGTTATAGCACCTGAACACCAGAATTTTTGTTTTAGAAATGAATTTGCGGAAAACTCATTTACTGTTCACTTTGAGTGAAGTAAACAGCACTGATGAGAACTAGTAAAACAGGTAGATTAGTTGAGCTGCTTGGGGTGATGTTCTGGAGAATATGAGCAATGTTTTTCTACTTTATTTATCCATGAATATTTGTTTCTCAATAATTTCAATAATGCATTGCTCCCCCGGTAGGTTATTTAATAGATTTCATTGTTCAATAATTCTTTTCGTGAGTTTATTTTAAATCTAACTGGACATATTAATAAATTTGTTTCAGAATTTTTCTAGCGATTTATATCATTTTTATGATTTTTGTCCCGCTGTATGAAGGAATAGCGAGTACAAGTCGAAAGAAGAATATGAGAAAATCATATGAACAACGTTCAAGCATAATACTGAATTTTTAATGAATGTTTTATTTCATAAACTGTACTCTTCTGATTCCGACAGAAACATTGATCTATTCATACTTATCTGAACAATAATTGTTTTTGTTGCTAATTTTATGAAGGCTATTTTCGTAAAATCTATCATATTAATAATGTTGATAGAATTTTTTAATGTTACCTATTTCGAATACGTACATATTGAATATGTTCGTAATTTTCATCAAATTGAATTTTTTTTTGCAAAACGTATTTTATTTGAACGATGAATATTTGAAATAAATCAGCAAAAGTAAGTCAATTTCAATAATGTTATTCATACAACCATTAAATTTGTTATATGAACAAAAATATTCAAGATTCGAAATTATTTTTTCTACGACTTCAATGATAAATCGTAATTTTGATTCAGCTATTGGAACTTAAAGTAGGTATACACATTTTAGGCAATATTTCATATTGCACGGTTTTCTTAGCAACAGGGCCTATAAACATAGCAACGCGTTCAATATGAACCATTTGGTGTTCGTTTATGATGCGATCGTTGTGACATGTTATTTAAAACAAATCGAAAGGTCATTGTCGTGAGTAATTGCATAGTGCATCAAAATAACCGATAATTTTGCATGACAGCGTGCCGCCAAAAAACTGAAGGAGTTCATTTTCATTTTTGGAGAAAGAACCCGACATCGATGGAGTGCTCTTTCTCCAAAATATGGAAATGATCGAATGCACTTTTTCAAATATCTCGCTGAAATGCGAAATTATTCTGTTATTTTGGTGTACGAGCATAATTCGGGGGAATATATCCCGAATAGACACATGGTTTTAAAATAGGAATTACCATAGATACGTACGGTGCAATTATCGCAGGGCTCTTTCGTTTTCTATAATGCATCAAAATTATCGTAAGTAATTGCACAAGTGCATAAAATTTACCGATAATTTTACATGACAGCGTGTTGTCAAAAGCTGCATGAGTTCATTTTCATTTTTGGAGAAAGAGCCCGACACCGAAGGCCCTTTCTCCAAAATATGAAAATGAACGAATGCAGTTTTTTGAAGATTACACGCTGGAATGCGAAACTATCCGGTTATTTTGGTGCACGAGTGGGGGAATATTTCCCGAATGAACTTTCAACTTGTCAAACTAACGTTAGTAATTCATAAATTTTTAGCTTGTCATAAATAACCGTAATATGAACTATGCTACTATGCAATTATCGGTCTACAATGCAAATATCGCAGGGCTCTTTCGGTTTCTACAATGCAATTATCGCTGTAATTTTCGATAATTGCATTCCATTTACAAGGGATTTTTGAAACGAGGGAAATATTGGTAGGTTATATCGACGGTGGAGGGCCCTTTCTCCAAAATAAGAAAATGACCGAATGCAGTTTTCAAAAGACAATGCAGGAATGCGAAATTATCGGGTTATTTTGATGCACGAGTGTAATTTGGGGGAATATTTCCCGAATAAACTTTCAACTTGTCAAACTGACGTTAGTAATTCTTAAATTCTCATCCTGTCATCAAAAAACGTAATATGAACTATGCTACTATGCAATTATCGGTCTGCAATGCAATTATCGCAGGGCTCTTTCGCTTTCTACAATGCAATTATCGCTGTAATTTTCGATAATTGCATTCTATTTACAAGGGATTTTTGACACGAGGGAAATATTCGCTGTAACTTTCGATAACTGCATTCCATTTACAAGGGATTTTTGACAGGAGGGAAATATTCGTTGTAATGGTCGATAATTCCATTCCATTCACATAGCATTTTTGACAGGAGGGAAATATTCGCTGTAATTTTTGATAATCGCATTCCATTTACATGGGATTTTTGACAGAAGGGAAATATTCGCTGTAATTTTGCGATAAATTAATTCCATTTACATGGGATTTTTGACACGAGGGAAATATTCTTAGGTAATTTCATAAGGGCATCTATTTTTTCCGAAAACGCGTTGCTAAATAATATTTTAACAAGAAGGATGAGTGCTGGTGGCAACAAAAAGTCAAAGACGAGGATTGTTGCACCTGCATGAATGCTTTTTGTTAAAAAATATTAATTTGCATTGTTTTTTCTCGATTTTTTTCACATGAAAAATTAGACCCTAATGGTATTTGACAAGACTATTTCATGAGTAACAGATTATTCTGCATGCATTATGTATAGGTATTAATTTGAAAACTGAAGAACAGATAATTTATTTAATCACAAAATACTACGAACTTAATTATTTATCTAAATTATAAATTGCAATTTTGGTACACGGTAGGAGTATTGTTCGAAATCTTTGTTAACTCATTGATGACGTTGGATGTAGGTACATCATTAATGTTGTAGATGGATCCATCTGTAGAGTGAGAACCTCGAGGAGTGACTGCAGGATCTTCCGTTTTCTGTTTTTTAGCTGGAGGTTCTGAGGCGTCACTTCTAAGGGTGTTTATGATGTTGGAATAGTGCTCATTATCCATTTGCAAATAAGGCTGAACTGATAGGGCTGAACTGTGGCCAGTAATTTTAGTTAACTGTTGTTCACCTACCCCTGCTTTAGCCAAGTTACTGACTGCTGTCGATCGCATAGAGTGGTTTGTTATTTTTTTGTTTTTAATCCTGCCTTCTCTGCCGCTTCTTTAGTCCATTTAAAAAGTTCGTTCTTTCCCACTGGAGTGTTTTTGTACCATCCACTTGATTGTTCTTCGTTCCATGATGGGTTAACTGTTGAGAATAATCTATCAGTTGTTATTTTGGATGAACGTTTAACCATGAGAATTTTGAAGAGGCGGACTGGACAGAAGGTTGGGTTCTTCGTGTTGGGTACCAGTCATTACTATCGGCCTTTTTTTTTCTCCACCCTGGGCCTTTTCATTGAAGAGAGGATTACATTCTACTCTTCCACAAGAGTAGGATTATTGAAAATCAGTTATTTTAAAAATATGTATTCTACCTGTTCTTATCCCAGAATTATTCCACTAAAGCGATATGGTAAAATTTTCGCTGGAGTCCTGCTGGAGTGTCTTCGTCCCATAATGAAACCATTGCACAAAACTCATCCAATTATAATGAAGCAGAGCTCGACTTCCTTTTATTTGCGGACATCTGCAAATTCCTTCGTTACGCATTACGAGCTTCCCTACTAGACTTAAAGATTATATCTTTAAATGGGTCAACAATTATTTTCCACTTCACAAAATAAATTTCTTGCATTTTTTTTTGCAATGGTGTTCCACATTGTCTTCACAGACTTAAGTCTTGTTCTTTGTAATTTTCGCCGTTTTTCTTCTTCATATTCCACGCCCAATCTTTCAGGATTAGGTTTAGTTGTTCCAAACTTGTAGTTTTCATAAGCTCGTATTTCTTTGTCTTGCAGAATTCCGTAAACTGTTTCCATATTGACGTATGGGTTTTAACGGTTCTGTGCGGTACAATTTTCTCAATCGCAAGATCAATATAAGACAAAGAATCACTTCCAAAGCGACTCATTTTCACTACATAAGCTGACTAGCACTGTTTTAAAACAATATTACACAAATTGACAATAAAATTACAAAAGTGATTAAGCGTCGTTTTCTGGTGTCCTAGGAGATCATAATCACTTTTTTTTCAAAGGTATTGTAATTTTGCCGCGGGTGAACTCGAAAAAACTGCTGACAGCTGCTGTCATACTGTTTTTCCATCTAGAAACCATTTGTAATTCAAAATTGCGCGTTTCTGATTGGTGGAAATTAAGACGAGGGAAATAGTCGTGAGTAATATCATAAGGGCATCTAATTTTTTCGAAAAAAATCGAAAAACACGTTGATAAGTAATATTTCAACAAGAAGCATGAGTGGTAGTGGCAACAAAAATTCGAGTCGAAGACGAGGATTTTTGCACTTGCACGAATACTTTTATTTAAAAAATATTAGATTGTATTATGTTTTTTAGATTTTTTTCACAGAAAAAATTAGATGCCCGAATGGTATTTGACAAAACTATTTCATGAGTGACAATAACTGTCAAGTTTTACCGCGGGTGAACTCGAAAAAACTGCTGACAGCTGCTGTCATACAGTTTTTCCATCTAGAATCCATTTGTAATTCAAAATTGCGCTTTTCTGATTGGTGGAAATTAAGACGAGGGAAATAGCCATTATAATTTCAGACAGATATCACTCATTTAAGTGTTTTATCTGAATAATTTTAATATATGGAAAGTGAAAGTATCAACTCCAACCATAATAGAAGCTGCTTAGGTAACAACTTTAGATTTGTTACCAGAAACTTTAAAAAAGCTCTATCAACGGGCTCACGTTCTCTTCTAGGATTGGAAGATCGGTGAAAAAGCAAATTCGTTTTTCGAAAATGTTTTATTAGCTTATTTTGCCGAATTGGCAAAAAAATGAAAAGTTCTAATCTGTGGACTCAATATTCAATGCTAAGAACGACTCTCAGCATTAATACTAATGTGTATATTAGTAAATACTTGAAATTAAAAGCATTCCTCACGTGGTATTCAGATGGTTTCACACCCAAGAAATCGAAAATTTTTGCAACAACTAATGTCAAAAGATGTATAAGACCATCTCCCGATAAAGTATACTTAGTAACAGAAGTTAGTTAGCAATATTTGTGTATAATGATTACAATTGTACTTACTTATTCCTCAATTTAAATGGGAAATAAAGCAGTCGCTCACAAAGTATAGTATTAAATTCGCACGAAATAGCTATTTTGCACTCGAATGATTTCATCGACTACGGCTCGTGTCACAAACTTTAATTTTCGTGCAAAATATGTTACATTTCGTGCTCGTTTCATGATATACTATTATGAAACTCATTTTCGTCCTCATTTATCTTGAAAAACTAGCTCCTCCTTCGTATGAATAGACTGATTCACACTCTTAAACTAAGTGTGATTTATAATTTGATCATTTTGATTCTAGTATCGGTCTATTATTATGTAAAGAGAAAGAATAATTTTTATTGAGTGAAAAAACAAAGTCATAAATGTCCAGAATATTAGAAAGAGGTATATCAACAACAACTATGACGTCATTTCAAAGTTCTTCAAAACTAACAATCAGGTATTTTACCAAACTATACTATTTACTTAAAAACTATGGAAATTTGTTTTTCGTCGTATTTTTCCGGAAAGTAATAGACTATTGCAGTACTAAATCATCAGTATGAGTGGTTTCCCTTATATACCTCCTGGGCCATGATTTTTGAGATTTGTTTGATGTCAGACAAGATATATATATATATATATATATATATATATATATATATATATATATATATATATATATATATATATATATATATATATATATATATATATTTATTTATTTATATATATATATATATATATATATATATATATATGTTGTGTCGTATGTTTTCTCGGATGGTGGAGTGAATCAGAGAAAGATTCCGGGGTTCAATCCGATTTCGGAAGTTTTGTTGGCGCTGAGAAGCACCGTTTGTTTCACGACGTTTCGCCAAAATCTCATTTGGCATTTTCAAGTGCTGCTGTACGTCTGGTGACTCGACGGCAACTACTGTTCGCCTCCGCTTGCGTCTGGGTTTTATTGGCATTGGCTGGTCTCGTTTCCTGATTGGCCGGTTCGCTGCATAGGCTCCGCCCCCTCACTTCTTGACTTTCTTCCTCGATGTTAGTTTTTACGTCTTGTGTTGTTTTATGCGTTTTCGTGTTTTTTAGAATTATTTTCCAAGTCAGTGGAATATTTAGAGCATCGTCTCGTTTGTTTAGGTGTCCTGATTTTTCTATTTCTAGAGCTTCTCTTATGGTACGGATCCTGTAGTTTTCTATGGATGCTATTTCTCTTGATCGGTCAAAATCGATTCTGTGGCCTGTTGCTTGATGATGTTGAAACAGGGCTGATGTTGTTTGTTTGTTTCTGATGCTATTTTTATGTTCTTGTATTCTTGCCGATATTTTTCTGTTCGTTTGTCCGATGTATGTTTGGCCGCAGTCTGCACACGGTATGCTGTAGACGCCGTGGTTTTCTAATCCGATTTTATCTTTCGGGTTTCCAAGTATATTCGCTAATGTTTTCTGGGTTTAAATATTGGTGTTATGTTATTTTTCCTCAAGACTCTTCCAATTTTATCTGTAATTCCTTTTACGTATGGAAGTACAGCTTTTTGTCTGGATTCTTCGGCGTTGTTTTTTGATGTTTTAATAGGATTTTCTTGTTTTTTGATGGTCTTTTTGATGTCGGTGTATGTATATCCATTTTGTCGTAAGGCGGTTGTGATCTGTTCGATTTCTTGTCCTCTTGTTTCTGGTTCTGTTAGTCGAAAAGATCGAGAAATTAATGAGTTTACTACTGACTGTTTTTGTGAAGGATGGTGGTGGGATTGTGCGTTCAGGTATCTGTTAGTGTGTGTTGGTTTGCGATATACACTGAAGCCCAAAGTACCGTTCAGATTTCGTGTGAGGAGTAAGTCCAGGAAAGGCAGTTTTTTATTTTGTTCAATTTCTAAAGTGAACTGGATTTTTTGGTGTATACTGTTGAGATACTGTAGAAAATTCTCTAGATCTTTCCGAGAGTGTGGCCAGATTAAGAAAATATCATCAACATAGCGTTTCCAAAATTTGGGTTTCAGGGGAGAATTTTGTAGAGCCTCTTTTTCGAAATATATCATAAAAAGGTTAGCTATAACTGGTGAAAGCGATGATCCCATGGGTGCGCCGTCTGTTTGCTTGTAAATTTTATCGTTAAACATGAAATAAGTGTTTTTCAGACAGTGTTCCGCGAGGCCGATGACGTAATCTGGAAAACGCTCATTACTGGAAATTTTGTTTAGGGCTTCCTCAACGGGTATACTCGGGTAAAGTGATTTTATGTCAAAACTTGCTAAGATGTCATTTTCTTCGAGGTGAAGTCAGCGCATTCCGATCACCAACACAAAAACTTGAAAAATTCCTAGCCGGTATTATGCAACCTACAGTTGAACTCGCCCAATCTTTCGTGAAAAATTCTGAACATCTTACTAGAATGATAAAAGACATTCACCTCGAAGAAAATGACATCTTAGCAAGTTTTGACATAAAATCACTTTACCCGAGTATACCCGTTGAGGAAGCCCTAAACAAAATTTCCACGTAATGAGCGTTTTTCCAGATTACTTCATCGGCCTCGCAGAACACTGTCTGAAAAACACTTATTTCATGATTAACGATAATATTTACAAGCAAACAGACGGCGCACCCATGGGATCATCGCTTTCACCAGTTATAGCTAACCTTTTTATGATATATTTCGAAAAAGAGGCTCTACAAAATTCTCCCCTGAAACCCAAATTTTGGAAACGCTATGTTGATGATATTTTCTTAATCTGGCCACACTCTCGGAAAGATCTAGAGAATTTTCTACAGTATCTCAACAGTATACACCAAAAAATCCAGTTCACTTTAGAAATTGAACAAAATAGAAAACTGCCTTTCCTGGACTTACTCCTCACACGAAATCTGAACGGTACTTTGGGCTTCAGTGTATATCGCAAACCAACACACACTAACAGATACCTGAACGCACAATCCCACCACCATCCTTCACAAAAACAGTCAGTAGTAAACTCATTAATTTCTCGATCTTTTCGACTAACAGAACCAGAAACAAGAGGACAAGAAATCGAACAGATCACAACCGCCTTACGACAAAATGGATATACATACACCGACATCAAAAAGGCCATCAAAAAACAAGAAAATCCTATTAAAACATCAAAAAACAACGCCGAAGAATCCAGACAAAAAGCTGTACTTCCATACGTAAAAGGAATTACAGATAAAATTGGAAGAGTCTTGAGGAAAAATAACATAACACCAATATTTAAACCCCAGAAAACAATAGCGAATATACTTGAAAACCCGAAAGATAAAATCGGATTAGAAAACCACGGCGTCTACAGCATACCGTGTGCAGACTGCGGCCAAACATACATCGGACAAACGAACAGAAAAATATCGGCAAGAATACAAGAACATAAAAATAGCATCAGAAAAAAACAAACAACATCAGCCCTGTTTCAACATCATCAAGCAACAGGCCACAGAATCGATTTTGACCGATCAAGAGAAATAGCATCCATAGAAAACTACAGGATCCGTACCATAAGAGAAGCTCTAGAAATAGAAAAATCAGGACACCTAAACAAACGAGACGATGCTCTAAATATTCCACTGACTTGGAAAATAATTTTAAAAAACACGAAAACGCATAAAACAACACAAGACGTAAAAACTAACATCGAGGAAGAAAGTCAAGAAGTGAGGGGGCGGAGCCTATGCAGCGAACCGGCCAATCAGGAAACGAGACCAGCCAATGCCAATAAAACCCAGACGCAAGCGGAGGCGAACAGTAGTTGCCGTCGAGTCACCAGACGTACAGCAGCACTTGAAAATGCCAAATGAGATTTTGGCGAAACGTCGTGAAACAAACGGTGCTTCTCAGCGCCAACAAAACTTCCGAAATCGGATTGAACCCCGGAATCTTTCTCTGATATATATATATATATATATATATATATATATATATATATATATATATATATATATATATATCCCAATATCCATAAAGAAATAAACCCCCTAAGACCGATAGTCTCTTGTATCCAGGCACCGATGTACCAATTGTCAAAATACATCGCCGAAATATTAGCAACTACAATTGGCAACAACGGTTACTACATACAAAACTAAAAACAACTAAAGAAAGAACTGAACAATGTAACACTAAAAAATGAAGACAGATTTTTCTCTCTAGATGTTATATCACTTTACACGAACATACCAACAGAATTAGTACAAAATACAATTAAAGAAAAATGGCACAAAATCGCCGAACCCAACTCATTTTGAACAACAGTTTTCTCCAATATAAAGAATATCATTTCAAACAAACAGCAATGAGAACACCCATATCAAGTGTCATCGCTCAAATGGTAATGGAGCACATCGAAGAAAATATAATGAATAAGACTACTATGCAGCCATTTTTCAAGAGATATGTGGATGATTGTTTGTCGATAACAACACCGAATACTATGAACCATATCCTTTAGGAATTTAACAATGTACATCAACAGCTTCAATTCATATTTGAAGAAGAAAATAATAACGAACTAGATTTTTTGGACATAACACTCGTAAGGAGAGAACAAAATCTCCACATAATGGCATAGAAAGAAGCAGAGCACCGACCACATCCTCAGCTATAACTCCAACCACCACATAAACCAAAAAAAGAGCACAATTATAGGATATATCGACCGCGCCCTGAAACTAACATCACCTGAATTGAGACCAACTATATATATATAATAAGAGAATTGAAGGAACAACTGCTAAAGAACAACTATCCTGAAAAATTAATAACAGCCCTAATCAGACGAAGAGTCTACGAAAACTACAACACAGAAACCAAATAACAAAGAGAGAAAGAGGAAAACATAACACGAATATCAATACCATACACAAGAAGTCTGCCACATGAGATTAACAAGATAATGAAACAACACAACATGAAAACAGTCCACAAACCGCAAACCCAAGTTAGACAGACACCGAAATTAAAAAAAATCGAATGTGGTTTATAGTATCCCATGTAAGGACTGCGACAGACAATATATCGGACAGACATCACAAAGACTATATGATAGACTTAACGCACACAAATACAATAAATCCGCAACAACAGCTCTCAACAAACATAAAACACTGAACAAACACGAATTTGACTACGACGAAATGAATTAACAATTGAACCTAAACTGAAACACAGAGAGATATGGGAAATGATACACATACAACAGAATGAGATTACTATAACTTCTATATTGTTTGCAGATTGTATAATATAAGTTAATACTGAAGAAGGAGGAGACCTCCGAAACGTTTATTTTATATATTTCTAATGAAGCTAAATTTATGATACTTATTTTACCTCGCACTGCCAACCATAACCCAATTATATATAGAAAAACAGGTACCAAAAATCCAATCGAATATATATATATATATATATATATATATATATATATATATATATATATATATATATATATATATATATAATATATATATATATATATATACAGTGCTTTCATGATGAAAGGAACAAATTCATTAAAAATTAGGTTTCTATTTCATGTTAAAATCCTCGGACAGGTCGATTAGTATTTTATTTGTGCATTTTTCGCAATAAAAAATTTTGTATAACAGGGTGTCTCATTCAAGAGCTATGGCTTTGTCATTAGTTTTTTAAAAAGGTAATACCCTGTATATTATTTCACTTTACAATTGTACGATAAATTCTTATCACTTTTTGTGAACATACCATATGCCTCAACTCGATGGATTGCCAGAAACGGAGATAGTGGGTATGAGAGGTTACGATATGAAACACACAAATGTAATTACTAATTTAATTTTTACATATGTTCAATCTGTTGTCCGTTTACTTCGAGACATTTTGAAGTGTGGATTCAATGTTTCCCGTTGCACATTTTCAATTACTTCTGGACTGATAAGTCTTATTTCCTGCCTGATTCTCTCTTTTAGATCATCAATATTATTTTGGTCTATTCAAATAAACTTTAGACTTCAAATAACCCCATAAGAAAAAATCCAATGGGGTTATGTCCGGTGATCTTGGCGGCCACTCAATCGGACCTCTCCGTCCTATCCATCTGTTGGGAAAAGTTGCATCAAGAAATTGTCGAACAGCGATTGAATAGTGAGGAGGTGCCCATCTTGTTGAAACCATATCTCGTTATTAGGTATTCAGGATCTTGTTGGTTAGGAAACAAAACAGCTAAAGCCGGAATGAGTTCGAACTGGAGAAGTTCAAGTAGTCCTCTCCGTTTAGTGTTCCTTCAAAAAAAATAGGGACCAACTATACGATTTTCGAACAATCGCTGCCCATGTATTAATTTTTTGAGGCCGCTGTGTGTGGCAATTCTTGCATCCAATGAGGATTCTCGGTCGCCCAATACCTACAGTTTTGTCTGTTGACGTGGCCATTTATAGTAAAGGTGGCTTCATAAGAAAATATTATGATTGTTATGAAATTTAGATGTTGATTATGAATTTCAAGAATCTGCTCACAAAACTGTACTCTGCGGTCAAAATCGTCTTCTAATAATTCATGTACCAGCTTAATTTATAGGGATGATACTTATTTACCTTAAGTATTTTATGCACGGACCCTACTGATAAATTGAAATTATTGGAAATTGTAGTAATGGATGTATGAGGGTTATCTTGGGTTTCTAGTAGAACGTTCAGCACTGTTTCTTCAGATACTCTCGGTGGTCTTCCTTTAGGTAAATCTCTAACGTGGCCGTATCTCATGAATTTTGATTCAATTTTGCTGACTGTCGATCTAGTAATTGGCGGACGATCAGAATGATTTTCATTGAATAGATTGCAGACTTCTTCTTGTGAACGCACCCTATCTCCAAAACCAATCATCATAAGTACTTCAATACGTTCTCTCTCAAGTAATTGCATTTTCTTAAACAATGAAGTAGTGTAGTGCCTGGAGCGTTAAAAACGTGAAAACTGCGGACTATACAGCACCAGTGAATGAATTCAGATGGTACATGTGAAATTTCATTCTTCAGATTTAATGACAATGTTTACCTAAATTTTTTTTTGTACTTTTAATCCACATTTTAAATCTCCAGGTGCTCCACTATCTCCGTTATAATCTGGGAATCCATCAAGTTGAGGCATATGGTATGTTCACAAAAAGTGATAAGAATTTATCGTAGAATTGTAAAGTGAAATAATATACAGGGTATTACCTTTAAAAAAACTAATGACAAAGCCATAGCTCTTGAATGAGACACCCTGTATACAAAATTTTTATTGCGAAAATTGCCCAAATAAAATACTAATCGACCTGTCCGAGGATTTTAACATGAAATAGAAACCTAATTTTTTAATGAATTTGTTCCTTTCATC
This sequence comes from Cynegetis impunctata, assembly GCA_030704885.1. Classification (NCBI taxonomy): domain Eukaryota; kingdom Metazoa; phylum Arthropoda; class Insecta; order Coleoptera; family Coccinellidae; genus Cynegetis; species Cynegetis impunctata. The sequence continues at coordinate 346,186 of JARQZK010001504.1, read as the reverse complement.
ATGAAAGCACTGTATATATAACTTTTTGAATTTTTGATAATTATTATTAATTTTTTCAATTGTTTTGATAAAGTCACGAATGTCGTGGCGAAACGTCAACTTTTTGATAAAATCGAGTCTTTTCAGATTCACGAAGCCTGTTATTGCTAATAATCATCAAAAAGTTAAAAACAGTTCAGGCAATAACAATTCAAATGAATAAATGAATAAATAAATAAATAAATAAATAAATGAATGAAAAGTGAGGCATCATCTGACAGCGCGAATCACGGTACCTCAATGAAGAATTCAGTAGCGGCGGTTAAGCTGGGAATTGACACGTTACAATATATATATATATATATATATATATATATATATATATATATATATATATATATATTTTTATTTTTATTTATTTATTTTTATCTTTATTTATTTATTTATTTTTTTATTTTTTTATTTATTTATTTATTTATTTATTTATTTATTTATTTATTTATTTATTTATTTATTTATTTATTTATTTATTTATTTATTTATTTATTTACCAATTTAGGTTGCAAACAGTACAAAGTACCAAAACAGCATCCACTACGTGTATAAAATAAACTTAACCTACAAACTAAACAATTTATATTCTAAATAATTAGTACATAATAAACTTAATAAACTTAAAATGACAAGAACAAACTGAAATTATTCTTAGTCGTCTAAATTCCTACAAAGTATTTTTTTAGACGGTGCTTATAGTATTTTATTGGCAAAACAAAAATATCCAGCTTTAGAAAATTATTATGAAGATTGAACAGTGACTGAAATCTACAGATTGGAGAATTCTGTCCTAGGTTAGTTCGGTGAAAATCCACTGCAAACAGATCTCTATTTCTTGCGTTGGCCCTTGGTGTTCTTAGATTAATTCTAGATAATAGATCATTAGAATCAATATGATTATTTAATATTTTGTAGAGCATAGATAGATCGGTTATAATTCTTTTGTGTTCAAGTGATACAATTTTAAATTTAGATTTGATATTGGAATAATTGTGATTTACTACCGGTGTATTGCTCTTAAATCCAAGATATCTTAAGAATCTATTTTGTACACGTTCCAGACGTGTAGTATGTATGTTGTATTTTGGATTCCAGATGACAGAGGCAAAAGAGAGTTTACTATGGACAAACGCATAGTAAAGAGACAAGATGGATTGAGGATTCCTGAAATCTACTGAGTTTCTTTTTATAAATCCCGCCATCCTATTCGATTCAGTTATTACTCTTTCTATATGCATTTTAAAAGTCCACTTATCATCCAGAGTAACTCCCAGATCTCTAATTTCCATGACCCTTTTCAAATTACTTTTATTAATGGAGTATAGCGACGTGATTTTATTGATATTTTTTGTGAATGAGATATAGAAACATTTAGCGGTATTCAGATAGAGTTTGTTTTCCTGGCAGTATCGTTCCAAACGTATATATATATATATATATATATATATATATATATATATATATATAAATATATATATATATATATATATATATATATATTTATATATATATATATATATATATATATGTATATATATATATATATATTTTTGTATATATATATATATATATGTATATATATATATATATATATATATACGAGGGTTGCTATTTATATTTCTGGCCTAATAATGAAAATACAAATATGTAGGATCGAAATTGGTTTTATTGTTTTTCAAAATATTCTCCATGATGATCAATACACTTTTGCATGCGTTTGAACCAATTTTCAAAGCACTTTTTCCAGTCCGATTGAGATAACTCCAAAACATGCATTTTGAATGCATCAACCGCTTCTTCGGGGGTCGAATACCGTTGTCCGCGTAATTTATTTTTGATGTGTGGGAACAAGAAGAAGTCATTGGGTGCCAAATCAGGGCTGTACGGTGGATGACCCATCAGTTCGATCTTTCGCTCCGTCAGAAATTCCTTTGCTTGAGTCGATGAGTGAGAGCTCGCATTGTCATGATGAAGAACGATTCGCCTGTTCTTCTGCTTTTTTCGAATTTCTCCGATGACTTCTGGCAAACAAATGGTCGTGTACCATTCAGAATTGACGGTCCTGCGTTGCTCTAACGCCACTGTTGTCACATGACCGTTAATGCCGAAGAAACAGGCAACCATTTGTTTCGATGCGCTTCTTCCTCGAACAACTTTTGTTGGTTTTGCCTCGTCTTGGAAGACCCATACAGTTGATTGCTGTTTTGTTTCCGGCTCATATGCATAGATCCATGATTCGTCACCTGTGTAGATGTTATACGCAGCCTTTGATGTACCTTGAGCATATTTTTCCAACATTTCCTTGCACCAATCGACACGAGCCTTTTTTTGAGCGTTTGTCAGGTTATGCGGGATCCAACGCGAACAAATTTTTTTGACGCCCAAATGTTTATGCAATATCTTGTTGATGCTAGTCATACTAATGTCCAAAGACACCTCTATCTCACGGTATATCACATGACGATCTTGCTTTATCAGTTCACGCACAGCATCGATCTTTTCCGGCACATCAACGGATTTTGGACGACCTGCACGGGATTCGTTCTGGATCGAACATCGATCACGATTAAATTCGTTAAACCAGTTTTTTACAGTGCTGTAGGATGGCGCTTTATCGCTGTATAAAGAATTAAGTTCATCGAAGCAGTCTTGTCTTGACAATCCACGTCGAAAGTTATGAAAAATAATCGCACGAAAATGTTCATGATTCAATTCCATTTTTTTTTGAAAGAGAGGAACTTTTCAATTCATTGTCAACAACACAAATGAAGCTATAATGGTAAATTGTCTGAAGAATTTATGTTCAAAAATATTAAATTATCGTTTGGAAACTTCAACGGTCGCCTAGCAACGCTTAATGTTGCCAAGGCCAGAAATATAAATAGCAACCCTCGTATATATATATATATATATATATATATATATATATATATATATATATATATATATATATAATATATATATATATATATATATATATATATATATATATATATATATATATATATATATATATATATATATTGTAACGTGTCAATTCCCCGCTTAACCGCCGCTACTGAATTCTTCATCGAGGTACCGTGATTCGCGCTGTCAGATGATGCATCACTTTTGCTTCATCTATGAATAATAGAATTGCGCAGTTTGGAATGACCTGCGTATTACGAAAATATCGAGATAGCGCCGAATTAACAATCGCTCTTTCTTTTAGCAAATGGTTGTTGAAGATACCAGATCATTAATTGGTAAAATTATAGTCAATATCAATTGAACGTTTATTAAAGTTTATTAAAATTTTGAAGTATCTGTGGCGTCTGATAGACGTCACCTTGTCTGGAGTTAAAAAACCACCTTGTCTGGAGTATAAAAAACCACCTGATCTGGAGTTAAAAAAAAAACACCTTGTCTGGAGTTTAAAGAACCACCTTATCTGGAGCTAAAAATCACCTTATCTGGGGCTAATATTCACCTTGAAAACCACAGCTGAACCAGGGCAGAAGTCAAGAGTACAATCCACCTAGGAAAAACGTCGATAGAACATTAAATTAAATAAAAAGAAAAGATCTCAGTTCAAATTTTCTTTTTTAACCTTGTTTTTTTGCTTGTTGCGTTGACGAAAGTTTGTGTTGTGTTTTTTTGCTCGAAAAAAAAACACTTTCCTTATCTCTTAGTTTTTTTATTTGATTTTAAGAACGTAGTATCGTTTGTAGATAAGATTAAGAAGGATAGGAATCTACGCAGCAAACAAAATTATTGAAAGTTAATTAAACTGAAATTCGATAATGTGAATTTCAGCAAAACGGCAGGAGCCCTAATTTCAAAAACTGCAGGAGTCTGGAATTCAAAAAAAAAAGACAAGAGCCCTAATTTCGAAAACCGCAGGAGTCAGTAATTTGAAGAACCTCAGGGGTTTCCAAAAACGTCTGGAGTCTGAGTTTCCAAAACGTCTGTAGTCTGAATTTCAAGAACGTCAGGAGTTTCAAGGAATCTGAAAATGTCCACAGTCTGAGTTTCCAAAACGTCAAGAGTCTGAGTTCAAAAACGCCAGGAGGCTGAATTGAATATCTTTGGAAAAATTATAGACAATATCAATTGAACGTTTATTGAAGTTTATTAAAATTCTGAAGTATCTGTGGCGTCTGATAGACGTCACCTTGTCTGGAGTTAAAAAACCACCTTGTCTGGAGTATAAAAAACCACCTGGTCTGGAGTTAAGAAAAACCACCTTGTCTGGAGTTTAAAGAACCACCTTATCTGGAGCTAATATTCACCTTGAAAACCACAGCTGAACCAGGGCAGAAGTCAAGAGTATAATCCACCTAGGAAAAACGTCGATAGAAAATTAAATAAAATAAAAAGAAAAGATAAGTCTCAGTACATGTAATAAGAAAATAGTAAATACCTTCATTTTATCTTGTTATTATTACTGAGAACAAACTAGAACCCATATATGTTTAACCAATCTCCCTGCTAGCTCGGGCATAAATATATATTAAAAGGGAGAGTGGTAACATAATTGGGTTCAATTGACACGTTACACATTATGGCCCCACGTTGGGCGCCAATTATGTTACCACTCTCCCTTTTAATATATATTTATGCCCGAGCTAGCAGGGAGATTGGTTAAACATATATGGGTTCTAGTTTGTTCTCAGTAATAATAACAAGATAAAATGAAGGTATTTACTATTTTCTCATTACATGTACTGAGACTTATCTTTTCTTTTTATTTTATTTAATTTTCTATCGACGTTTTTCCTAGGTGGATTGTACTCTTGACTTCTGCCCTGGTTCAGCTGTGGTTTTCAAGGTGAATATTAGCTCCAGATAAGGTGGTTCTTTAAACTCCAGACAAGGTGGTTTTTCTTAACTCCAGACCAGGTGGTTTTTTATACTCCAGACAAGGTGGTTTTTTAACTCCAGACAAGGTGACGTCTATCAGACGCCACAGATACTTCAGAATTTTAATAAACTTTAATAAACGTTCAATTGATATTGTCTATAATTTTTCCAATGATATTCAATTCAGCCTCCTGACGTTTTTGGACTCAGACTCTTGACGTTTTGGAAACTCAGACTGTGGACATTTTCAGATTCCTTGAAACTCCTGACGTTCTTGAAATTCAGACTACAGACGTTTTGGAAACTCAGACTCCAGACGTTTTTGGAAACCCCTGAGGTTCTTCAAATTACTGACTCCTGTGGTTTTCGAAATTAGGGCTCTTGTCTTTTTTTTTTTGAATTCCAGAATCCTGCAGTTTTTGAAATTAGGGCTCCTGCCGTTTTTCTGAAATTCACATTATCGAATTTCAGTTTAATTAACTTTCAATAATTTTGTTTGCTGCGTAGATTCCTATCCTTCTTAATCTTATCTACAAACGATACTACGTTCTTAAAATCAAATAAAAAAACTAAAAGATAAGGAAAGTGTTTTTTTTTCGAGCAAAAAAACACAACACAAACTTTCGTCAACGCAACAAGCAAAAAAACAAGGTTAAAAAAGAAAATTTGAACTGAGAAAATTTTGTCTGAAGGTAATTAACGTGAATATATAGAAGAAGGATTGTTCAACTGTTCCAGAACATAAACTTTGGAGACCATTACGAATATTGAAATTAAAAATGAAAATTAAACTACAAGTTCACAAATATGATCGAAATTATTCAATCAATGTCAATAATCAATATAAAGAAACACTAACCGCTTCCTAGCGCAAAGATATTTAGAAACAATTTATCAACTTCGGGATAACTATAAGATGAGAGTTTATTATAATTCCTACGACGTGTTATTAACTCGAATTCTCTAGTTGAAAAGAAAGATGGTTTAGTTAGCGTCATCGGCTTTGACAATTTATCCCTTCTACTATTTTAAGTGACGCTAGAAATCATAGAGTCTTCTTTGCTGACTGATCTCGGCTAGAATTTGGTTTAGCCAGTGGACGGTATTTCATAACGTTACACATCCCCCTCACCAGAAAAAAAATTTTCAAAGAAAAATTTTGTAAGATCAAAAAAAAATTTTATGAACTGAAGTAAAATTTTGAAGTCTCAACATACTGAAATTTAAATGAAAGCTTAGTTGTAGGTAGTCAGGAAAATTAATAGATGCTATAGAGGAAAGAGCAAAAATCAAGATATAGAAGATAAAAATATTGATGGACTAGTTAAACTGAAATAAAACTACAATTCGAAGTGAATTGAAGTAGTCTAAAACTTTAAAAGAAAGATATGTAGATAATTATTAACTAGCAACCAAGATACTGAATCACAAAAGTTAAATTGAAAGGTATAAGTTGAAGTTACTGAAGAAAAATATTCGGAAGAAATACTCTGATCGTCCACCTTATTCCATCACATTTATTCCATATATACCAGTTAACCCTAAGGCTGACTCCGTTTTCGCTTAAACTCGTCGGTCCCGAATCACGCTACAGTTGACAGCCTCCTGACACAACGGTGAACGTTGTCGGACCGCTACAGTAGATGGTAACCCCACTGCGGCAAGGAAGACCAAGGCCAGTTCCAAGCTGGAAGCCCCCATCCCCCCATAGCGACCCCCGTTCCGTACACCTGTCACTTAAGACGGTTCTGTCAGAATCTCTCAACTCCCAGCGCGACCCAAAGATACCTTGTATTAACCCATACTCGCATCAGGTGCTATAGATCTTGTGCTTCGGGTTCCAGCCTCCACATAAGAATACTATAGCCCCTCATTCACTCCCATTCACCTATTCACCCCCATTCATATCCTTAATGTCACGAAAAAACAAAGTTCTAAGAATCTTAAATGAAAACAAACAAAAATATTCAAAATTGCAATAGATAGAATAAAGCTTCGCACAACATAAATAAAACATCACAAAAGTTAAGCAGTGTTATTTACTGAAGGCCATCCTCCAAAGAAGATGGGGTGAGAGCCACAGCAATCACCTAAATAACACTGATGCATGCCCAGCACTCGACTTGTCGATAATCATTATACTTCAAAAAACATTTTCGGTATGAAACAATATGAGTTTCATCCAAAAAAAAATGTCAGCCTCAACGAAAAAATAAAAAGGTTATGATCAGTTGTATGTTAGACAGACAACTGACCAAAAAGGAAATAAAAAGAGAACTCCCTAGTCACCCGAGACCAAGGATCCATATGGAGGGAGGGCATGTTGGTTTCTGATATTAATAAAGTCTCAAAACCACAAAAAGACTTCCATCACCACTCTGGAATATCAGAAGTGACGATGTCTAATCCGAGAGAAAAATTAAAATAAAAAGTCAAAATCGGTAAAGTCAAAAATCAGTAATCTGTGTCCGTTAAGAAGGTACGAGTTCTCATAAACTCAAGATACACTGAGTGCCTACACACTAGATAAAGATAAGATATGATATGTATGTCGACACACCAGCAAAGATAAATCTCAACGCAACACAAGACTGAAAGATATTTGAAGATATGTGTCTATAAATAGACAAGTCAAAATCGGTAAATACATAGCTAAACTATGAAAACATCAAAGATATTTAAAGGTAAACCACAAAAAAAAACAAGAAAAATTATCGAATATGAAAATGTTGAAAGATAAGTTCGATGTTCAAAATGTAAATGACATAAATAATAAGTAATGATGAATAGATATAGTAGTAATAGATGAATAGATATTCAATGATAGGTTTCGAATTCGACATCTCATGAATGAAAAAAAATTGTGTTGACCAAATCAAAATGAAATTCTTAATTTAATCATTGAACGAAATTTTGAAATTAATTTGGAAAAGGAATATTTAGAAAAAATTTAAATATGAATCTACAGTATAATTGAAAAAAGAATTCTCTAAGTATTATAAGTTAGTTAAACAAAATAATTGACTACTTGATATCAATTAAAAATGAAAAATCAAAAAAAATTATGTCTAGTTGTTATTCGACATTTATGTCGAACCAACCAAATGTAGTAAGACTGCGTCAACCTACATCGCCTGGAGTTTCAAAAGAAACACCACAGGCCCTATAACACAAACAAAGAAACAAAAATCAGCACATCATTCAAAAGAAAAATCGAATCAGAAAAACTACAAGATAATTTAAATTATTTCAATAGATCAATAAATTAAGGTAAGGAAAGAAACGATAAGAGGGCGCCATCCAAAGATATTCAGTCTGGAAAGATATAATAGAAAGAAAAAGGAAAATTTTTGATGTACATTACTGCATCTTAAAAAGACACAAAAATAGTTTAAATAAATTAAGTAATTAATATAACAGAATCTTTAAAAGATCCTCAAATTCAAAAAAAAAACTCTAAAGTCAATTAACAGCTACACACAAATATGTATTTAGGGTTGCATAGCAATAACAGACTTCAGAAAATTAATAGGCAATTAGATATACATGCTCTCGTTAAGACTTCTTGCCTCGACAAAAAGGTAAGGTAAGATACGAAAAGATATATATGTCGAGCAAGAAAAAGATGAGAGATAATTAACGAGAAAAGGTAATAGGAATAGATAAAAGATAATTAACGAGAAAGGTAATTGTATATCTATGTTATTGCCAATAAATATAAAGTTAATACTTTGTACACCGAAAAAAACGAAAGTGATAACTATGCGATATAAGGTAAAATTCAAAATAGGAATGAATATAGGAAATAATTAATCTATTGAAATATCATCATTACTGTCATTTAAGTTAACATCGTCCTGTGTAATATCGAGCTTAATGTGGGAGACATGGAAATTCCCTAAATTATTTCCATCCCTAAGTTGGAGACAATATATTTTTCACAATACAGGGTATAAATTTGGGAGCCAATTTAGCAGCAAATTTGTTTGCTGCATCAGACAGTACAAAGTTTCTCTTCCATACCATGTCACCTACACGAAACCGTAGATCTCTCCTTCTTAAATTATATCGGTGAGCATTCACCTTGTATGCATGATGGATTCTCTTTTGAACATATTCATATAAATCAGGCAGTTTTTCTTGAACAGTAGGATCTAAAACCTTATTTGTAATTAAGATACTATTATCTGCATTTTCTGAAATATGTCCAAAGAAACCACCATTAGTAGGCACATTTCTGGTGAAACATAAGAATGAGGGAGAAAAACCTGTAACTTCATACTTCGCTAACCTAATAGCTTGTGCTATTTGATGGATATTCTGGTCCCAAGTTTTATGATCATCGTGAATAAACGATCTTATTGCAGTGGTAATTGTCCTATTTACTCTCTCAGTAGGATTTACTTGAGGGAAATATCTGGCATTGTACCAAATCTTTTGTACATTATAACTTTTAATTAAGTTCTTAAATTCGTTGGAGGTAAACTGCACTCCATTATCCACTACAATAATCTGAGGTACTCTAAATATTAAGAAAACTTGATTTTCAATAAATTCTTCACAAACAGCTTTAGAAGTAGCTCGAGGTAACGGTTGTACTAATACAAACTTAGTAAACCAATCAGTTACAACTAATAAGTACTGATTTCCATTCTTAGATCGTGGGTAAGGTCCTAATAAATCAGCTGATATAAACAAACGAAAATTTATGTTTCTATAGTTGCCTATACAACCAGCCTGAGGTAAATTATCAGCTTTACATGATGCACAAATTTTACAATTGCGAAAATGGAACACTACAGATTCCCGCATATTAGGCCAATAATACAACGAAGATAGTCTCGACAACGTTTTTGAAACACCTAAATGACCAGCTGTGGGTTCATCATGGAATTTTTTAAGTAATTCTAATCTATTGCTTGTAGGTACCACAATTTTCAACTTATTTACATGATCGAAGAACTTCGAATTACACAGTATATGTCCATACAAAATATTAACAACAACTTTAAAATCTACATAAAGATGTGGATTAGTAGTCACTTTATTCAACATCTCTCGATACCATCTATCAGGTTTGAGTGTCGATAAGTCCAAAACAGCGATTTCCAATGCTTCAGGAATACGAGATAGTGAATCAGGAACATTCATAAGCACTCCAGAACGATGAACTATGTCAAATGCATGACTTGACAATTTCAGAATCCATCTGGCTATTCTGGGTGATGGATTTTTCATCGTGCCGAGCCAAATGAGGCTTGAATGATCCGCAATCACTGTGAAGCGAGTTCCCTCGATATAAGGACGGAAACGTTCAATGGACAACAATATAGCAAGGAGTTCCTTTTCAGTGGTAGTATACTTCCTTTGACATTTATTTAATGTTTTACTAAAATATGCGATAGGATGTTTTACACCGTCATTCTCTTGAAACAACACACTTCCCACGCCAATGTTAGATGCGTCACATGCCAAAAAGAAGCTTTTTGAAAAATCTGGACTAGCCAAAATTGGTGTTGTTGTTGAAGCTAACTTACTTTTTCGAAATGCATCATCTGCCTCTTCTGTCCAAACTATAGACTGTCCCCTTTTTCATCCTTTCAACAAATCTGAGATAGGACTACAGCAGAGAAAAGTCCTTGAGGAACCTCCGATAATATCCAATTAAACCAATGTGTCTCCTAATTTGTGTGGTGTTTGTAGGAGTAGGATAATCTAGAATAGATTCTACCTTATCTGGATCTGTTCGGAGTCCATCTTGGTCCACTAAAAATCCCAGAAATTTCAACGAGGGGCGACAGAATTTACATTTCTCAAAATTCACAGTTAGATTGGCTTCTTTTAAACGTTTAAGAAGTCTTCTTAACGTGGCTACGTGGGTATCAAAATCAGGTGTAGCAACAATAATATCATCGATATAATAAAAAACATAGGGCTCCAACGAGGGTCCTATAACCACATTCATCAGCTCACACATAGCCTGGGCTGAATTATGGAGGCCAAAAGGAAGAACATTAAAACAATACAAACCTCTACCTTGAACTGAAAAAGCAGTCTTCATTTTAGATTCCTCCTCGAGAGGTATTTGAAAGAAAGCAGATTTCAAATCTATTGAACTCAAAAATGGAGCACTCTGTATCTTGCTAATCATTGTGTCAATTAAAGGCATTGGATAACTATCCGGCATCGTAACAAAATTTAATTTCCTACCATCAAAATAAACACGGTGAGTCCCATCTTTCTTATCCACCAACCAAGGTGGAGATAACCACGGTGAACATGTAGTCACTGGTTTTATTACTTCCAATTCCAACATTTTATCGATTTCTTTATTCAAAATTGTTTGCATAGCAGGTGATAAAGGATACTGTCTTTGCTTAATTGGGCCACCCTGTGTTAAAATAGTGTGAGTATATAGGTGTGTCCTGCCAATTTTATCTACTGGACCGATAGTTCTGAAGAGTTCAATGACATCATCTAACTCCTCTCTTTCAGAAGGCAACAAATCAATAACATTTCGTATTGTGTGTACAGTTGCGGTAGATAGCAAATACATATCATAAGCAAAACGAGAAAAATCAACCTTAATATTGTATAATTACAAGAAATCTACACCCAAGATCATTTTCTGTGGAATGGATGGTACTATGACTCTAACATCCTTAACGACATCATTTAACATAATAGAAAGGGACACATAGCCCAAAGTAGTCTGTACTTTGCCGTCTGCAGTTGTTAGACTAACAGAGACATCATAATCAATAGACAAATTCAAAATTTTTAAAATATAACGAAACGAAGAACCAATAATAGAAATGTTACTGCCACTATCTAAAAGTGCAGAAACAACTTCATCAAAAATAGTAACATTTAGTTATGGTCTATTATCATTAGCACACTTATTTAATAGATGTTGTACAGAAAATTCGTTGTTCCCAATTTCTGTTGTTGGAGGTGATTTTTCAATCATTGGCGTATTTATAAAGTCCTTAACTTGGATAAGCCATTCCTTCCATTCATCCTGATTGAACCAGTCGTGTCTGAAAGTTACTTTTTGCCTGGCTTTGAACTGTGGTTTACGTTGGCAGGATGTTTTGAAGTACTTGGCTGATTGAAACCTTCTGCCATAGATTTCCCAGCCTGTACGTTTTTTGAGCACATTTTACAAGAAGTTTTTGCAACTCCTTCAAGACCACATCCATAACAAAAGAACTTTCGCCTCTCACGACAATCGTTGTATCAGTGTCCTGGTGTTCGACAATTCCAACAAATCAATTTGGAAGAAAGCTCCGAAATATTCAGATTTTTTGAAAATCTAGAAACCATATTTAATGACAAAGTGTCATCTATTCTTTTACATAAAGAAACTAAAGAAGGTACATCCTGAATGTCCTGTAAAACTAAAGCCCTAACATATTCTGATGCTAAGTTAGATCTAACGATATTAACAATATCCTTTTCCAAAGGACGTACATTTAACCTGTTAAACTTGGCTTATAAAGAATGAATAAAAATCATAATGACTCTCCTGGTTTCTGTTTCGTAGACCTTATCTCGTCTAAAAGTATATGATCGTAGTTGGATGATAGAAAAGTCTGTTTCAATCCTGCTACTAACTCTGACCAATCCTTAAAAGTGCCTCTAACAGCATGATTGTGCCACCAGGTCCAAGCATCTAAATCAAATAAATCAGCAGCTGAATCAAAAAGGTCATTGTCACTACAACAACGAGATACTTTAAGAGTATCTACCAGTTCGAGAAAGGGAGCCAAAGGCTCCTTACCAGAAAATTTCTTTATACCCCATTTAAAAACTGGGATCCTCTTTGAAATATTTGACGAAACATTCTGAGATGCTATAACTGAGACATGTTCATTAATTGTAGGTCTAACAGGAGTTGAACAGGCTGCAAGATCGTCAGCAAATTGTTTATCTGATAAATCAGACTCTAATCTAATAATCTCAACAACAAAGACTGTTTTTCTAAAGTTTCAGCATCGTCACTTGCCTGCAATCGATTAATTCTACCAGAGCAGTGAGTCAGACGAGTTGTAAGTCGATTATATTCATCTCTAGAGCATGTACCACTAACACAAGAAATCAAATCTGCAATATCCTTCAATGAAAGTTTCAACACAGCAATATTCTCATCAAAGGTATACATATCAACTAAAGAAACAAAGCTACGATTTGCGCTTTCCTGAGAAAGTGCACCTCTTAATGTTTTGCGGTTTCTGTCTACTGTATCTACAACCTTCCTTCCTAACCTAAGTGAAACTTCATAAGCTAATTCATGTGCTTTCAAAAAATTAGGATTCATGACTTTGCTATTGATAATGACTGACTAAATCTGATATAAGTAACTAAATTGAATTGAAATTAACAAAAATATATAAATAAAGGCAAATATAAATAAAAGGTATTAAATTGGTACAAAATCAAAAAATATTAACACATGCAAAATGTAAAATAAGATAAAAAGAAAAAATTTTACTCTCCGATAAATTGTTGATTAAAATTTGTGTTTCCGAGCTCAATTGTTTGACACTGTCTCTAATGAAATAAATCAGGTATTTTTTAAAAAAACGAGCACGTCGGGCCCACTAGTTGGTCGCCAATTATGTAATCAATGTCATTAATCAATATAAAGAAATACTTACCGCTTCCTAGCGCAAAGATATTTAGCAAAAACTTATCAACTTCGGGATAACTATAAGGTGAGAGTTTATTATAATTCTTACGACGTGTTATTAACTCGAATTCTCTAGTTGAAAAGAAAGATGGTTTAGTTAGCGTCATCGGCTTTGACAATTTATCCCTTCTACTATTTTAAGTGACGCTAGAAATCATAGAGTCTTCTTTGCTGACTGATCTCGGCTAGAATTTGGTTTAGCCAGTGGACGGTATTTCATAACGTTACAATATATATCTATATATATAAATATATATATATATATATATATATATATATATATATATATATATATATATATATATATATATATATATATATATATATATACATATATATTTCTGTCTGTCTGGTTTCCCGGGTTTGTATCCGCGTATGGGCTTCGTCTTCGTTGAAGTCTGCTCGACGTTTCCGCAGAATCACATTTGCCATCTTCAGGTAGCTCTTCTTGGTCGGAGTGAATACACTGAACTCAGTTCAGTGTACAAACCCGGGAAACCAGACAACCAGATCATATCCGCGAGAACCTGAAAATCAATCATCAACATATATATATATATATATATATATATATATATATATATATATATATATATATATATATATATATATATATATATATATATATATATATATATATATATATATATATATATATATATATATATATATATATATATATATATATATATATATATATAGGGTTCCCCAAATTCGATGGCCTATTAGAAGTATTTGGAGAACGGAAAAAGTTAACGACTTGAAATTCGCGCTACATATATAACAGGTTATGATCTACACTTGGAAAGTATTATCATCATTGCAACGTTGCCAGATCTACGAGTAACTTATGCTCACTATGTTTTTTCAAATGGCACACCATGTATATTCTGAAATTTTTGTATTATGTGCAACATTTTAAAACTTTTTTATAGGCCATATGACTTTCCAAAATAAAAATTATTTTTTGAAAAATTTAGCGACAAACATCTCCGAGTTAAAAATTTATTTTTTCTCAAGTATCATAGCTAGAGCCCTGAAATTTTTGATAGAAAATCATATAACGTAAGGTTAATATAATAAATTATGAGGGTCAAGGTATCTCATACAGTGTGTTCACAAAATAATGTTCTTTGAGTAGAACATAAAAGTGAAATTTATACATAAATTTCAAATGGGACACCCTATATTTTATAGCAGCATTCGAAGAAAGAACAAATTCCTCAACTGAAAGTATTAAATAATATAATACCTTTCTCTAGCGGTTCAATACGCATGGGCAAAAAACTAGAAAAACTCAATTATAACAAACATAACTTTTCATTCTAGCCCTGAGGGCTATCATGGCAACGCAAATGAATGTCACCGGTTTGCTTACGGTTATCCTCGAACTGTCATTCAAAAAAAATACAGACTCTCACCAAAAAGTAAAATAATAATAATAACTAGGTATGCAATGCAAGCTGCTGTTTGCAAATATTGAGCGAAGCAACCATTTTTTTAACTGAATTTGAGATTTTCAAAAATAAAATTCATGTCGTCCTTAACCAAAATGTATGCTAATGATTGCTGTTTGAATTTCAGTGACACAAACGGCCTTTTCGAATCTGCCATTAACATGTTCAATACATGTCCGCACATATGTGGATCTATGCTCCTCTGTTATGACATAAACATAGGTGTTTGTGTCCTAGATTCGAAACATACATGTTGGTTAAGGAAGACATGACTTTTGTTTTTGAAAATCTCAATTTCAGTTAAAAAAAATGCTTGCTTCGCTCAAAATTTGCAAACAGCAGCTTGCATTGCATACACAGTTATTATTATTATTTCACTTTTTGGTTAGAGTCAGTATTTTTTTGAATGCCTGATATGTGCCAATGCATTGCCATGAAAAGATATGTTTGTTCTAATTCTGTTTTTCTAGTTTTTTGCCCATAAGTCTTGAACCGTTAGAGATAGATATAACATTATATAATACTTTTTGTTAAGAAAATTGTTCTTCCTTTGAATGCTGCAATAAAATATAGGGTGTCCCATTTGAAATTAATGTATAAATTTCACTTTTATGTTCTACCCAAAGAACATAATTTTGTGAACACCCTGCATGAGATACCTTGACCCTCTTAATTTATTAAGTTAATTTAACCTTATATGATTTTTTAACAAAATTTTCAGGGCCCTAGCTGTGATAGTTGAGAAAAATAAATTTTTAATTCGGAGATGTTTGTCGCCAAATTTTTCAAAAAATAATTTTTATTAAATGGCTCAAGATAGGTATGCTATTAGGTTCATAAAAAAGTTTGAAAATGTTCTGTAATGACTGGTCCTGGTGGTTAAATAATACAAGGGTTCATACTATACTTTTAGTCTTTATTTGTATAGTGTTAGAGATTATAGACTTAGCGCTAACCTCTCGGGCAGCGTGACGAGTCTCAGTCTCAGTCTTACTATCCATCAGAGATTCCCTCTGGTTTTATATATTCATGTTTATACAATATAGTGCTGACGTGCGACCTTCGCCACACGTACAGATTACAACAATATAAGGTGTAACTAAACATTCTTCGTTTACTATGGAGTAACCAATCGTGACACTGACCTACTTGTCTACATGCACCACAGTTCCACAGAATACAAAAATATTAAAATATACATGGTGTGCCATTTGAAAAAACATAGTGAGCATAAGTTACTCGTAGATCTGGCAACGTTGCAATGATGATAATATTTTCCAAGTGTTGATCATAACCTCTTATACGTGTAGCCCGATTTTTAAGTCATTAACTTCTTTTGTTCTCCAGATACTTCTAATAGGCCATCGAATTTGGGGAACCTTGTATATATATATATATATATATATATATATATATATATATATATATATATATATAATATATATATATTATATATATATATATATATATATATATAGTATAATCTATATATATATATATCTATATATATATATCTATATATATATATATATATATATATATATATATATATATATATATATATATATATATATATATATATATATATATATATATATATAGATATATATATATTCGTGTCTATATATATATATATATATATCTATATATATATATATATATATATATAGTATATATATATATATAAATATCTATATATATATATATATATATATATATATATATATATATATATATATATATATATATATATATATATATATATATATTAAAATTTGTCAACTTAATCTTGCAAATTTGAATTCAAAAAGAGATTAACATAGTGGTAGTGTTATCTCAAAGGAGATTCACTGTCGACAGTTTAACTAGGTACTACAGAGACAAGTGTATGATTTTCATTGTTAAAAAAAGTATAGATGAAACTCTCCAGGTCATCACTTGAGTTTATTGAATTCTTGTCCACATTTTTTTTCAACATCGCCATGAAATTTCTTTGTGTGTCAGTGGCAAGGACCATTGTATCACAATCAGAAGCATGAAGTATTGTTTCCAATTGCCATTAATATTTGTATGATTATATTGGTTGCAATTTATTAAATAACCAGTATTTTGCTTCTAAACTAGTTTTTGAGTTTCTAAATAGTAGAATTTTTTTTCTACTTTTCCGAAATGTCATTTCTGTGCATGCGCGACTAACTGTAAATATAGGGGCCCAGAGAACTGAAATTTTTTATGAGGGATTCTTCATGGGGGCACCGAGCCCCGCGGTGTCTTCATGTGATCCCCCAGGAGTCTTCATGTGGGTTCAGGAGATTGAAATTATATGATATATATATATGAATGGGGGCCCTCGGGTGTCTTCATAGGGCCACCGGAGGCTCCAGGATTCTTCATGGGGGCACCTAGGATTCTTCATGGGCCCCTTGGGGGGGGGGGGGGGTGGGGGGGGGGGGGGGTGGGGGGGGGGGGGGGTGGGGGGGGGGGGGGGTGGGGGGGGGGGGGGGTGGGGGGGGGGGGGGGTGGAGGTCTGATATTGATCTCTATTATATAGTATTTTAACGTTCAAGTATTTCACCAACTCTTTCGGAGGCTTCAGATTTCCAAAACTATCAAAGTATTCTGCAACATTTTCGTTTTTCGTGTAAGCTGTCCAATGACTACCAGGTCCCTGTGAAGAATCCAAGTTATTCACCCCACATTCCTTTTTCAACGATTTTTTAGGTAAATTATCTCGCATAAATACGCCCCTGAAGTGGGGTATATTTTTAGCATAATTTTCAATCTCATAATCGTATAAAGCTCTATTGGGCAGCTTAGTTAATAGTTTTTTTGTTTTTTCAAGTAAAGTCCATATCCTCGTTTCGATTTTCTTACGTAGAGCCCTTTACCTATAGATTCCATAGCCTTGTTATGACGATGTTCCTCTTCCAACTTTTTAGTAGCATTCTTAGCGTCAACTACAGTTTTGACAACAGCGCTACCTCCATTCAACAACATTCCTAGAGCAGATAGCCCCGCGAATATCGGAACTAACGGTAGAAGACCCCCTGATTTTGATTCGAATGGAATAATGCGGGGTACTCGTATGTTTCTACGACCGCCTGCTTTCTTGATTGCGAGCCTTGCTGCTCTAAGTGCCTTAATGGAAGACTTTTTCAGATTTCCTTCAGTACCTTCTTTTTTCAACATTTTGGCAACAGTGTCAACAACAGTCATTTTGAACGACTTTTTAAGTCCCATTCCGAGTTTACGTTTAGCTTTCATAATTCCAGTACCCATAAGAGCGTGAGATTTTTCCTTGAATTTAGCGTCCCTTGACTTAACTCGTTCCCAAGTCTTATCTTCGAGAATTTGATCGGCTTTATGTCTAACAGCTAGCTCTTTGCTTTTCGAGTATGCGATATCGTGTTCTTTACAAGCTTCGTCGAGTTTATTAATCGCTGAATCACCTCTACGAAGATGTTCTTCTAACTTGGTACCAGGTCCGCAATACGAATAACCTGGTAAATGTAACTCAATCGGTAATTTATTTATTAGTGTGTTGACAAGTCCATCTCCTACGAAAGTTAACATGATAATGAAATTACGTCATATAGTTCTAAGCATATAAATATATAAACCTACATTTGAAATTTGTGGACACATCCTGTATATTATATAAATTATTTTATTCAAAAATATGTGATAACTATTTAACGAGTTGAATGAATACTTTGTACATCCCTGTACTAATATGAATATTGTATATCAGCAAAATTTCTCCGTTCAACCTAGAGGGACATCGAGATGTGGCTCTAGGTCAAACGTAGGAATTCGCAGATGACATATTTCTACCGACTTCAATTCTACGTTCGTCTCTCAACTGATATTGACTCATTCCGTTTTCGTTCGAACGCGATTATATTTTATATATCAAAATGGAAATGAATTTTTAAGAGAATAACTATTTTTTCTAATAACTATGTATGTAATCTGATATCCAAATCTACGAAGACGGGCTCCTATATACCCCTAATTTCACTCCCCCTAAAGCCCTATATATCATATAATCTACTGAAAACACATGAAGACTTCTGGGGCCTCCGGTGCCCCCAGGAAGACACCCGAGGGCCCCCATTCCTATATATATATATATATATATATATATATATATATATATATATATATATATATATATATATATATATCATATAATATCTCCCGAACCAACATGAAGACTCCTGGGGGCCTACATGAAGACTCCGCGGAGCTCGGTGCCCCCATGAAGAATCCCTCATAAAAAATTTCAGTTCTCTGGGCCCCCATACGTATTCTCATATCTATATTTACAGTTAGTCGCGCATGCGCAGAAATGATATTTCGGACTTTCGGAAAAGTTGAAGTGAGCTAGAACCGCCCTAGGTACACTTCTTCTGATTTTTGAGACATATGGCTAATCCAAATTTCAGCTAATTTCAACCAGTATAGAAGAAGACTCGATTACTAGCGTCAGTTCAAATTGTAGAGGAGATAAAAATTGTTTGAAGCCAATGAATAATGCTCAGCGCACCTCAGCTTTCTTTTCGATTTGTGACGCTGAAGAATTAAATACGTACGACGTAATTATATTGTAAAGGCAATAGAGTTTTAAGTTTTCACCAAATAAAATGAAATTACATGATTTTTCCCGTACAGGCAATTTTTCTTAGTCGACAACTCGGGCACGGTTTTTAGTCATGTTGCAACTGTCCATTGCCACTGAAGCCACATAGGAACCGTATCGCCTGTTCAGCATAGTGGCCTACTTCGCCAATGCACGTTTTCACATTGGACGATTTTTAGTCGTGATTTTTGTCTAGTGCGCATCGCTTGTTTGTGTTCAATTTCAGTTTATTTATTAAGTCATAGCCAGCATTTCAACATTCCGTTGAAGAACATTCTTCAGATTCCCGTGCAATTCATCGAAAGCGTCAACTAACATACGAAAATAGTTAAAAACTTTCGGTCATCACTTCTCAGGAGTAGAAGGTCTTCAGCCAAAGCCATTAAAAATGATTGATGATGACAGCTCAAGGTCATAAATCATGGCCGGTCTATTGTTCCTATTGTTTGGGTGCAGGTGTGCGGTCTATTGTTATGCCAGATGTTCCTATTGTTTGGGCCGGTCTATTGTTCCTATTGTTCGAGCCGGTCTATTGTTCCTATTGTGCGGTGCAGTCTTTTGTTAGACCAGGTGTTCGAGACAGGACCGTATTAACTAATGATTGATGATCTTGAGAATTGAATATTTTTTCAAATTTAGACCAAAATTCGTAAATCGTATGAAATCCACCCCTGACATTAGATATGGGTGCAGGTAATATTTCTAAGAAAACACACACACAAAAGGTTGACGCGAATATCTCTGCACAAAAGCGGGTGGCAGGTCTTTTGTTTCTATTGTTTGGGCAGGTGTTCGGGACAGGAACGTATTAACTAATGATTGATGGAGTTGAATATTTTTTACAAATTTAGACCAAAATTCGTAAGAAACCCGGCCCTGACATTAGATATTCAACGCGGGTGGGTATTTCTAAGAAAACACACACACATACGGTGGAATAATACCACAAAACTTGGAGGGGGTAAGGGCTTAAAAACAGCTCACTGCAAACAAATAGGTAGTTATTCTTCAATATCTACCAGCAGTTAAATATCATGTACAGTAAAAACGAGACTGTTCGATCGCAAAGATGGCCGCCGAAATCGGAGAAATCAAGGAAAGCAGTGCAAGAAACGAGAACTCAGAAGAAATACACCACCGGCTACCACTACACGCCGCAAACGTCATCAATAGATGCTAATTACAGTTCAACAAACATGGTTCCTTATCCTGAAGATGTGTACCACAACACCGTAAATCGTAGGATGGAGCGTGAGATGCATCGGCTCGTAAGTGAAGACATATACAATTTGAATCTCTCAGGCAGTAAATATGTGAGCATTGGTCTGGATCCTTTCAACGATTTTCAATGTTTACTTAGAATATGTCGACATGGTTATCTTGATTTCATTTCATTCACGAAAAAAGAAGTAGATGAACTTACTGTTAAATTGCCAGGGCTACTGAAGGAGTTAGCGAAAAACAGTGAAATTGAAGTATATCTGGATACAATTGGATTATATTCACTGTATTGTACATGTAACAACGTGTTGATATTCAAGGAAAGTAACTTCCCAAAACTTTTTTTGGCTGTTGATTCTTTAAAAACTTTTGCAGCCGGCATGAATCTCTTTGTAAGGAAGATGGATGAAAAAATTGAAAGTGACGATGCTATTACCAGGTATTGCACAATTGATTATTTCGCAGATTTCATTCTCACTGAAATGCGTAAGCAACATTTACGTGTAATCGATATACAAACTTGTGCTGAATTCATAAAATTGAGTTACAATGACTCACCCCATATGTATGAGTTGCTTGTAAAATATTATTACAATATTGAGAATATTGTATTGGATAGTGTAAGCTGGTAGTTATATTATTGTATATAAATATGATTAAATGTATGATATTATATAAAAATAAACTTAATCAGAAAATTTATTCAGTTTTTTATTTCTTTGATTGGACAGAATGCGAAATTTTTCATTATAGATCACATATTTTCTTTTTTCTGCTTAATTTTATGTATACCACATGCTTCAATTTGAAGCGTAGATAAAAAAAAATGTCATTTACCAGGAATTAAAAAAAATATATATTTTTCCTTTAAATATTCAAATCAAAAACGTTTAATTATTCGCTCTCTCAGTTGGAAATATTTTTTATGGAAGAACAAAATAACTTAAAAATGAAATTGAAGCATTTCATATTGCTTTAATCATTTATATTGGCAAAACCGATAAACCTATCAATAGAAATTATAAAAACTGTTATTGAATCAAATCTTTACAGATGTAATTACGAACAAAAATCTGAAATTTCATAAAACCTATTAGGTAATTATATGAATATAAATAATTAATTGAATTTATGATTCCTGGATACCTTTTACTAACGAGTTGTACGTATATTCAATTTGGCGAGATTAAATAACTTATTGAACTTTTGTCATATAGGTAAGAAATCCACATGGCTATGCTTTCCACGATAGCAGTTTTCACGACCCCCACCCTACCGCCTCCATGCTTACCTGTTGTTGTGCAATATCTGAAAATTACCGAAGAAACCCGAACTCCTGTCCACGATTGTTGTGAATAAAAGCGTCTAAAATATTAGAAATAAAGATATCCGATAATTATAAACATACAATACAATAGTACCTAGTTATCCAAAATGAAATTGATGCAATACATATTGCTTTAATCATTTATATTGGCCAAACTGATAAACTTATCAATCAAAACTGTTATTCAATCAAATCTTTACAGATGTAATTACGACCAAAGATCAGTAATTTCACAGAACTTATTAGGTATTATATGAATAAAAATAATATATATATATATATATATATATATATATATATATATATATATATATATATATATATATATATATATATATATATATATATATCCTAAATCACATGTGTGATGAAGCAGTTGTAAATATCGTATATTATTACTATGAATGACGGACAGCTTTTTGAATAAGAAAAACTTTTCATATGAAATATAGACAAAACCTCCTAGTGTTTAAAAATTATGCTACTAATACGATCAACATTATATAAATAAATTAAAAGGAAGTTAAGTTTTATGTATTTAATTCAACTTAGATTATAAATTATAACCCATACTTTGTATGAAGTAGTAATGAAGTTAAATTATTAATTCATTCTAATATTCTACATTGAAAATTTAATAATTTTATAATTGTATGCATACTTATAAACAATCACATACCTTGTCATGTCAAAAAAAAATCCCACACACATCTATACTAAACGGATAAAATTGTTATTGAATATATGAGTCCTGCATTCATCGTATAAATGATTTGTCCATGCATTCAATTTGGTGAACATCGAAATTAAATAACTTATGCAATTGCAAAGATTCATGAAATTTTTTTCATGAAGAACAAAATAACTTAGGGAACTTTATTACAGAAAATTTATTTATCTAATTACAAACCTTTTTAGTCGAAACACTAAATTATTAAAAAAATGTCAAATATTAGGAGTAAATAAAACGTAGACGATAAATGTATACGATTGATGAATATCTTAAAATCATAACATTACTAGAAATACTGTTTCAGAAAATATAAACATGTATTCGATTAGGAAAGAATAAATTATAGAGGATAAACATACCCAACGATAAGTATATTTTTATGAAATAAAAGAATTCATTTTGAATATAAATAATTTTATTTGAATTTAGAACATATGAAAAACGCTGTATAAAATGGTGCTCCATGTTTTTTTCTGAGAAATTGTTCAATTACTTACGCAATTATTAAATCTTGTAGAACATAATTTTATGTATACCGCAAGCTTTAATTTGAATCGTAGATAAAAAATGTCATTTACCTGGAATGAAAAAATATTTTTTCCTTTAAATAATCAAATCAAAAGTTTAATTATTCCCTCTCTTAGTTGGAAATAGCAAAACATTTCTAAAATTTCATCTATGTAAATGAAACTAAATTCACTTTCCGTTTTAACAACAGGGTTTACACTGTTATGTCCAACGAAATTAATTTCTGGTTCCCCTAACTGAAATAAAGATAACCGAAAATTATAAACATACAATAGTACATAGTCATCCAAAATGAAATTGAAGCATTTCATATTGCTTTAATCATTTATATTGGCCAAACCAATAAACTTATCAATCAAAACTGTTATTCAATCAAATCTTTACAGATGTAATTACGAACAAAGATCAGAAAATATTTATTAGGTATTATATGAATATAAATAATTAATTGAATTTATGATTCCTGGATACCTTTTACTAATGATTTGTACATATATTCAATCTGGTGAGATTGAATAATTTATTGAACTTTCGTCATATAAGATTCACAAATTTTTTATAGAAGAACAAAATAACTTATGGAACTTTATTACAGAAAATTTATTCATCTAATTACAAACCTTATTATTTGAAACACTAAATTATTTAAAAAAAATGTAATTTGAATATTCATTTACAGACATCATAACAGGTTCCTCATACCAGGGGAAAAAAGGTACATGTATAAAATTTTAAAAATCCTAAATCACATGTGTGATGAAACAGTTGTAAATATCGTATATTATTACTATGAATGACTGACAGCTTTTTGAATAAGAAAAACTTTTCATATGAAATATAGACAAAACCTCCTAGTGTTTAAAATTATGATACTAATACGATCAATATTATATAAATAAATTGATAGGAAGTTAAGTATTATGTATTTAATTCAAGTTAGATTATAAATTATAACCCATACTTTGTATGAAGTAGTAATAAAGTTAAATTATTAATTCATTCTATTATTCTACATTGAAAGTTTAATAATTTTATAATTGTATGCATACTTATAAACAATCACAAACCTTGCCATGTCAAAAAAAGCCCACACACATCTATACTAAACGGATAAAATTGTTATTGACTATATGATTCCAGCATTCATAGTATAAATGATTTGTCCATGCATTCAATTTGGCGAACATTGCATAAAATGTTTTCATAAAGTTTTTATTTCTTACGACTTAATTTAATTACTCAGAGAACGCACTCATAACTGAAAAAATTTTTGGATTTGTATTATTTTATCTCAATATTGAGAATATTGTGTTTTTAGGAAACTTTGTGTGATTAGAGATAAATAAAACGTACTTTCTTATTTTTTCATGAAATATCGAGCGAACATAAATGTTAAACTTTTACACTGTACGCCACTGACAATTCGAATAAATTCATTAGTACACTCGATGAATTATTTTTGGGTTGAATTCCCTTGGGAGAGTTATTTGGGTCTTCTTTTTTAGAATTACATAACTTGCTTGTGAAACATAAAACTACTTTTTGAAAGATATGAAACTTTATTACCAAATTTGACAGAAAGTTCATAAAATATATTTCACAACTTGAAAAGTTGGGTAGGCTATCGAAATTTTCAGGAAGCAGACGTCTTTTATTAAATTGTACCGAATAAATTTTAGATTCTGGTTGCTACACTATATGATAATTTTGATAACGTGCTATTTTTTCTAGGGATCTGAATTTCGTTCGCAAAACTCTTGAATTTTTAGGAAGTTTTTCCTGTTGATCGCAAAAACTGTTGAAAAAGATTTTCCGAAATATCATTACATACCTTTGAAAGTACTATTCCATATATTTAGTTTTGATCATTGCTACAATTAGATGACCATCAGCTACTATTTTCTAGTTTTAATTTCAAAAATTGAATTTACGTATTCTGCAAATAACCCGTCCTTTTGTTTCTTGAAAAATCAAAATTGATATGATTGAAACTTTTTTCGTATACATGAAACGGTTCGAATGCTTAAATAGACTTTATGGAACTTTTTTTCATATAAGATCCACAAAATTTTTTAGGGAAAAACAAAATAACTTTGCATGCAATAAGATGCCTGAAATTTTTTTCATCAGATTTTATTTCTTACGACTTGCTCAGGGAACGCATTCATAAGTGAAAAAATTTTGAATTTGTATTATTTTATCATTGACAGTTTACACGCGATCTAAGTTATATTTGATAAACTCACTAGAACGTATGCTAATCTGTGAAAAATGTTAGTATGTTTCTTTGCTCTTATTAGTGGTTTCTGATGATGCCGTCCTCGTTGAATACGCTGATTGTTCACCTGCTTCCAAGTTGGTTGAAGTGAAGTGGAGGGAGTCTCTATGAACCAACCTTACCACTTGCGATTAGATATGAACGTTTCTGGTCGATCACAACAATAAAGCACTTGCACGTTATCGATTAATGTTCACTGGTCCGAATTTATTCGGATTTATTGATCAATATCCGTATCGATGGACCAAATGTTAAGCGTTATAGAGTTGTGGACTGTATATGTACGTTTTTTTATAGATAAACAGCGTGGTGTATTTAGATATATATTTTACGTTAAAATTGAGAAGATATATACACAAGGGTAACTATTTGCAATAGAATGTTACTGTCTCTTAGCGTCTCTCGTTCGTATTTTAGCTACCTGCTCCGGCCATCGCACACCCTAAAAGCCAGAGCAGGGATAACAATTTTTCGTGTTCTAACTTATTCCTTCGTTCAAAAATATTTTTAATCATCGCAACAGTTAAACTATGCATATGTTAATTTTTTTGCATCGCTCAGATATCTTTTGCAAAAAAGTGTCGCATATCAGGACAAAAACCTGTTGCAATTATTAAAAATATTTTTGAACGAAGGAATAAGTTAGAACACGAAAAATTGTTATCCCTGCTCTGGCTTTTAGGGTGTGCGATGGCCGGAGCAGGTAGCTAAAATACGAACGAGAGACGCTAAGAGACAGTAACATTCTATTGCAAATAGTTACCCTTGTGTATATATCTTCTCAATTTTAACGTAAAATATATATCTAAATACACCACGCTGTTTATCTATAAAAAACGTACATATACAGTCCACAACTCTATAACGCTTAACATTTGATCCATCGATACGGATATTGATCAATAAATCCGAATAAATTCGGACCAGTGAACATTAATCGATAACGTGCAAGTGCTTTATTGTTGTGATCGACCAGAAACGTTCATATCTAATCGCAAGTGGTAAGGTTGGTTCATAGAGACTCCCTCCGCTTCACTTCAACCAACTTGGAAGCAGGTGAACAATCAGCGTATTCAACGAGGACGGCATCATCAGAAACCACTAATAAGAGCAAAGAAACATACTAACATTTTTCACAGATTAGCATACGTTCTAGTGAGTTTATCAAATATAACTTAGATCGCGTGTAAACTGTCAATGATAAAATAATACAAATTCAAAATTTTTTCACTTATGAATGCGTTCCCTGAGCAAGTCGTAAGAAATAAAATCTGATGAAAAAAATTTCAGGCATCTTATTGCATGCAAAGTTATTTTGTTTTTCCCTAAAAAATTTTGTGGATCTTATATGAAAAAAAGTTCCATAAAGTCTATTTAAGCATTCGAACCGTTTCATGTATACGAAAAAAGTTTCAATCATATCAATTTTGATTTTTCAAGAAACAAAAGGACGGGTTATTTGCAGAATACGTAAATTCAATTTTTGAAATTAAAACTAGAAAATAGTAGCTGATGGTCATCTAATTGTAGCAATGATCAAAACTAAATATATGGAATAGTACTTTCAAAGGTATGTAATGATATTTCGGAAAATCTTTTTCAACAGTTTTTGCGATCAACAGGAAAAACTTCCTAAAAATTCAAGAGTTTTGCGAACGAAATTCAGATCCCTAGAAAAAATAGCACGTTATCAAAATTATCATATAGTGTAGCAACCAGAATCTAAAATTTATTCGGTACAATTTAATAAAAGACGTCTGCTTCCTGAAAATTTCGATAGCCTACCCAACTTTTCAAGTTGTGAAATATATTTTATGAACTTTCTGTCAAATTTGGTAATAAAGTTTCATATCTTTCAAAAAGTAGTTTTATGTTTCACAAGCAAGTTATGTAATTCTAAAAAAGAAGACCCAAATAACTCTCCCAAGGGAATTCAACCCAAAAATAATTCATCGAGTGTACTAATGAATTTATTCGAATTGTCAGTGGCGTACAGTGTAAAAGTTTAACATTTATGTTCGCTCGATATTTCATGAAAAAATAAGAAAGTACGTTTTATTTATCTCTAATCACACAAAGTTTCCTAAAAACACAATATTCTCAATATTGAGATAAAATAATACAAATCCAAAAATTTTTTCAGTTATGAGTGCGTTCTCTGAGTAATTAAATTAAGTCGTAAGAAATAAAAACTTTATGAAAACATTTTATGCAATGTTCGCCAAATTGAATGCATGGACAAATCATTTATACTATGAATGCTGGAATCATATAGTCAATAACAATTTTATCCGTTTAGTATAGATGTGTGTGGGCTTTTTTTGACATGGCAAGGTTTGTGATTGTTTATAAGTATGCATACAATTATAAAATTATTAAACTTTCAATGTAGAATAATAGAATGAATTAATAATTTAACTTTATTACTACTTCATACAAAGTATGGGTTATAATTTATAATCTAACTTGAATTAAATACATAATACTTAACTTCCTATCAATTTATTTATATAATATTGATCGTATTAGTATCATAATTTTAAACACTAGGAGGTTTTGTCTATATTTCATATGAAAAGTTTTTCTTATTCAAAAAGCTGTCAGTCATTCATAGTAATAATATACGATATTTACAACTGTTTCATCACACATGTGATTTAGGATTTTTAAAATTTTATACATGTACCTTTTTTCCCCTGGTATGAGGAACCTGTTATGATGTCTGTAAATGAATATTCAAATTACATTTTTTTTAAATAATTTAGTGTTTCAAATAATAAGGTTTGTAATTAGATGAATAAATTTTCTGTAATAAAGTTCCATAAGTTATTTTGTTCTTCTATAAAAAATTTGTGAATCTTATATGACGAAAGTTCAATAAATTATTCAATCTCACCAGATTGAATATATGTACAAATCATTAGTAAAAGGTATCCAGGAATCATAAATTCAATTAATTATTTATATTCATATAATACCTAATAAATATTTTCTGATCTTTGTTCGTAATTACATCTGTAAAGATTTGATTGAATAACAGTTTTGATTGATAAGTTTATTGGTTTGGCCAATATAAATGATTAAAGCAATATGAAATGCTTCAATTTCATTTTGGATGACTATGTACTATTGTATGTTTATAATTTTCGGTTATCTTTATTTCAGTTAGGGGAACCAGAAATTAATTTCGTTGGACATAACAGTGTAAACCCTGTTGTTAAAACGGAAAGTGAATTTAGTTTCATTTACATAGATGAAATTTTAGAAATGTTTTGCTATTTCCAACTAAGAGAGGGAATAATTAAACTTTTGATTTGATTATTTAAAGGAAAAAATATTTTTTCATTCCAGGTAAATGACATTTTTTATCTACGATTCAAATTAAAGCTTGCGGTATACATAAAATTATGTTCTACAAGATTTAATAATTGCGTAAGTAATTGAACAATTTCTCAGAAAAAAACATTGAGCACCATTTTATACAGCGTTTTTCATATGTAGAGTTCTAAATTCAAATAAAATTATTTATATTCAAAATGAATTCTTTTATTTCATAAAAATATACTTATCGTTGGGTATGTTTATCCTCTATAATTTATTCTTTCCTAATCGAATACATGTTTATATTTTCTGAAACAGTATTTCTAGTAATGTTATGATTTTAAGATATTCATCAATCGTATACATTTATCGTCTACGTTTTATTTACTCCTAATATTTGACATTTTTTTAATAATTTAGTGTTTCGACTAAAAAGGTTTGTAATTAGATAAATAAATTTTCTGTAATAAAGTTCCCTAAGTTATTTTGTTCTTCATGAAAAAAATTTCATGAATCTTTGCAATTGCATAAGTTATTTAATTTCGATGTTCACCAAATTGAATGCATGGACAAATCATTTATACGATGAATGCAGGACTCATATATTCAATCACAATTTTATCCGTTTAGTATAGATGTGTGTGGGATTTTTTTTTGACATGACAAGGTATGTGATTGTTTATAAGTATGCATACAATTATAAAATTATTAAATTTTCAATGTAGAATAATAGAATGAATTAATAATTTAACTTCATTACTACTTCATACAAAGTATGGGTTATAATTTATAATCTAAGTTGAATTAAATACATAATACTTAACTTCCTTTTAATTTATTTATATAATGTTGATCGTATTAGTAGCATAATTTTTAAACACTAGGAGGTTTTGTCTATATTTCATATGAAAAGTTTTTCTTATTCAAAAAGCTGTCCGTCATTCATAGTAATAATATACGATATTTACAACTGCTTCATCACACATGTGATTTAGGATATATATATATATATATATATATATATATATATATATATATATATATATATATATATATATATATATATATATTATTTTTATTCATATAATACCTAATAAGTTCTGTGAAATTACTGATCTTTGTTCGTAATTACATCTGTAAAGATTTGATTGAATAACAGTTTTGATTGATAAGTTTATCAGTTTGGCCAATATAAATGATTAAAGCAATATGTATTGCATCAATTTCATTTTGGATAACTAGGTACTATTGTATTGTATGTTTATAATTATCGGATATCTTTATTTCTAATATTTTAGACGCTTTTATTCACAACAATCGTGGACAGGAGTTCGGGTTTCTTCGGTAATTTTCGGATATTGCACAACAACAGGTAAGCATGGAGGCGGTAGGGTGGGGGTCGTGAAAACTGCTATCGTGGAAAGCATAGCCATGTGGATTTCTTACCTATATGACAAAAGTTCAATAAGTTATTTAATCTCGCCAAATTGAATATACGTACAACTCGTTAGTAAAAGGTATCCAG
Organism: Cynegetis impunctata; assembly: GCA_030704885.1. Classification (NCBI taxonomy): domain Eukaryota; kingdom Metazoa; phylum Arthropoda; class Insecta; order Coleoptera; family Coccinellidae; genus Cynegetis; species Cynegetis impunctata. Next base: position 315,587 of record JARQZK010001504.1, on the reverse strand, counting down.
GAATCATAAATTCAATTAATTATTTATATTCATATAATTACCTAATAGGTTTTATGAAATTTCAGATTTTTGTTCGTAATTACATCTGTAAAGATTTGATTCAATAACAGTTTTTATAATTTCTATTGATAGGTTTATCGGTTTTGCCAATATAAATGATTAAAGCAATATGAAATGCTTCAATTTCATTTTTAAGTTATTTTGTTCTTCCATAAAAAATATTTCCAACTAAGAGAGCGAATAATTAAACTTTTTTGATTTGAATATTTAAAGGAAAAATATTTTTTTTTTTTAATTCCTGGTAAATGACATTTTTTTTTTATCTACGCTTCAAATTGAAGCATGTGGTATACATAAAATTAAGCAGAAAAAAGAAAATATGTGATCTATAATGAAAAATTTCGCATTCTGTCCAATCAAAGAAATAAAAAACTGAATAAATTTTCTGATTAAGTTTATTTTTATATAATATCATACATTTAATCATATTTATATACAATAATATAACTACCAGCTTACACTATCCAATACAATATTCTCAATATTGTAATAATATTTTACAAGCAACTCATACATATGGGGTGAGTCATTGTAACTCAATTTTATGAATTCAGCACAAGTTTGTATATCGATTACACGTAAATGTTGCTTACGCATTTCAGTGAGAATGAAATCTGCGAAATAATCAATTGTGCAATACCTGGTAATAGCATCGTCACTTTCAATTTTTTCATCCATCTTCCTTACAAAGAGATTCATGCCGGCTGCAAAAGTTTTTAAAGAATCAACAGCCAAAAAAAGTTTTGGGAAGTTACTTTCCTTGAATATCAACACGTTGTTACATGTACAATACAGTGAATATAATCCAATTGTATCCAGATATACTTCAATTTCACTGTTTTTCGCTAACTTCTTCAGTAGCCCTGGCAATTTAACAGTAAGTTCATCTACTTCTTTTTTCGTGAATGAAATGAAATCAAGATAACCATGTCGACATATTCTAAGTAAACATTGAAAATCGTTGAAAGGATCCAGACCAATGCTCACATATTTACTGCCTGAGAGATTCAAATTGTATATGTCTTCACTTACGAGCCGATGCATATCACGCTCCATCCTACGATTTACGGTGTTGTGGTACACATCTTCAGGATAAGGAACCATGTTTGTTGAACTGTAATTAGCATCTATTGATGACGTTTGCGGCGTGTAGTGGTAGCCGGTGGTGTATTTCTTCTGAGTTCTCGTTTCTTGCACTGCTTTCCTTGATTTCTCCGATTTCGGCGGCCATCTTTGCGATCGAACAGTCTCGTTTTTACTGTATATGATATTTAACTGCTGGTAGATATTGAAGAATAACTACCTATTTGTTTGCAGTGAGCTGTTTTTAAGCCCTTACCCCCTCCAAGTTTTGTGGTATTATTCCACCGTATGTGTGTGTGTTTTCTTAGAAATACCCACCCGCGTTGAATATCTAATGTCAGGGCCGGGTTTCTTACGATTTACGAATTTTGGTCTAAATTTGTGAAGAAAAATTCTCACGATCCTCAATCATTAGTTAATACGGTCGTGTCTCGTACACCTGGTCTGACAATAGGAACAAAAGAACTGCCACCCGCTTTTGTGCAGAGATATCCGCGTCAACCTTTTGTTTGTGTTTTCTTAGAAATATTACCTGCACCCATATCTAATGTCAGGGGTGGATTTCATACGATTTACGAATTTTGGTCTAAATTTGTAAAAAATATTCAATTCTCACGATCATCAATCATTAGTTAATACGGTCCTGTCTCGAACACCTGCCCTCGAACAATAGGAACAATAGACCGGCCCAAACAATAGGAACATCTGGCATAACAATAGACCGCACACCTGCACCCAAACAATAGGAACAATAGACCGGCCATGATTTATGACCTTGAGCTGTCATCATCAATCATTTTTAATGGCTTTGGCTGAAGACCTTCTACTCTCAGGTCTTCAAGTATAATGTAAAATGTCCCAACTTTCTCACGTCTCTCATTAATTGGATAAACCCAATTAATACGATTGTGTATTTTTTTCCGATGGCGATAAATTACTCACAATGCAATAATTTGTTTCCTATCCATAATAACATCTACGACTGGTTTTCTTTCAACAGAAAAGATGAAAATGTTGATTTTGAACAATTTAAAACCATCCAATGTGAAAACTCACAGATCACGATAAAAACTCGTGCGGTTTTTTCCCGCACGGGCAAAATCGTGTAATGTGCAACTAGCGTTAGGGCTAAATAAAAGTGAACTCTTGTTTGTGTTCAAGCTTTCGAGTCTTTATTGGCTCTTCATCAGAAATTCAACAATGCATTCTGAGACATACCACCAACATAAACAATAAATCTACCTCGTGTTATAATAGGTATGAAAAGTAGAGTTGTTAAGACCAGTCACATTTTCTTACGCAATCATAATCTGAAAAAACTTGCTCATCTTTTTGTTAAGTGTTAAGTCAATTAGGTTGTTTTACAGATTGGTTTTCAGTAGAGCATCCATTAACGTTGAACCTTTTATTGTAGCCATGTCACCAGATCAAAAAAAAGTATGATTTTTGTTTACCTTATATTCAGATTAAAAAAAATTCTAAATTTCCTTCCATCACTATTATTCATAAAAATCAACTTACAGTTGATAATATTTTTTCTAAATTAAAATACAAGGACCCCATTTTTAGAGCAGTTTAATGTGGTTTATTGCATTCCATGTTCACAATGCGAAAAAAAGTATATTGGTCAGACTAAGCGAAAATTTAAGTATTGAATTTGATTACACAGAGGTGATATTAGGAACCTAAAAAAAAAATTGCACTTCAGCACAATATACGTGATTATGCTAATGTTAATATTCTAGAGTTTTAATCTAATTTGAAAAAACGATGTTTTATTAAATGTAGTCTATATTCAAAGAACCTAATTCTAGGAATGCCAGGGCTGATATTGATTACCTAAGTATGATTTATTCCTATTTGTTGAGTCCCCTTCTCGGTTTGAAATGACTAGTTTTTTCCGTTTTTTCTTTTTTTTCCACGGTAGCTTGTCATTTGTTAGCACATCTGATGATTGGTCAATTTATATTATGTTTTGGTAACTTCATTTATCATTTATCATTACATCATTATTTGTCAAGGTTTCTTGGAGTTACTCAGACTTTACTTCTACTGTTAACAGTTTGTTGCATTCACACCATTGTGATGTTTGACATAGTTTCACGATTTTCTCTAGTGGATTTCAACCTCACTTTCGTAAGTATTAATTTTACCTGTTGTTTAGTGTTGTTTTTCATCATATTTTTGGTGATCCTTGAAGAGTTCCTGATGAAGAGCCAATAAATACTCAAAAGCTTGAACAGAAACATGAGCTTACCTTTATTTAGCTCTGAAGACTCCTGTGTGAATCCTAATTGAGGTACAGGGGGTTTTATTTAAAAAATTGAGAATTATTTGTGCCTAGTATATACTTCAACTGACGTATCCTTGTCAAACTTGGCGGGAAGTGTAGCTACCTTATTCAATTATGTTAAATAAACGTTTCTCCCTACTACCAGAGGAGTAAGAAAGGGGCAGGTGACTGGTGGGCCCTTCCCAAATTCTACGCTACTGGCGGAATTTCCATTCTAGTACAATTTTTCGATTCTGCAATACTTTCTTTGTAAATAACATACTTCGTAACGATAAAATCATTATTTTTTAGAAATATTTAATGTTAGAAATGAAGCTGCACAATTATTTTGATTTCAATTTTGTATTAATTATTTCCAAGGTTTTGGGTCATAGGATTGTATTCATTACGCAAATAAAACTTCAATCAGTATTAACAAAAGACATAGCGTTATTTAATATAATTTATTGAAACAAATGAATGCATTAAACATTCAAAAACAAATTGTGGTTCTGGAGAAAACCATCTAGTTATAAATTTAAATAAAAGTACAATTTTAATAACAATGAAACATCAAGAAGCACTTTTTATCTAAAACGTATAATATGAAGAAAACTTCAAAACAATGTTCAATGTGACCCCCGTTTACCTCAATAAGTTTATCTATTCTTTTGCTGAACGAACTTCTAACTTTTTGCTGCCTTAGTTCTTGACGACTATTCATTTCTTGTGAGTACACCAGCGATTTCATATACTTACCCCCTAAAATATAAATCTCGGGTATAACAGTCGGGAGTTCTAGGTCGCCAAGAAAGTTCACTGCCTCTGCCAATCCAACGATGAATAAATTGCTGATAAAGATAATTTCGTGATACTAAAGGATAATGAGGCTGCGCTCCATCCTGCATGAACCACATATATCTCCTTTAATGAAGTAAAAATTCCTCTAGATCTTCGAAAGGTGTATAGTTTGTGAAAACTCTTAATGCAAATTTGAATTCAAAATTGCTGGTTATTCATGAGGACCAAATAACCTGTCTTCAAATATACAGCACCATAGGTACATTAATCTTTAATTCATTTTGAAAATGTGATTCTCAAAATAGATGGGGATTTTTAGTTCCCAACTATGGCTGTTTCTCCAGTTGAAAAATTTCTCTACGTGGAAGTGGCCAAATTAGTATAGAAATTTTTTTAATAAAATTGCGATTTTCATTTTGTTCATGTTTCATGCAGACAGTAAAATGCAATGATAAAGGATAATCTCTTCACAATAAATTTTGAACCGGTGTAAAGTCGCAGTTGTTGTTTTTCCAGAATCAGAATCTTCAGTGACAGTAACAACTAACAGCAGTCAGCATCCTACTAGATCGAAACAATTAATTCAGACCATACCCAACTACACAAAGCCTGAACTTATTTTCAATGTGTCGCAAGCACTTTGAAAGCCTAAGCATTTATCTAAATGATATGAAGAAATTATTCAAGTGGCATTTATTTGCTCGTTATATTGTAAATAAATGTAGAAATAAATATATTTGGTACAAAGTTTCTTCAATGATATTATTATTGCTTTAAAAATTCATTTATTAATACTGATAAAATGTTTCATTGGCGTGATGAATACAATCCTAAAAACTCCGATATATTTAATACAAAATAGAAATCAAAATAATTGTGAAGCTTTATGTTTAACTTTAAATATCTCGGGAAATAATGATTGTATCGTTACGAAGAGAAAATATGTTATTCACATAAAAAGTATTGAAGAATCAAAAAATTTTACTAAAATGGAAATTCCGAAAGGTGCCGCAAAAGTTGGAAATGGTCAAACAAGCCTTTGCCGTACGCCTATGTCGTAAGTCAGATAGTTTTAAAGTACTGGGCGAAAAGAGATTTCAAATTTTTAAATAAAATACCCTGTAAGGAGTAGCAGTAGTCTCTGGTATCAAGGCTTATGATTTATTTAAGTACGGCTGTTGATGCCAGCAATAACTGAAAGGTTTATTAAAACACATAATTATATACATTAAACTTATTCAACACATGATAACATTTCCTGAATCAACAAACAAGTACATTAATCCACAAACAAATGTTTGTTTTCAACAAATAAACAATTTATGTCAGTGTCAAATATATAATTAAAAATGAACAGTAGTCAAGGTATTTGGATATGACGACCTGATAAATCTTTGAGAAATAAAATTTGTTCTGATCATGAACTTTTTTTGAATTTGAGAATGCTGTTTCTCTGTTTTCTTTTAAAATTTCCAAGTTATTTTTGTTTAACTCAGGTGGTGCTATGAACAGTGTTATTATAGTTTTCAATGCATTGCTCGGCTATAATACTCAATGGTCGGTGTCTATTCTCCCTAATTTTACATCTTATTGAATTTACCAAAGATCTGTGCGCTCGTTTTGTCCGTTTGAGAAAGGGCAATCTACAGCTGTAAATGTGTATTTTATGTTTTCTGGTTTTAAGAATTTCTTGGAGTTTATGCCAGAATATTGGTCCGTTAAAAGTGAATTTACCTTATTTTTGATTTGAATTTTTGAAACTATATTAATAAAGTCTTGCAGTTTGGGTTTAAGATGTTATTGCGAAAGCATACTTTGTAAAGTGATCTATTATCAAGTGTAAATATCTTTTTGAGGATTTATTTCCTCCGAATCTTCCTATTGTATCAAGAGATACTATCTGGAATGGCTCCGAAGCTAGGACTAGTTGGGACAGGGGTTGTTTAAAATTTCCCAAATCTTGTTTTATTTTTTATGCAAGTTTCACATGATCGACAAATAAGTTTGATGTGTTTGTGCATATTTTTAAAGTAATATGTTGGTGTCAAGGTTAGGTTTAATTGTTTTACACCTATGTATGTGGCTATTAGTGTGTATTTTTTTATTAGGTTAATACCGAAGTCCTGTGTAATCCAAATTTTCTTTTTGTTATTTGAAGTTTTATTATAAATATTATTTTTAGTTTTTAATTTTTCATTTTCTCTTTGTAATTATTTTTGGTTGTTCACTACATCATCTAGCTAAACAAAGTTTACTATTTGGATAGTTGTTCATTATTAACGTTATTTTCTAATACCGGGTTACGTGAAAAAGCATCCTCTTCTGTATTCTTTTCTCCAGGGTTATATATTATTTTAAAATCGTAGTTTGATATATAGTTTACTATTTTTAATAATTCAGGATTCTGACTTTTTTTTATATTGAAATTTTCAAGAGATTCATGATCAGAAAAGATGATAAATTCATGACCCGTTAAGTAGTTCTGCCAATATAATATCGATGCTCTCAATGCCAGACATTCCAGGAATATTGCACGTTTATTTTTCTGTGACTGAGTTAATTTGTTTGAAAAAAAAATACTGGTTTCAGTGAATTATCTTTTTGAGGTTGTTTAAGGATCGCCCCTATTCCTTCTTTCGATGGATCTGTAAAAATGTATATTGGAAGTTTCGGATCGAAGATCGTGAGTATTGGTTCGGAGCTTAGATAATTTTTTATTTTATTAAAACTTTTTTCGCAGTTCCGTGACCACTCAAATTTTACGTTTTTTTAAGTAACTTGTGAAAAGGCTCTAGCATTATTGATGCGTTTGAAATGTATTTTAAATAAAAATTAATTTTTTCTATTAGTTGTCTAATATTTTTTTGATTTTAAGGTATGCGAAATTTTTTTTTATTGCAATTGAATTGTCATTAAGGGATCTTATTATATTTCCTTCTATTTCACGCCCCAGATACACAACTGAACTTCAAGCGAAAGAACATTTCTTCAAGTTCAATTTGAAACCCGCATTTTTTATATCCATAAGAGTTTTATCAATATAAATTAGGTGTTCTGAGCTACTTTTTGAAAAAATCAGAATATCATCTATAAAATTTATTGCAAATGCATCAAGATTACTCTTGGAGATTACGTTCTCTGGAAAATGGACGAAGCCGATTTCAACCCAAATGGTAAGCATGACCATTGCCAGTGTCCGTTATGTTTGATGAATGCCGTCTTTTTTTATCCTTTTCTCTAATCGGAATCGACCAAAACCCCGAATTTATGTCGAGTTCTCTGAAACATGAGCAATCGCGCGCTAAAAGTAATAGGTCATCATTATAAGGAATGGACGGCATTCTGGAACGATTATTATATTATAGTCAATACACAGACGTGATTTTCTCTCTTCCTCCTTTTTAAAAACAAGGAGACGCATATGAACTTGAAGAATATTCTATGAGACCTGCTTCTAGAAGAGATTTTATTTTTGTATTTATTTCTTCTTTATCCTGCAATGAGCATTTATATAGTTTTCTTGCGATGTATTTGTTTTTTGTAAGTTTTATTGTTGTCTCGTAGTTTGTTACAGCGCCGACATCGTTTGCAGCGAAAATTTGTTTATGTTTATCTAATAGACATTGCAAAGACTCTTCGTTATTGTCTACATTTGTTATTACAGTATTTATTTGGATTTCGTTAACTGAATTAGATCTTTTTTCTCCATATTTTTGAAAAATTTCCAATTTTTCCTTCTGACATAGCCTAAGTGTTTTAATAACATCTAATCCCAGAAGGATATCGTTCTGAAATGATTCACGTTTTATTACAAAAAGGGGCCATTTTCTTGAATTATTAAATATTTTTGAATTTACTATAATTGAACCTAATACTTCAGTGAAACCTGAAACCGTATTTATTTTTTCAACCCACTTATATTTTCATTTAATTTTACCCTTTTCACAGTGTTATAATTTATCACCGATATATTGGTTACAGAATCATAAAGTGCCATTGCCTGATAGTTGTTAACTAGAATTTTTAATTCAGAAAGCGGGGTAGTTATTCGTTTTTTTATTCTTCAGATGATCAAATACTTTCTTGGATTTCCAAGTTATTAACCATTTTAATTTTATCATTTTTAATATTTTCCTTATGTTTTGTGATTTTATTACGACATAAGTTTTCTGGATGATATCTATTTGGAAAACCCCTATCTTTGCAAAAGGAGCATGGTTTCAATTTCGATTTCTTCGAAAATTCAATTTGCGTTTCATTTTCAATTATGGAGGTATTTTTATTTTTGTTAATAACCAAACTTCCTAATTGTCGAATACTCGACATCAATTTATCGATTGAGTTTAAATTTCTTTTGGTAATCCGTGAGCTTATATAAGATGGCAGACCCAATGCAATAAAATTTATTTGGCTATTCGTAGTTAATTCAGGATCAGCATCTATAAGTAAGTTAATTTTTTTAAGTGCATAATCTAACATTGGTCCTTTAATGTATCGGAAAGTGTAAGCATAATTTATTTCAACCCAACCTATCTCGAAAAAATTATCAAGAAAAGAGTTTTGCCAAAATTCCCATGCATGCGAGATGGTGTGTGTTTTCAGAAAATCAAGGAACCAATCAAGAGCCGGTCGGTCTAAAAAAAATTTCAACACTTCTTGAAAATGCAGGCTACCTATTTTCAAAGGAATACATTCCTGAGCAAAGAGGTCTGAAATATCTTCCTATTTTGATTTTTTCCCAAAAATTTATCTAGAATCATATCTTTTACCAATAAATTCAGGGATTTATTTTCGACCGGTCCAGTTTTAGAAATATGAGGTGAGATGGGGATGGGACCAGTGCGAGCTCTTGCCTCTTCCAAATAAAGACCGTTTGAGCATATGTTACCCTCCTCATCTATGTAATTGTTTTTGAGTTCATTCACCAGTGTTATCCATACGTTCCGGAAATTTCCATGTATATTCATGCTCTTGGTTACATTTTTCACAACATCGTGTTGAATAATTTCCGGTGGTGCCCCTTAAGTTGATACTCCCTTGGGAATTGGAAAATTGTATCCTATGATCTATTTAAGTACGCCTGTTGATGCTAGCAATAAATGAAAGTTTTATTGAAACACATAATTACACACATTAAACTTATTCAACACATGACAACATTACCTGAATCAACAAACAAATAAATTAATTCACAAACAAATGTGTTTGTTTTCAACAAATATATAATTAAAACTGAATAGTGGTCAAGGTATCTGGATATGACAGGCAACTCTGCCCCGCTCAGTCGACTGCGCATATATATATATATATATATATATATATATATATATATATATATATATATATATATATATATATATATATATATATATATATATATATATATATATATATATATATATATATATATATATATTTATATATATAATTTAAGAAAGAGGAAGTCTTTGCTGACAAGTTAGGATAAAGCTAGGAGAAAACTTCAGTAATGTTCATTTGGATGCTTGTATTAGAGCTATAGATAAGAGGTGGCACTGCATCAGTTCCATCTGTGACATCCAAAAACAATCCTTTTTTGATTTAATTACTTACCTTTTCAATTACACAGTTTTTTCTTTTAATAATAAAATTTACAAACAGACTTTTGGTACTCCAATGGGAGCTAAAATCAGTCCTATTCTTTCTTGTTATGTAATGGATGACATTCTTGATACAGTTATTAATGTTCTTTCCTTTAATTTATTTTTTGTTAAGAAATATGTTGATGGTATCATCCTCTCGTTACCTGCGGATTGTACTGCGGAGTTAGTTGAGATTTTTAATAGTGATGACCCATACATTCAGTTCACGTTGGAATGTGAAGATGATGAACGTAGTGTTCCCTTTCTGGACATGAAGTTCATTCGCTCACAGGATAACAGTATTATCATCGATTGGTACAGAAAACTCATGAGTTCGGGTAGATATATGAATTACTTGTCGTACCACAAGGAATTCATGAAGGTGAACTTGGTCAAAAAAATGAAACAACGTGTTCTCAGTATCTCTGACGGTGTATTCCACAGAAAAAACTTGGGCATTTTGTACAACCTATTTCGGAATAACTTATACCCTCATGTTCTCCTTCACAAAATTTTTTTTAGCTCCACAATGGAACCTTACACAATCAATGTTAATAATGTTAGTTCAAATTTGGATGTTGCGGATGATGCTGGTTCAGAGCACTTGGTCAATAATAATTTTTATGCATCTCTACCTTTTAATTCGTGTGTCACTCCAAAACTAAGTAGAGTTTTTAAACCTTTTAATAACATCAAAATCGCTAATTAAACTGTTTTGACTATAAATTCTCTGTTTACTAAATTGAAGGATAAAACTCCTCTATTACATCAATCACGTGTAGTGTACTGTATTCCTTGCTCTGATTGCTCGAGTGAATATATTGGTCAAACGAACAGGTTATTGAAGGACAGGATTTGTTCACATAAGAGTGATTGTAGATTACACCCAGAAAGATGTGCACTTAGAGATCATGTGCATAAAGAAGGTCATAATATCAATTTTGATGCTGCTAAATTCTTAGCTAAAGAATTTAATAAATATAAGAGACTTTTTCTGGAAATGGCCTTCATTTCGCAGTCATCCTCGTGTGTTAACAAAAAGACTGATATTAAGCATTCAAGTGAAATATATTCATTCTTATTGCACTTGGATCAATATCCTTCCAGCTGAAGAGTTTTAAACTCCTTTTCTATTGATTGATTTAATTTAATTTTAATTTTATGTTTCACTTTTCCTGTTTCTTGGTGTCTCAAGGCTTATAGACAGTTTTGATCCTTTTTATAATTAGCCTCTCTTTATTTTTTCCTAAATTTTAAATAACGTTTTTCATCATAATAATTTTCATTTGTATCTTTCGTTTTGTTTAATTTAATAATTTCAACTTTCAGAGTTTTTTTCCCTTTTTGGTGGTAGATGACATACTAGCGATATGATATCTTTTCTGTGCCCTCAATGCTCTAAGAGTAAGAGAATTCGGTCCTTAGCGTGGTTCACCTTTTCTATATTTTCACTTTAGCCTCACTTTTTAGTTAAATATTTTTTTAATTTCATTTCAATTTCCATGGCGACGATGTGAATACCGCTATGATGTAGTGTTTACAAACAATTTTATAATAATTTGAATTTTTAATGTGACTGTTTGTTTCTGCCTTCAATTGTTCAAATTTGGTGATGATGGCATTTATAAATTACTCTCACTGAATTTGTTCTGAACATGTGCACTTTTGTTGTTAAAGTCGATATTAAATTTGTTTTAAGATCTTTGCATACAATCTCGTGGCCACTGTAAGTTAATTGTTGTTTTTTCCACTATCTGTCCTAGCTCACTTTGTAATAATATTGTAGCATTCCCTGATGATGACAATAAACATTGTCGAAATATTAGAAAAAGTGTTATAAGAGTATACTTCCTGCATGCTGCGTACCCAACGAGTTTTCTCCTAGCTTTATATATATATATATATATATATATATATATATATATATATATATATATATATATATATATATATATATATATATATATAATCTCTTGATAATCATTAGCAATAACAGGCTGATTGAATCTTAAAAAACTCGATTTTATTAAAAAGTTGACGTTTCACTACGACATTCGTACTTTTTCAAAACTTTTGAAAAAATTGAAATTTCTTTGACATTTATTGATTTGAATAGACAAAGACTACTTTGTCTTGCTAAAATTTTTTTCGAATGTGGTTATTTATTACGTGCTATTCAGTCTAATATCAACATTCAAAATTGTTATCATTAGATGGCAAGGGAAACCACAGAAACCTTTACCTACGTAATGTTCGAAAGTAACAATAATAGGGTACTATTTATCTAACAACAAAGAAATTAGTCGCAGGAAAATATTAAAAAAGTAGAGCAGAATTCGAATAAATTATTATATATATATATATATATATATATATATATATATATATATATATATATATATACATATATATATATATATATATATATATATATATATATATATATATATATATATATATATATATATATATATATATATATATATATATATATATATAAATGTATATATATTTGAATTGTTGTTGCCTGTGAACTTTTTGATAATTATAAGCAATATTAGGCATGGTGAGTCTCAAAAAACTCGATTTTATTAAAAAGTTGACTTTTCGCCACGACATTAGCTTTTTCAAAACTATTGTGTCGTAAACAGACTTTTTGATTTTCTTCTCGAAGGACCATTAATACTTTAAACAAAATTATATCTTATATCGCCGAGATGCTCACTAAATTTTTTGTGGACCAATCTTCGGCGTGGTTTGTCCTCTGGAAAGCGCTCTCCTCCTTCACCACCACTTCACCAAAAACACTCTTTAAGCTGAATTAAGCTGAATTAAGTAATGTTGAAAATTATTTACTTTTCGTGCATAAAATGAAAATTCCGACCGGACGTTTTTCAATGCCTCTCAACCTCGTTATTTCTCCCAGAATGTTTTCTGGGTTTGCGCATCATACACATGCACATCTGTCTTTCTTCCAAAAAAAAATATGAGCATCTCGTATCTGCGGTACATTAGCTTTTTAAGATGCAAATAATAATAAATTAAATATAAAAATAAATGTCCTAGTTTCCAACATTTTCCGCCCACCAAAAACTTGTTAGTTTTTTCCAAAAAAAATTAAATAAAATATACTGGAAATTAATAATGAATCTTAATTAAAATATAAGAAAACCAAATAAATATATTAGGAAAACTGACCCGGTAAAGGACAGAGTTTGACTACAGGACGTTGATATATTCCGTTAGGAGTTTTCAATGTAACTACTCGAACCACTCCGTCTTCACCCGGATGTAATTTGACAACTCGTCCGAGCGCCCATTCCAAGGGAGGTCTGAGCTCATGTTTTATCAATACTAACATACCCAATTCGATATTGGGTGTAGATTTTAACCATTTTGAACGCTGCTGTAACGTATGCAAATATTCGTCTTTCCACCTCTTCCAAAAATCTGAGTTCATTCTCTGTATCATTTGCCATCGCGACAACCGATTCAGCGCAACATCTGAGAGGTCTGGCTCAGGGAAGCTATTGAGTGTTTCCATGGTCAGGAAATGACCTGGGGTTAAGGGGGTAAGATCGTTTGGATCTTCGCTAATAGCAGATAGAGGCCGCGAGTTTAAAAGTGCCTCGATCTGCGTAATTAGGGTATATAATTCTTCGTACGTCAAGATATGTTCACCTACTACTCGACGAAGGTGCGTTTTAATTGATTTGACATCAGCTTCGCTCAGGCCATTAAAATGTGGAGCTGCAGGGGGGATTAAAATGCCAATTTATGGATAGTTCTCTAGCAGCAGCTTGTGAGAATAATATGAGCTGATTATTTGCTCCCTTAAAGTTAGTGCCTTGATCAGAATACATATCAGAGACTCTACCTCTCCGAGCAATAAAACGACGGAAGCTTGCGAGAAATGTATCAGTCGACAAATCGGACGATAATTCGACATGCACTGCCTTTGTAGCGCAACAAACAAAAAGACAGATATATGCCTTAAGGGTTTTTGCACCTCTATGTTTTCCTAAACGGATAATAAAGGGGCCAGCATAGTCCAACGACACGTGTGAAAATGCCTTTACTTGCGAAATCCTAAAAGAAGGGAGATCTGTCATAACATGTATATATGCTTGAGGTTTACTACGAAAACATCGAACACATTTAGATATACATCGATAAATAGCACTGCGAGGAGAGAGTATCCAGAAGGTCTGTAGCAATATATTATGCAGAGTTTTGAGTCCGGGATGTAAGTTTTCATCATGAGTCTGCTGTATTACAAGGTCCGTGAATCTATGCTGTTTTGGCAACAAAATAGGATGCTTAACCTCAAAGGAGAGAGTTGATTTTCTCAGGCGACCACCCACCCTGATCAATCCCGATTTATCAACAAAAGGAGCAAGCTTTCTGACTGGTTTAGACAGAGAAGTATTATTTTTACAAGCCACAAATATATCCGAGAAACATTCGTTTTGAACGTGTTTAACTATGGTCTGGAAGGCACAGTGCATTTCCGGTTGTGTTAAAACGACAGAAGCATAAACCTTCGATTTAGTCTTTATGGCAATAAAACGAAAGACGTAACAGAGGATACGCTGAACTTTTCTTAAAGATGAGAATCTTATGAGTAAATTCGATATGGAGGAAGATAAAAATCGAAATATGCAATGCGACCAGTGGTCTCTCTTCTTGAAAAACGTCTTTACTCAACAGAATAGATGGCTGTTCCGGCCAATTTTCTTCTCTTTCTAGAAGAAAAGCAGGTCCTTGCCACCATGAAACATTTTCTAATAGTTGTAGAGGAAATATTCCTCTATAACAGGTGACAGAAAACCTAGAGGATCGAAAATCCTTGCGATTTGTGAAAGAATGCCACGCTTAGTGCATGTAAAACTGATTTCAGAAAAAAAGTAGGAAAACACATCCAGAGAGGGATTCCACTGTAGACCTAAAATCTTTATAAATCTAGGACCATCTGTGTCAAAATTGAGCGGCATTTGTGTGTCGACTGTTGGAACAGCAGCAAGAATAGAGGGATGGTTACTTGCCCATTTTCGCAACTCGAAACCTCCTCTTTCGAGTATATCAATTAACTCTGCCTGTAGCTGAAGAACTGCATCAACTGATCCTGCGCCTGCGCAGCAATCATCTACGTATATAGATTCCAGTAGCACCTTAGAAGCTGCAGGGTAAGTATTTTGTTCTAAAACTGCCAACTCTTGTAGAGTTCTTAAGGCCAGATATGGAGCAGAAGAAACACCAAAAACAACTCTATTAAGGGTGAACTCCTTTATTTCCTCATTTCTTGAGAAGCGCCAGAGAAATCTCTGAAATCTTCTATGTTCCGGGAGTACTAGTATCTGACAGTACATTTGTTTGATATCACAGATAAAGGCTACTTTATGAATTCGAAATTTGAATAAAATAATAGATGAATCCTGATGCAGTTTTGGGCCTGAGAAAAGCGTGTCGTTCAGGCTTATACCCCTTACACTCTTAGCACTCGCATCAAATACTACTCGAAATTTAGTAGAAGCGTTGTCCGGTTTCACTACACAATGATGGGGTAAATAGAAGGCTGACAAAGACTTGTGATTGGAAATAGGAACCTCGGAAATGTATTGATGTTGCATGTATTCCTTCATAAATTCAGAATATGCTGTATGTAAATGAGGGTTCCTATAGAGCCGGGACTCTAGAGATATGAATCGCCTAAGGGCCTGTGAATATGAGTCTCCAAAGTCCGGTTCTGTGTACTTAAATGGAAGGGAAACAACAAACCTTCCTGAAATATCTTGACGAACTGATGTCTTATATAGTGTCTCACATTTATGATCGTCTAGGGAAAAACTAGGACTTTCTATAGGAACCTGATCTAACTCCCAAAATTTTTGAAGAGTAAAATCTATTTGGGGTTCGAGAGCAGCATGACAGCTTAAAAGGGACGTGTTCAATGATGCACATTCTGTCTTTCCCTGTAACACCCATCCAAAAACTGTCTAAAGGGCAGCTGGCGTACCATGATCGCCAAAGATACGTCCAGGCCCTAACATGAATGGAACCAGCTCCGCTCCAAATAGCATATCTATTGGACCAGGAGTAGAAAATTTACTATCTGCTAGTGTCAAGTTTCTTATGTGAGACCAATTATGTGGATTAACATGTATTTTTGGTTGATTTGAACAAAGATTCGGGAGAATGATAGATTCAAATGAGAAGGTAGGACCATCCTTACCACAAGGCTTGACTAAACAATGAGTGATACCCCTAGTTGATCTGGAAACTTGATTATTCAATCCTTCTATTGGTACTGAACAACGTTGCCTTTTCAAACCTAAACGATTAAAACAACGTTCACTAATGAAATTCGCCATGCTAGCAGTATCGAGAAGAATACGAACCCTCTGAAAGTTCCCTCGACAATCCTTAATATCCACTTCTGCAGTAGAAAGCAGGACAGTGGATTGTTTTATAGCGAGATTTAAAGTACTGCATTGCAGTGCGGTAGTGTCATTGAAGCCGGAATTCGAGAATTTCGTATCGAGGGTATTGACCGCCCTATTGGTTGTCGAATCCTTATCGACTAGCCCTGTTGAACCCGAAGGCGTTGCCACGAAAGGGGCTCTTTGGGACGCATCCGGTTCACGAAAGTTTAAATGAAGTGTTGTATGATGAGTATACTGACAGATTTTGCAAGTAATTGACGATGGACAATTTCGGGTAGAATGTGATCCACGCAAGCAATTCGCACAAAGGTTATTTCCTTTAACAAAGGCAACTCTGTCATGTGGAGTTTTGGCCAGGAAGATGTGGCACCTATGTAAAGCGTGTGAAGCTGAACAAACAATACATTTTTGATGATCGCCAGCAGCTGTTAAATAAGCAGAAGGCGTTGAGGACCTCTTGAAAGGGAAACCTTTATCCATAGTGGAAACCTGTGAGGTTGTACCTTTATATTTCGAAAATGATGCTGGCACCATACACTGGACAGACTCTAAGGCCTTGCAATGATTAGTTAAGAAAGTAATAAGAATTTTATACGTAGGCATATCCGTAGTGCTATGCTCAAGCTCAAAATCTGTTCTTGTTTTAGAATCTAATTTTTGTAGCAAAATATTGAATATCACAAAATCCCAAAAATCCGTATTAAACTTTAAAACGTTAAGTGCAGCAAGGTTTTCTGAAAATATATCCAATAAATTTCTTAAATCCTTAGGAGAATGTTTTTGTAGAGGTTGAGCCATATAAATTTCATTAAAATATGTTGTGGCTAAAAAACGCTTATTTTGATACCTATTAGCGAGTGCATCATATGCTATTTGATAATTATCCTCTACCATGGGAATAGCTTTCAGTAAATTGAAAGGTTCATTTTTTAGGGATGTCAACAAATAATGATATTTCTCTATCTTACCTAAACTAGAATTATTATGTATTATACTATTGAACAAATCAAAAAAGGAAGGCCACAATTTTAGTTTACCCTCAAAAACCGGCAAGTTGATCTTTGGCAATTTCCCTTTCAAGTTATTTCCCGAAGTGGAAGGATTACTGGGGTTGCTATTAGCCTGCGAGATACTAGAACGAGAATCTTTAGGAGATATCTCCAATTTTTTACTTCTAACCCCATACAAATATTTATCAGCTAAAACTCTAACCTTATCTTCCTCATCAAACTGCGTATCGTCGGTAATTAAAGAAATTATTTGATTATGAAAGTCCTGAAATTCTTCATAGATTGCCTCCACAAATTCTGTCCTCACAGAGAAATTTTGTTTATAAAACTTATCAGTCGTAGAACCAACTCCATATTCATAAATTTCCTTTAAACGATTAAAAGGTATTTTCCGTTTCATTACCAACTTCTTCATTTCTGCCGACATTATTGAAGTTTGTATGCAAATCGAAAATACGAAAGATCACTATATAAGTTTACGAAATACGTTCAAATTCTTGACTGGCAACTAATTAACGCATTATAAACAAATGAAAATCTATAAATGGCACACAGGTGAAGAACGAATTGATTCGTATAGAATTTTAAATGAAATGACTATTTTAATTTCAGATCTAACAATCCAGTTAAGAACGTAATTTGGTTATTTCTAAAATAATGTAAACAACGCAGGCAAATATCTAGCTGGCTGCGCGTTCAACGAATCGCTTATTGCTGCGCTGTAATGTAGGTACGTTAAACCGCACGTCTGCGTAGACAAACTCTGTGAAGATGTGCAAATGAGACAGAGTGAGGATCTGAAAAGACCGAGCTATGTTTAGCATATGACAATATACGATAATTGAAATAAATGATGACGTGATTTTAGAGGTGGAAACGATTGAAATTTATAGAATTGTTCAAAATGGTTGCATTAAACTGAATCACAAAATATTTTGAAAATTAAAACTTAAGAAAACTGATGCAATCTGGCTCGATAGGGCCAAAATGTCGTAAACAGACCTTTTGATTTTCTTCTCGAAGGGCCATTAATACTTTAAACAAAATTATATCTTATATCGCCGAGATGCTCACTAAATTTTTTGTGGACTTACCAATCTTCGGCGTGGTTTGTCCTCTGGAAAGCGCTCTCCTCCTTCACCACCACTTCACCAAAAACACTCTTTAAGCTGAATTAAGCTGAATTAAGTAATGTTGAAAATTATTAACTTTTCGTGCATAAAATGAAAATTCCGACCGGACGTTTTTCAATGCCTCTCAACCTCGTTATTTCTCTCGCCAGAATGTTTTCTGGGTTTGCGCATCATACACAAATCACTCTAAAAGTTTCAGATGGTGGTTACACCCCCTGGCGGCCATCTTGGAAAATTAAAAATAATTTCCAGGATTTTGCTTTGGCCACTTTAGTCATAAAATTTTTTACCGTAAGTCTCTACGACGAATAGTTTACGAGATACAACACTTTGCATTCTCATCTGGCCACCTGGTACATTTTGGAAAGATTATCCTACTTTTCCTATTTGGTGCATTATACTATTGCTTTACTGCAAGCTGGATCTGCCAAATCCATACCTCATCTTAACATTTCGGTCATTGTAAGTATTAGATTATACATTTTGTATGAAAATTGAAAAAAAATAATATCGATTCGTCATATTCTATTTAATGAATATATATGACGTTACTCTTATCCGACTTTTTCTACAAGAAGTTGTTTGTTCTAGGAATCACAATTTTTCTAAATACGAGTATTAAAACTACCCTTAAGTATTCGAGACAGTTCAGTCATTCTCAGTTACATATTCTAAATATGTTTACAAAATTGATTTCGGAAGTCTGGTACAAAAAGTTTAAATTTATCTCAACTCCCCACCAAAAATAATCATGAACATTTCATTATTGTCATTCTATTCGTGAAATTTCATTTTTACTTCGTTTGAGTTTCATTTGGCCTCTTCCGAAATATAACTTAAATCAGTTTCTTAACAATTACTTCTCCACTATTATTCCTCCCTTTATAAGTTTCCGTGAAGGGTATTTGAATTTAAATTTTAGTAAAATATACTGAATGACAGGCCATATAAGTTTTAATGGCAAATATTTATAAGTGTTGTAATGATGTTTTCAGCTTGTGTAAATAAATATTATTATTATTATTATTATTAATATGTCCAAGAATACCTAGTAATGGAAAGAATTCCGAAATATGATTTCTCAAATGCCTCATTGTTTTAAGCTTTTCGATATAATGAAATTGATAACAAGTTTCATTTTCGTACTCATTCTGACGATGACAGTGGAAATGCCGGTAACAGCACTTCTGACAACATTCAGGAAAAAAAAGTGCAATCGAGAAAAGTAGAAAATCGCATTGATAAAAATGACGAGACAAAACATAGACTGAAGCATTTATGAGTTTAGCCTCGTTTAGGCAAAGAACAATAGACCATTTTAGGTCACGGGACTTTGACAGGTCCGCCATGTTGACTTGGAGGGCAGACAAACGTTATTGTGTCATTTGATACTCGTTATTGATAGATGCATTTTTTTGTTTTTTTGAGTTTTGTCGTGTTTTCAGAGTGAAAATTCACCAAATTCTTGAATCATGTCTCGTAGTGAATATTATTCAACTCTTACCGTTGACGTGAAAGCCCGCTACGACAAGAAATTGGAGATAATAGACGATACAAACCCATAATCATTTGGATAAGTGAGTTGTCCATGGATCTGGAAGTAATCCCTTCAGTATCTTTGATGGATTTGGTAAATTATATAATCCTTAGTCATAGCTTCTACACTGGACAATAGCTTAAAACCTACAAATCTTTATTGGCCTAAAAATATTATGAGTCTGGGTATGTCCAAGATGTTTTGGCTCGACAAAAGAATGATAATGCCTACATTGTTGTTGGAAAACAATTTTATTATTTCTAAATGTTATATTTCACTATTATATTTTTTATCAAAAACTTTCATATTGTTACAGATTAGACTTTCTTAAAAAGCAAGGTTTGGCTAATTCCGTTACCAAATGAGGTTGTTTCCAGTGAATATTGCACATGTATGGCAGGTTCGGGGGAAGTTTGTAGTCATGTGACAGCATTGTTGTTTTGTTTACAAGCTTGTCCAGCTGAAAACGAAAATGAATCTGTTTCCTGCACAAAAAGGCTTGCACAGTGGCCTGTATTTTCTACGAAATCTATTTACTTGATTAAATCATTTATATATATATATATATATATATATATATATATATATATATATATATATATATATATATATATATAATCTCTTGATAATTATTAGCAATAACAGGCTTGTTGAATCTTAAAAAACTCGATTTTATTAAAAAGTTGACGTTTCGCCACGACATTCGTGGCTTTATCAAAACTTTTGAAAAAATTGAAATTTCAATTTTGCTAATAATTATCAAGAGATTAGAAATAGTTCACAGGCAACAACAATTCGAATAAATAATTATATATATATATATATATATATATATATATATATATATATATATATATATATATATATATATATATATATAAATATATTTATAACTTTTTGATAATTATTAGCAATAACAGGCTTGGTGAATCTCAACAAACTCGATTTTATAAAAAAGTTGACGTTTCGCCATGACATTCGTGACTTTATCGAAACTTTTAAAAAATTGAAATTTCTTCGACATTTATTGATTTGAAAAAATTTGAATAGTTAAAAAAGACTACTATGTTTCATCCAAATTTTTCGGCTGTGGCCGTTCTCTGTTATTTATTACGTGCTATTCAGTCCAATATTAACCTTCAAATCTGTTATTATTACTGATATTTAAAATAAAAACACTTGGCTTTAAGTTTCACAAATATATTGAATAAAAATTAACAATTACATTAGTCAACTAGTTTCGGGTTATGGGCCCATTATCAAGACTGAACAGAAAAATACTTAACAAGCTCATTTATAATATTGATTGTAGTAGAGGGGAAATTTGGTATCCCCTCTACTACAATCAATATTATAAATGAGCTTGTTAAGTATTTTTCTGTTCAGTCTTGATAAAGGGCCCATAACCCGAAACTAGTTGACTAATGTAATTGTTAATTTTTATTCAATATATTTGTGAAACTTAAAGCCAAGTGTTTTTATTTTAAATATCAGTATTTAATCATGTTTCACCGAGTGATAAGCGAAACTTCAATATCTGTTATTATTAGATGGTAAGGGAAACCACAGAAACCTTCACCCACGTAATGTTCGAAATAGGTTCAAATTATTTTGATTTTGAAAAGTCAAAGAATAGGGTACTATTTATCTTTTTTTCAAAAATTTTTTATTACAGCTGTGGCCGTCTTCAGTTATTAATGACGTGCTATTTAGTCCAATATCAACAGACAGGTCTATTGATATTAGATTCGAAGGGAACCACAGAAACCTTCACCCACGCAATGTACAAAATAGAATTTAAATATTTGATTGTTGTCTTTAAAAATGTATAACTTGTAATTGGTGATATATATATATATATATATATATATATATATATATATATATATATATATATATATATATATATATATATATATATATATATATATATATATATATATATATATATATATATATATATATATATATATATATATATATATTGTCAAATATATATCTAATAAGACAACAAATTATTTTAATTTAAATTATTCCATTAAATCGAATGGAATAATTCGCGAAGTAAATTCAGCTTTGGCGTCTGGCTCACTTCCGCTCTGGAAGCAAGTCAGCATTTTCTTTGATCAAATAGTCACGTACGCCAAACAGATAAATATCGCGACAAATTCAAAATCAAATCAGTTTTCAGTTTTCGGCTTTCAGCTCAGCTCTTCAAGCTTTAGTTTTTTCCAAATTTCCATCGTGTTGAAAACTCACAGCCACACGATGTAGACAAATTGATATTTGCCCCGGCTCAGTTGTAAGGTATGTAACTTAAACATTTAATGATGGTATGTAGCATACAAATGTAACTATAATTGTGAACTCTCCTTTTCTAATTACTGAACACACTTAAATAATTAATTAATTAAAATATGGTATTAACGAACCTATATATTTTATTGAACCCCCTATATATATTATTTACCCCCATTTAGCATTAGGAAACCCCAATATAGGGCAAGGTCGCGTAGAAAACGTGACAAGATGGTGGAGGCGCCTAAGCTGTGATTCTGGGAGATTAATTCTTCATAATTAATCTTAACCTACATAATGAAAAATTTTTTTTCCCTTTTTCAGATTATTTTTTACAGATGGTTTTCATATGGTCATATTAAATTGAATTGAATATTTTTTTATTTTTTCAGAACAAATTACCTATAACTTCAGTAGTATTTTAATAATAACATTTCATAATTTCAATTTTTTTTTGTTAAACTGCAAAACATAAACCTATGGAGATTTCATTTTTTCTAAGCTCTATGTTCGACGATAAACTTTATCTGAGATTGTTTTCTGGGCAGTCGTGTGTTTTGCCATTAATTTGGAAGTGATCACATAAGACAAAGTCAGTTTTTCGAAATATTGCATGGACAAATGACAATTTCCATGACGGTTTCACTACCATTTTTACTGAGCTGTGTGTTCGATTTTTCGATTTTTCTCTTAGAATTTCATTATTTTGAAATTGCCCATAAAAGGGGAAGCCAACATAAATTTTTTATTGATAAATAGTATGTTCTATTTTTTCGTCAGATATTATAGCGTGTAATCCAATTTGCCTAAAATCATATTGCTACTTACCTCATACTTTAAGTAAAATAATACCTTACAACGAACCGTGGAGCCACCCCTTATAAAATCACACACTAGTATTAATATATGTTTATGTATATTTGAATTTCTTTCTTCTTCTTTGCATATTTTTTCTTCAAATTTTTTTTTTCAGGACAAATTTTATTTTATTTTCAGTTTCGAATATCTACAAGATATTACTATGTGTCTCATTCTACTTTTCCGTAAATTTTTTTTGTGTTTCAATTGACCACATTCATTAAATTATAACCAGTATTTCCTTTTATATTATATCAAGATAGAATATTTACCTATGAATACATTAACAAAATTCAGCCGAATATAATTCGAGCTAACAAGCGTATTTTCCCGAAATTTACGCAAAAATTTTTTTTCATTATTTTCGAACTCATTACGTTTCTACATATAGACCTAGCCAACCTATATGAAATAATAAAGAAATGTAAGGGAAGACTGCATGCTGTTTTGGTCCTGAAGAAAATGAAACGGAACTAGCCAGCTGTTTTTGACTGACGGAATTTAAGCCAAACACTGACAGTAACCAGGGTTGATGATCGGGGATAGGACTAGCAAACCTACCTATTCTCTCGTACTTGGTATTCAAAATTATATTGAAATTCAAAAGGTAATATTTTAATGTTGTTTTTCAATAAATGGGTTTATTGGTCCAAAATTAATATTTTTATATTTTGTGAAATTAATATGATTTAATTAAATTTTATAGGACTTCTGGAAGAAATTATGAATCCACAAGTAAATGTCAATTCCTTTTTTTTTATGTCTAGGTATCTAATGATGTTCCTACTTTTACAATACACTACAGCTATCTTTGAAATTAACGCTGAAGCTTCTGGCGTTCACTGCCAAGCGTCGAATGGATATCAACGCCAATATGAAGAATAAACAAAAAATTCTTCATTCTTTGCTAGCACTTTGAAAAGTTTTCTTTAATTAATTTAACCCTTAATTTTCCATACTAACTTTGTTTCGGTACTAATATATATTGTTGGTGTAAATCATATAAGCTTAAATAAAACTGGTTCTGCGTCATACTGAGTAAGGCAAAGAAAAATTTGTCGAAAAGGTACCTTAAAAATGATGGTATATTAAATCGCGATAGTTATTTGAATTATTTATAAAATAAGTTTATAAATACGATGGAAGAACTGCCTCTAATGTGACCGATCATCACAATAAGATTTGTAGGGGCATTTCCTCCTAGTTGAACCCCGGGAGAATTATGTGAAATGAAGTAAGATGAAATAATATGAGGTGAATTGAAGTAAAGTATATTGAAGTATGTTATGATGAAGTTATATAAAATAGTATGAAGTGAAGTGAGTATATTAAATCGCGATAGTTATTCGAATTATTTATGAAATATGTTTATAAATACGAAGGAAGAACTGCTTCTAATGTGAATGATCATCACAATAAGATTTGTATGGGCATTTCCTCCTAGTTTAACCCCGGGAGAATTATGTGAAATGAAGTGAAGTAAGATGAAATAATATGAAGTGAATTATGATGAAATAATATGAAGTGAATTGAATTGAAGTATATTGAAGTATGGTATGATGAAGTTATATAAAATAGTATGAAGTGAAATGAAGTGTGATGAAGTTATATGAAATGATATGAAGTAATGAGGATGTATGAGCGAACCGAGAATATTTCAGTTTTTATTGATAAATTTAATTTGAAGAATGAGTGAATGTTGCCGAAACAAGGTACACCTAATGAAATTAATTTTGAATAAATAGATACCTAGGAATAGTTTATTACGATTATAAAAAAAAATATATCAATAAAAAATAAATAAATAAATAAAAATAATTAATACCTATTTTAAGTTTATTATTCTGGGACTGACTAGAGAAAAAACTAATTTTTATTCATTTGCATGTAACTAATGGAACGTAAGAAACGTGAGAGATACCGAGAGTCACAACCAAGGCACTTATATATCACTAAGCACATCGAAGTCACCTGGTCCCTAAGTCAATGGTCAATGAACTGGTCGACCTACCCCAACATGAGAAGAAATGGATCATGTAGGCCCTAAGTGCAGACATCCAACCAACACCCCCAACACAATCATTTGTAGGAAGAAAAGCATGCCAAATCATCCGAAGAAAATATTTAAAATCAATACTTATATTATTATATCTGAGGGACTACCGAAATACTAGAGGATGAAAAATCTCATTGCATTCATGCTTTATCCACATTCCTTATTCACGGAAGAGTCAAGAATTTACGTTAAGGGGAATCTGAGATGTCTCACCAAACAAGATGTATTTCAACAACAATCAGAGTGGCCAGTATCGTCAAGCAGACCGATAAACACATTCCAGTATCAGGTGACGAATAGCGAAAAACTTTACGCGATAGTGCTTTACCATTACATAAGTTATTAGTGAAAACTTCGCGTGACCAGTGCCGTACTGTTACCAGGGTCAGTTGTGCCGACTTGTATTTGTATCTCATTGTTTCGTATTTTTTATTTTTTTTCACTTATATTGTTTCACAATAAATTTTTTCTGTATTTTATTTTGTATTCCAGTTAGATCAATATTTCTTATATATATTTCTTTGTAATTCTGTCTTAGATCAATGTTTTTTTTTGTGGTTTATTTTGTATTCCAGTCTCAGATCGATGTTTTACATGTAATTTTGTTGGATTTCAGTCTTGATGTTTTGATTGTATTTTTTTGTCTCAATTTCAGATTTTTGTTTTATGTTCACTTTGGGGGCCAAAGTGTCCGAAGCGGGGGCAAATGTCAAATATATATCTAATAAGAAAACAAATTATTTTAATTTAAATTATTCCATTAAATCGAATGGAATAATTCGCGAAGTAAATTCAGCTTTGGCGTCTGGCTCACTTCCGCTCTGGAAGCAAGTCAGCATTTTCTTTGATCAAATAGTCACGTACGCCAAACAGATAAATATTGCGACAAATTCAAAATCAAATCAGTTTTCAGTTTTCGGCTTTCAGCTGAGCTCTTCAAGCTTTAGTTTTTTCCAAATTTCCATCGTGTTGAAAACTCACAGCCACACGATGTAGACAAGTTGATATTTGCCCCGGCTCAGTTGTAAGGTATGTAACTTAAACATTTAATGATGGTATGTAGCATACAAATGTAACTATAATTGTGAACTCTCCTTTTCTAATTACTGAACACACTTAAATAATTAATTAACTAAAATATGGTATTAACGAACCTATATATTTTATTGAACCCCCTATATATATTATTATATTATTTACCCCCATTTAGCATTAGGAAACCCCAATATAGGGCAAGGTCGCGTAGAAAATGTGACAATATATATATATATATATATATATATATATATATATATATATATATATATATATATATATATATATATATATATATATATATATATATATATATATATATATATATATATATATATATATATATATATATATATATATATATATATATCTATATATATATATAATATATATATATATATATATATAATATATATATATATATATATATATATATATATATATATATATATATATATATATATAGATATATATATATATATATATATATATATATATATATATATATATATATATATATGTATATATATATATATATATATATATATATAATATATATATATATATATATATATATATATATATATATATATATATATATATATATTATATATATATATTTATTTTTTATATATATATATATTATATATATATATATATATAGGTATATATTTATATATATATATATATATATATATATATATATATATATATATATATATATATATGCATCCCGCACTGATGAGCGTGAGTACCCGCCCCCCTTCCCTATAAATACGGCCACGCGACGATACGCCCGTCAGTTGACTCTGAAGAGTAGGCAGGTTGAGACTCAGAGTTGACAGGAAGCAGTACGGTTAGTGAAGTAGGCAGGTTGAGACCACGCAATCGTATTGTTTCCGATTCCTCCTAATTCGAATCGTGGAGTAGGCAGATTGAGGCCACGATTTTGAATTATTCCCCTTCTAATTCTCCTGAAGATGGCTTCGCAAAAGGAGCCGAAACGTCGAGATTTTTCAAATCTTTTACGCGGTTCATTCCGTGAACCAAGCTTTTCATATATATATATATATATATATATATATATATATATATATATATATATATATATATATATATATATATATATATATATATATATATATATATATATATATATATATATATATATATATATATATATATATATATATGAAAAGCTTGGTTCACGGAATGAACCGCGTAAAAGATTTGAAAAGTCTCGACGTTTCGGCTCCTTTTGCGAAGCCATCTTCAGGAGAATTAGAAGGGGAATAATTCAAAATCGTGGCCTCAATCTGCCTACTCCACGATTCGAATTAGGAGGAATCGGAAACAATACGATTGCGTGGTCTCAACCTGCCTACTTCACTAACCGTACTGCTTCCTGTCAACTCTGAGTCTCAACCTGCCTACTCTTCAGAGTCAACTGACGGGCGTATCGTCGCGTGGCCGTATTTATAGGGAAGGGGGGCGGGTACTCACGCTCATCAGTGCGGGATGCACTCTGATTGGGTGCGACATGGCGACCACTGAGAAGTGGTTTCCATGCTGATGGGAGTCTGTGACTGTCATCTCTGGTGTTCAAACAATTTGGACGTTTTTCTATTTCTACAGCTTCACGGAAAATTCGGGATTTGAAAGATCGGACGGAAGCAATAGTTCTTGTATTGGGGAAATCGATAATGTGGCCTGTTTGGGTGTGATGTTGGGAAAGGGCGTTGGTGATATCTGAGTGTCTCACTGAAAGTGAATGTTCTTTGGAACGGTCCTGAATTCGTCGGTTCGTTTGTCCTATATAAGAACGAGGACAATTGGAACAGGGAATCTCATAAACACCGTGATTTTCGTTAGGAATTTTATCCTTGACGGATCTGACCAGATGGGAGAGTTTTTGTTGAGTAGTGAATATTGTTTCGATGTTTGTGTTTTTGAGAGATCTTGCGATCTTATCTGTTACTCTTATCATGTAAGGAAGAAATAAATTAGGTGTAGATTCTTTTTCAGTGGGATTGGAAGGAGGTAGAGGTGGGGCGATGTTTGTGTGTTTGCGTATGTTCTTGTTGATTTGATATGTGTTGTATCCGTTCTGTAATAATATATGTTTTAGAGTATTGAGTTCTGATTCACGGTGTTCGTCGTCAGATAGTCGAATGGAGCGGTAGATTAGGGTATTAACTACAGAGTTAAGTTGAGAAGGATGGTGGTGAGACTGGGCGTTCAGATAACGGTTTGTATGGGTGGGTTTACGATAAACTGAATAGGAGAAGCCTTGGGATGGAAGTTTTTTGACCATGACATCGAGGAATGGCAGAGACCCATCGTTTTTCACTTCCATTGTGAATTGGATACTTGGATGTATGCCATTCAAATGATTCAAGAAGTGGAGCAACGAGTCTCCGCCATGGGGCCATTTCGCAAAGACATCGTCTACATAACGTAGCCAGCATGATGGTTCAAGGTCGAATGACGAGAGAGCTTGGGTTTCGAAATGTTCCATGAAAATGTTTGCTATGACGGGGGAGAGAGGAATTCCCATTGGGGCTCCCTTAATTTGCCTGAAGAAATTGCCTTGAAAGATGAAGTAAGTGTTGGCCATGCAGTGTTTGATCAGGGATAGGTTGTCTGGGGATATTTGGTGTTTCTTGTCTAGGATGGAAAGTGTTTCTTCAATGGGGATATTTGTAAATAAGGAGACAATGTCAAAACTAACAAGGAGATCAGTTGGGGTAATATCAATACTTTTGTGGAGTTCTATGAAGTGGAAAGAGTTTTTGACGTATGACTGGGTTGGTTCGGCAAGGAGTTGAAGGGTTTTGGCGAGATATTTCGCAAGAGAATGTGTTGGACAATTGTAAGCGCTGACAATGGTGAACCAAGTTTTTCAAATACTTCCGACCGCGGAAATCTTTCTGAACATATATATATATATATATATATATATATATATATATATATATATATATATATATATATATATATATATTTATATAAATATATATAAATATATATAATATATATATAGATATATATATATACTAAAAATTAAATAATAAGAAAACAACTTGTCTAAAAACCACAAAATGAAAATAACTTTTTTATTCGACTAGTTTCGCCTGTTACAGCATTATCAAGACTGAATACATAATTGCAAATACATCGCTTAAAAATATAAGTATTTCGGTTCGGTACCTGGGGGTGGTAAAATGTAATCGATGGGTCCAAGTTATCAGAGATTTAACAGTGGGGAGTGGTTTAAGTCTAACTGGTCATTGAGAAGAATGTAATTATGGGATTTTTGGATCTTGTTTATTTCCATGGCTTCCAGGAAGTTCATTATCATACCTTTATCACAGTAATGAAGAATTTTTGGTTTGAAAGAGGATGAGATGTTATGTTTTTTTGACTCAAGATGTTCCCTAAATGCTGATTGTCCGTTTTTTAGATGTTCTTTTAGCCTAGTTTCGAAACATCTCCCGGTCTGACCTATATATGTTGAATTACATTCTTCACAGTCCATTCTATAAATTCCTGTTCTCTTCATTGGATCGAATTTTGACATTTTGTTATTAAAAATCATTCTATCCAATGTGCTGTGACTCGAAAAAGCAGTATTCAAATTATTATTTTTAAAGAATTGAATGATCTTCGAAGAGGGGATGTGCGTATAAGGGATGCTCACAAACTTTTGTACATTTTTGTTATTGCAGTATGGTCCATATAATTTCAAATTGATAAAATGTTTCTCTTTTTTCGAAATTAAACTATTTATTATTTTTAATGGAAAATCATTGTTAATACCTATCGCGCGAATCACGTCAAGTTCTACCATAAGGTCTTGTTTTGATAAAGGAACCGAAAAAGCCCTATGAATCATTGAGTTAAGAGCCGCGAGTCGATGGCTAATTGGACTGAAAGAATTATAACTTATGATGGCGTCTGAGAAAGTATGTTTCCTGAATATTCTATATGAAGATTTATCCTGTTGTTTCGATATGGTTAGGTCGAGAAAATTTAACGAATTATTTTGTTCTGTTTCTACTGTGAACTTGATCTTATCATGTATTGAATTTAGATATGTTAGGTATAATTTAATATGTCGGTCTGTCCCATTGAATCCAACCAAGATATCATCCACATAGCGGTACCAAAAAATAATATGTTTTTTAGATAGATCTGATTCTAATATTGTGGTTTCCATGTTGTCCATGAATATGTCTGCTAATAACGGACTGAGGGGGGAACCCAGAGGAAGACCTGAATTCTGTAAATATATTTTGTTATGGAATCTAAAAAAGTTCTGTCTCAAAACAACATTAAATAATGTTGAGAATTCTGTTTTTGTTGCTGGAAGTGTTTTTT